>JAYKKI010000002.1:8532500-8982500 GCA_039881145.1 Druceiella hillmani
CAACAGAACCTCGTTTCGAAGTATTTAAAGTAACGAAGCATTTCAAGAGGCTGACTTACGATCGATTGTGTATTGCTACACCGTAGCGACGCTTGTAGCAACGGCTATCTTTTATCATCAATGTGATCCAATTTACGTGAAGATAGTTATGTACGTTAAAGTCGCTGCAAGTTGTTTGAATTGGAAACGTTTACTTAGTGTATGATTTATTTTGAAAATGCATTATTTACATTACCATGAAAGATAAGATACAATTAAAAATGTGTTTATGTTTTAAATAAAGTACGAAAAGTGGTGTCGAATCGTTTTTACAGTTTTGAAAAAGTTTTCAGCTCTTTAGAAAAATATTTTTTGAAAAAAAAACACTAATTTTATCCTTGATTATCATTTAATCAATATTCTAAGCCCCAGAACTAAAAATAACAATAATTTAACTACAAAAGTATTTTCTATCTGTGTGTGATATTTATTTATAAGACATTATTGAGACTTAGAAAGTGCACAGATAGCGGAGTTATTGCTACGGAGTAATATCTTTTTGCCATCACAGTGAAAAAATTGTGAGAAATGTTATTGCAATGGTAAACTGTGAAGATAGATACAGGTGTATATCAATAACCAAAGACTTATAAAACATAGTTACATTGCGCAAAAAGTTACGCTGCACAATATTTTCGAAGTTTTAACCATCTTTTTTTGAAAATGAAGTGTATAATAATTTTGGCTATGGCTGAAAATAAAAAATGTAATCGTAATAATTTGGCTATGTTTGTCTCTCTGTTCACGTGTCACAGCTTCGTGCCTACTCTAGTTGTAGTTGAATAGGGTAGTTTACTTTTTTTAATTTAGTAAATTTTTTATAAAAATATACCTTAATTAAAAACTAGTAGTTTTTAAATTACATATAAAAAATTGATAAAAAAATAAGGTATTTGTGAGTTTTAAAATTTATTGTTAGGGATATATTGGGTATTTCCCCCTGTCTCATTTACTTTCATTAAATATATAGAATGAGTGTTATTAAAAATACATCACATTTTAGTTTTTTTTCACTTTTTATCAGCTTTGTACCATGAAATTATGAATTATTATGCTAAAAATTATAAAATACACCAATACATAAACACATAAAAATCGAAGAAAACAATTTAGGGATGAATATTTTTTTCATGAACCACTTCATTGAAATCCCATCGAGTGGGGGTGACCCCGTCAATGAAACCCCATCGAGTGGGGTTTCATTGAAGGGGGTCTTTAGAAATGCAATCAAAAATATCCTGGAGTACTTTTATATGGTGTCTTCCTTTCGAGACATTACTTTCCAAAATAAATTGCAATCTTATTATTTTCCAAAATGGTGCATAATTTTTTAACCACATACGTCAAACATTTTAAAATATTAGGGATACGGCACTCAATAAATGTTTCAATGCAAAATTATTTCGGTTGACTTACGTACTGTGTAATTTATTTACTTAATAAAAATTTTGTCATTATTTGCAAAAATAATACCTATATTGCCAATACGATTTATGTACCCTTAAATGATAACATTTTTTTAATTACCTAAATGGGTACGAAATGCTCATAGTGTAAATTTATTAATATTTACATATTTTACATAAAAGTGCTAAAAGAGCACAAGCATGCAAAATGCTTTTAATCTCTCGGTGCAAATTTAAGCAGGACAAAACTTCAAAAGGAAAAACGGGATATAAGATAATTCACGTGTCTATCTGTCTGTCATAACTAGAGGTCGGATTCCGGGGGTCATTTCAGGGCTGAATTGGAGAAACGTCGTAAATTGATTTATTTAATGTTTTTTTTAATTTCAGGGCTGAATTGGAGAAACGTCGTAAATTGATTTATTTAAATTTTAAATTAATTTAAATTAAAATAATTTTTCATTGCTTTTTAAAAGTAATCTTCTAATAAATTTTATTCTGACTCCCCGTCTTCTATTTGAATTGATTTTGAAATAAATTGTTTTAATGTTTTATGTGTCAAAAAAAGAAATCAACAAAACGCAAACCATTGTTGGTGATCAAAATAATATATTTTTTGCTGGAAAATAAAGTACAACATAAAAATTAATTTTACCTCGGATATTGCTCTACGGAATTTTGATGAGAGATTTTATTTATAACCCAGATTTTTAAATTTTTGACTAGGTAATTTCAAATGAGGAAGAATTAAGCAAAACACAGTAACTAAAATTAATAACGCAAAAATATTTAAAAAATTAAATAAATCACAATGAACAAATTGCAAGCTAGACAAAAAACAATGTGTCATTTAACTAAAAAAATAAATTAAACTAACATCAGTCGGTTGTGAAAGGTTGAGAATTTAGGGCAACGAGTCGTGAGAAAACTTTGCGTCGCATTTTGAGATTTATCTTTTATTCACCTGTTTCAAAGGCTTTAGGGATCGAGACTTTGTAACATAGTAGAACGCTTTTCATTAAGCTTTCACGTTCTATAGTTGCAAGGGGATCAAACTGACATGCATACATTGGAATATATTTATGTACCAATTGGATTGTGTATATATTTTTGGTAACAATTTTTCAATAATTGTAAGATCTGGATTTATTTTCAAGACTGCTTCCTTATTACTTTTCAAGTAGAATCCTAAGTCTCCTTCAATACTTTCGATATTTGTTTTGATTTATACCAATTGTGCTATTTTGTAAGTAGTATTTATTTTGGACGATAATGGTTCTTTTTCCAGAATTATTTTGAAGTTCTTTGAGAAGAAATAAATATTTTAATGAGTTGGGTCTTGCATTCACTACTTCCGGCACTCGATCACTATCTAAAGAAATTAATTTACTTAACATAGCACACCGCTTCTATTCATATCCGCAATGAATAGTCACGGGCTGTGGCGGTAACAAAATTCCTTTTTTTCTTTAAATACTTGAAAGTACCTTGCCTTCAAAACACTTTCTAGCATTATTTATAAACTCGTCAACTCGTAACTGGTTCATCTTTGAATCTATTTCTGAATATATTTTACAATGTAAGTAATATGTTTGTCTTAATTTTATAAACCGTCTGAAGCAACTGGCTAATGAAATTCCTAGTAAAGTTAACTATTTTTTATATTTTTTTTCAACTTAAGCTTACAATTGCAATTTCAGGTTGTTTTCAAAGATGTCGAAAGTTTTCCCATTGTTGGTCAGCATTATTTTGAGGTAAGTAGTTGGCGAGCAGAAAGTTCTTTATTTTCAAGGTCATAATATTTACATGACCAATTTTTCGTCCTAGAAAGGCTGTAGTTTCATCCATGGTAAAGTAAAAATATCAATACTGGCCAATGCAACAATTTTCAAAAATGAATTTTATAAAAATTTACCCATGGTATGTTTGCGCAAATGATCATCGCCAAATCGTATTAAAATAAATTCGAGATGTCTGCATATTTCTTGACAAAACACACCAGAGGCACACAACATTTTCCGAGTTGCATACAAAGTAATAGTTAAGGGGTGATGAAAACTTAACTTAAACACAAGGCAAATCACAGTCCAGAATTAACCGTTTTCGCCAAGATAGATGAAAGAAAAAAACGAAAGACTTCTCCGAGCACAGTACATATTTTAAATATATATGTACTGTATGCTGACGCAAATACTATTTGTATAGCAACTATTTTATTAATACCTTATATTTAGCTTATAAAATAGATATTTCTACTAACGTTTATATAAATATTTAATAAAAGTTGGTGTCTGTTAGCATAACAACGATTTAACATATTTATATATTGTGAAATAGGCCCGTACTGATATAAAAAATAGGGACATTGCTAGCCCAACATTCGCGACTTCACTATTTGTGAGTTATATTTAACTGACGGATGTTCAGTATTTGCGAACAAATGATTCGTTTATTCGGGAACAGGAACGAACAAGTTGTAGCTCGGGCGAACAGGAAAGTACAAGTCGATCGCGGGCGAACAGGAACGAACAAGTCATGGTGCAGGGAGCGCTGGGTGTGGTGGTAGTTTCAGACGTGAGTCTTTCGGTGTGCAAGTCACATGCTCTCACCACTGGACCAGTGAAGTAATTATATAATCGGTAATCAGTCTCTATCGAAAACTGATATAAAGTTATTTCAGGTATACTGAGAAAATTGATCTTCAAATAAGTTAATAAAGTCAAAAACGATGTCCCATTTTGGTCTTAAAATACTTTTTTTTCCACATTGGATTACAAAAACTAACGACTCTTTTTTTGGGAATTAATTAAAAATTTCTTTCATAATAAATCACGCGACGTTGACTGCAATCTGGCTCTGAAATGAACCTCGAAAATCCGACCACTGGATATAACGTATAAATTTGAAAGTCAGCATAGTAATAAAATATATTAATTTGAACATATCTAAGTAGTCAAACATATTTATATTAACTCAATATGAATTGGGGAAAAAGGTAACCTAGATTTTAATCTTAACCGTAAATTTAGTAATTTTAGTAAAACTTTTGTTAAAATTTGCTTTGTAGTTTTTGAATAAAGCTTTGGCAAAGAGGTAAAAAGGTAACTAAGTAGTCAAAAATACTCAAACATATTTATATTAACTCAATTTGACTGGAGAAAAAGGTAACCTAGATTTTAATCTGAACTTAGTAAAAGTTTCGTTAAAATTCACTTTGTAGTTTTTGTATAAAGCTTTAGCAAAGAGGTAAATAGATAATAGAACACAGACAGATAAAAAATCTTTGAAAGTGTAATAAATCGAGGCAAAACGTAGCCCAAACTTTAATCGTAAACCAAAGAATAATCATGTCAAAGTCTCATTCAAATTGGTTTAGTAGTTTTTGCACACTGTTCTACTCAATAGACAAAAGTAAACAAAAATATATTTTTCTGGTTTCTACTCGATCTGAGACATGCTTTTTACACAAAATATTCCAAAAATATTCAGTGTATAAAATCACCCTTCCTAGAAAAGTTTATATCATAGTACAGACAGAAGTACAATTTTTTAATTGAGAAAACAACAATAGCACTGCTTAATTTACAGGATACGTTAATCGAAATTTAGTTCAGTGTTTATTGCTTCTTTAGTTCAATATCTAACATTAAATCTACAATTTACCTTAATTTTTCAAATTTGATATAGCTGGATTAAAAAAAGAATCCAAATCATATATTTTTATTTTAAACAGCTTGTATAGATTTTAATGTTAGTTAACTGCGATAAAAGCGGAACGGGAGTGTGAAGTGGAATTTATTATGTCACGGAAAATAATTGAACTATTTAAAATTTTTTATTGAGAAAAGTCGTGAAATAGAACTGTTAGAGCGCTACTTTTAAATACGAAGTATATTTATTTTAATATATTTTACATTTGCCATCGGTTGAGAGGTTTTATTTTTTAACTTTCAGTTACGTTATATTTGCCCAGCTCACACAAATTATCAGGCGATTTTGCAAAAGAGTAGTTATTAAAAGTAATGCAAATCATTCCAAATAATCAAAATATTAATCTCAGTTAAATTGAAGCTAATCTGAGATTAATAATTTGATTACTTTTAAGTTAAATTTTCTTTCATAGGTACATTATATTTGTTTTTTGTTCCGAAAATCAGAAGTCCTATACGAATGTCCGTTCATTTGATTACCGCAACGATTTTCTCAAGACACGTCGTGGAAAAATTAATTTTGGTATGGTGGTAAAATATATTAACTCACATATATTTTAATAATCAACCTTAACAAAACAATTATAACCATTTTTTTAAAATTTCGTTTATCTCGTGAGGTATTATATATCTTGGGAGACATTATGTTTGTGAGGTATTATATCCTTATAATGTAGAGTTATAAGTATTCCCAAGTGTTATTATTTTTTAATTTTAATAATATTTAAATTGATTCAATCAGGAGTTACAAATAACGATTTATAATTTCGATCATCAGTTGTTATTAAGGATTAAATATACAATACTCAGTATCAAATAATAAATCGTATTTATTCATTATTAATTCAATAATGTAATATAAACACTATTTTATAAATGCGAACTTGAATTTGTTTTATATAAAATATGACATAGAGGTCTGTCAGTATAACATATTTTTAATATAACTGCGAAAACTACCAACATTTTAACAGAATTTCTGTATGTATTCTTTAGGAGAGTGATATTTCAATAAAAGCAAAAGAACTCAAATAAGGCGTTGAATATTCTATGAGTAAAGTACTCCATATACTTTAACTCGACGAACGTTAACGAATTTCGTCGAAACTTTTTGGTAATATTGACAAAGTTTAGAATTGTGTTTATACAGACTCTGACCAAGTAATCAGTTGCTAGGTTTTATTGGAAATTGTTGAAAACTAACTTGTACTTTCCAAAAATAAATTGTGATAGCTTTTCAGCTTTTTTTACTTAAGAAATTGAAAAAAAAATTTAATTTAGAATTGGAACGCAAAATTGTCATAAACGATAAATTTTCTATCTATTTAAATCTTCCTCAATTTATCATCATATACTAATGTGGTATGTTATAACAAAGATATTTAATTGTCATTAAGTGTCTGTTGGGTTTCACTGTTGTTATAACTATAACCTGCTAATTGATTATATCCTTCATTACAGCTCGGACATATAATTTTCTTTGAATGTTTCCATGTTTTATATTACATTGATAGACTATAATCTGTTGGTAGTAATGGGTTATTTATAATTAAAATTGTAGATTTTTATGAAATAAACACTGCATAGCACGAAGGAAAATTCTGGTATGGCGGTTCTTGAAATAATATATGGTATGCTGACATTGGGTTACAATCATTAAAACATTAATATTATGTATGTCAATATACTTTTATATCGAATATTTGAATTGTATAAAACCGAGATTTTTGAAATTGCAGGAAATGGTCATTTAATGAAAATATTTATTGGAATCCAAAGTAATATTTTTATTTACTATTTTAATTTTTTTAATCTGAGATCTTTGAATAATTAAATTAACATTTATGTAATACGACGCAGTAGGCAAATACGGCTGATTTTATTCGATTATGCTAAAGAGACGAAAAATACAGTATCTGATAGATTTAGAGACTTTTATTAATGAATTATTACAAATTAGGAAGAAATCTTTAAGTACACATATTTTTCCTAAGATTTCCGTAACGGAAATCAATCTAAATCATCAATACATCAAGTATACATTACACGAGTGGGAGTTCCCTATACTCCTAGAACCGATCGCTTCTACTATATGTCATATAAAAAGTCTTAAATCCACAAATACCTCCTAATCCTTTCCCAATTGAAATGAACTAATACGACTCCAATCCACCTGCGCATCGAAAAGCCCGGATCACAAGCCGGCTATGCCCACGTTGAAAGCGTATCGCGTAATCCCCACGAATAACAATCAAATCGTCGTATATAAAACGATAATAGAGACAGAGTAGAGTCGTGCCGTAAAACGTAATCACATGTTCCGCTCTCAACTATAAAATAGATAAGGCCTACATTAAATACGAGCTGCGAACTCGGCCGCCCGTAATGGCGAACGCGTGCGAGGACACATAAAAATGTAGTCTACGGCCCATGAATCCTTTGACGCTAACAAATCGAAGGGTCCACTCTGGTGTATAAATTTTAATATTCATGATGGCGGGCGCGTCGAGTGTTATTAGGCGGCGTTATTTTTTACGAGTAGGGCGGTCGGCGCCATATTGGACGCGCGCGATTAGACGGCTGCGCATTTACCTTTATTACGCGCGCACAGGACTCGCATGATCATTTTAATGAAAGCGAATGAATGTAAGGGATGCGGGCGGTGCGGCGTTGCGTTTAATATTTAGGCCGTTTGCGTTTTCAAGACTGGTCTCGTTATGTTTTTGGTCTCGTTGTATTTTTTTCGTGGGTACAATTGCTGTATCGATACCTATGGCGACCACCCTATACTTGACATTTTTTGTACTAGTATACAAAATCCCTATACTTGACATTTTTTGACAATACATTTTTTGTACTAGTATATAACTAAGCAGTATCTCATATTCACATTGGAAATACGGTCAAAATAAATCTTTACATATTTAACGATGCTTTATCCGAATGTAATCCATTTTTCATTATATATGCCGTAGTCTTAGCAAGCAATGTTAAACTGTGCACGGAGTTTATCTACATATTTTTCTATACTCTTAATACAGCTGAAATTCTGATGACTCACAACTCCAGAAACTGTGGTAAAAATAGACAAGATCCTATAACACATTTTTTATACTGTTTGAGCTTTTGAACAGGGAAGAATTGAATACAATTACAATAAAAGGACTTTTTAAATGAATTTACACACTTTAATTAATCCATTACAGCGATTTACTATTTGTCAGTATTTTAAATATTATTAGCAATTAATTAATCTAATCAAATGTAATTGAAATGCCACCTCAAATGTATATATAAATTCATTTCATCATACATTGATTAAAATACAATTCGACGACTGAAAGTAATTATGTCTAACTGCTAAAAACGTACGTTTTAATTACAATTTATTTTGAAAAATGTTAGTTCAAAGTTAATATAGAATGGAATTATTCTGTTGTTTAATTTATCTGCCATCAAAGTAACCAGAGGTAACAAAGTAGCAAAAAACTTTTTGTTGGAATAGAAGATATTTCTTTGTGTTCAAGTGAAAGTAAGTAAAATGTTATTGTATATTAGATAATTAAATATATTGGATACTAGAAAATACATTATCATCTTTTCCACCTAACGGTAGCCGTAATGAGACCAAACAAAATCTCACTCCACTCTACAGCGCGTTTAGCACTTGAAAAATTATATTATTAAAAATAATTAGGCGTTACGGATATTATTCTTACATATTGGTGACCAATGATAACTTTGGATAAACGAATTCGAACCGTAACCAGCGGTGATAGCATTAGGGTAACTATACAGAACACCGACTTACGACCCCATGCTATATTTTATTATTCGATTTGCGACTTAAATTATCTGTCACCGAATGCTGTAATGTTCGAGGTCAGTTTGCAATTTGTAATTCATATAATTTAGTCATGTTTTTTGTTTGTTTAATGGGTGTTTCTTTTTATTAATCGTTATGTTAATATGCATTAAATCTTTGTACTGCATAATTCAAAGAGGCACCGAGCTGTAATTTGGTTTATGTTACAATTAAATGAAAAGGTATTTAACTCATTGAATACTAGATATCAATTGTATTTACATTAATGTATAATTCTTTGCTAATATCCGACCTGAAGATGTTGTAATAAAACGAAACCTAGATCGTGGTAAAGAAATTAAAGAAAGTAGAAATAATACTACATCACGTGGTTTCATTTAATTTTGAATAATGCATTTCTACAAAATTAACGCCAAATATATTCAATAATTGTATTTATATTGAAAACGTAATATGATTCACTGCGCTTTCTATTATTGCACTTTTGATTGCAGTGAGATGTCAGAAAAACATTATTTAAGAATACACATGCATTTCTACTGTAATTTTGTTCGTGCCTTATGAAAAACGGTGCCCTGGTCAGATGGCAGGGTACGGTATCAACATCTTTAATATTTATTGCCTGAATTGTAATATTACTGAATGAGCGATGTATTCCATATTGTTACAGATCCAAAGTAATTTATGAGCGTACATTTATTTTTATTTGTTATAAATTTTGTATCGTATTATAGTAACGTCATTAAATATCATTTATATTTAAATGTAGTAATAAAACAGTATATAAATCGAATAAAAATATTATAAAGGCAAAATATTGGTATATCGTACAAAATTAGTATAATACAAATATTTTAACTATTAGCAAAGTCAAATGATATCAGTAGGTATGATATTGAAAAAGAACGTGACAGTTGCCTGCGCTTTTCTAAAAACACGTTGTTAAAAATGTTTTACCAAAGGCAATTTAGATGAAAGCTTTGTATATAAACAAACCTTTGGCGGGCCTTTTATATAGAAAACTTAACAATTTTTTTAAAAATATGACTGGGTCAATAACCTATATCTAAATTAATTTTTTCTTCTTTCATTTGTCCGATATGAAACCTACGCTTGAGTATTATTTAATACGATTTGTTTATGAGGGTAATTTATTACGAATAATAGTTTTGAACGTGTGATTTTTATGCACTTTTATCCTTATATTTGTGATATTACTCTTAGATTTTCCCGGCCAACAACTTTGGGCTAATGAACTCGAACCATTATCAGAGGGTAATAGCGTTGCGCCAGCTATACAGCAGAATATTGACTTAGAAATCCCACAAAAGTGGCATTTCACCTATTTTATTATTTGACTTTTGATCTTACCCTTGGTATCACCGTATATATAAATGCTTGAAGCCAATTTCTGAATTGTGGTTCATATGTGTACTTTGTTCGTGGTATTTTCTTCGTTTTCTGGTTGTTTGAGCTATATTTACACAGAAAATCATCCTAGAACAAATCGTTTCATCCGATTTTTTATACAGTGAGAAAAAGAGAGAATGAGTACTATGATAAACAATAATCTAAAGCAAAGCCCAAACAAAGGATTCGATTATTTGTATTTGCGAGTGATTCTGAAGTTATACTTCTTTAGGCGCGTTATGAAAAAATGGTGAGAGTGAAATTTGACAAAGCGCGCATGCGCACTCACGATGCAAAGAATATCGACAGGATGAAGTTGGACACGATGCGAGCGCACTATGCAACAAAAATCGACAGAGCGAAGTTGCTCACTAAATATATATAATATTTACATGCATGTAGTGACTGATACTATATTAATGATAATTACTGAAGAATATGTAAATACATAAGACGTGTTTTATATTGATACAAATCTAAGTTAGGTCTGTGCTTTTAAATAATATTTTTTAGTAATTGAAATTTAATAGTGGTCCATATAATAAAAGAAAAACATTTATTTAATGTGAATTTTCGTGATAAAAATAGTGTTTATAAGCTTTTTAAAATATATTTTAAGTGTCTTTCACTAAGTGAGGTTATGTTTCGGTATGTATTTATTTGTATTATACATTATAAATTATTACTTTATCAATTATTAAATACTTGAAATTAATAAATAACAATAAATTTTCAGCATATTTATTTTTTAATTATTAAATGATAATGATTGTAATTCTAGATAAAAAGATCAAATTTCTTACTACTTTGTATCGAAAAATACATTTTAATTTTTAAAATTTCATTCTTCCTTTAATTTAGATTTTACCAATCGCATTTGTAACCATGCTCCATTTCATCATCTCTATTTCCTTATCATCTTTTATTCTTTTATTTCCATTAATTACTTACGTGCTAAATAAAATTACTCTTGTATTATGCCAAAGGCGTAAAACTTCTAATGCGCGTATATAAGTACACACATTTTTTTTCTGTGTGACAGGTCCAAATGTTTTTAGCAGTGCCTTTTTGAACTTTGAGTAGGTACATAAATTTTAATAAATTATATGAAATGCTTTTTAATTCGGAATATATTATCTGAATGAAGAAACATCAGGGCAACAAAACTTGGTTTATATTTATGACTACATTTTATTATGCTAGAACGAAATAGCTTAACATTTTATTGTATTTCTACTTGAAAATTCATATTTGTACCAATTTTTGCGGCTATCATATTCAGAAATATATAGAGCCTTAGATGCTTTTAAATTGTTTCTGATATGGGAGCGTAGTCTAATAAGATGTACACGTTTCTTATCTTATGTAAATTTTGTGCCTAAGGCAATTGTAATTTATGTGCTTTTGTTTTATTTCTAGTTTTATTGTATCTTAAATATAATCCGCTGATATTTGACTGTCTACTGCATAATGTAGACTATTTCTGATGATAAGATGAAACTATACATTTTCGTTTTTTCTTCAATAATTATTCTTAACCAATTTACTCGTAAATATTTTTGATTGATACGAATATGATTTGCGACTGACAAAGACCTTTGTGCATTGAATATGTTTGCTTCAGATTTCTTACAGAAAGAAAATCGTTTTATTACACAGTTTCTTTTTTACAGGAAAATTAGTTTATACATCATGGTAAAATATCAATGTTTGTAGTAGTATACATGACATTATACATGACAGAAGCTAGGTGTTACCCGAGCTTTAATTTGTCATATAAAAAAGACAGAAAATACATAACCGTCAGAAAATTAAATATAGTATTCAGCGTCCTTGAATAAGCGGCAGCAATTCCGCCGCAGAAAATCCACTTCCGTCTTGCAATACCCATCGTCCGAGCGCCAGACCGTACTCTTTTTTATTAAAAACCAATAAAGCAACGCTCCTGGAAAAGTTTGAATAATTTAATTACAGAATTGTCGTACGGCACGGGGGAGGGGGGGGCGCTTCGGGCCGCCGCTTTTTTCATTTCCCTCGGCCCGCAGCCCGAGGCAGGTAAATAACTATTACAAGGTTCCAACATCAAACGAATCGTAAATGGCGGCCGCGGACGAGCGGTAAAAGCCCGCTCGATCTAATTATCGTGGAGCGGTTGCATCCATTTTTACCGATATTTCGGTGGAGCGCCCGGCCGCTCCGTAAACGGATTATCGATACTCTGGCCCCGCCGATATTATTTTTTAGCGCTCGATACCAATTTGGCACGACAACAATTAGGCGAGGTGGGCTTTTAAGCGTAATGCCGGTGCGCGGTAGGCATGGAAAATAATTTCCAGGAATTTTGCGCGGTTCATTTGCGGAAATGTCGGCTTTCGTGCGGCGCATGAGATTTATAAAATAGGAAAGAAGGGCTCGTCATACAACGTAAGCTGCATATTGACCTAAAGCTTATGGGAGATTAAGGTTTACATTATTTTCAAATTATAAGCATGTGGTCAATTAAGATACGATGCCCTGTTCTCATCTAAATTATTTTTATTCCTCAGGATTTTTTATTCGAATCAATATTTTCAAGGATATGAAATATTAAAATGGCTATGAGTTTTAAGTGAAAAATGGAATTTTAAATATATAAAAAGGTTCTTCAGGTATTTTAATCACAGTTAAATGAAGCTACGTGATGTAGTATTATTTATACTTATTGTAAGTATTAATTCTACTTTCTTTAAAACTTAACGAAAGTAGAAATAATACTACATAACGTAGTTTCATTTAATTGTGAATAATGAATTTCTAGAAATTTAACTCCAAATATATTCAGTATTTTAATCACTCCGTTAAAAGGTATTGAAAATTGTAATCAATTTTAATTACTGATTTTTAATGAATTATTTCAGTCAATGTCCATTAATAAATTAAAAATATAAAGGCAACTGAGTCTTGAAAAGAGGTCTGCGAAAGAATACTAGTCAATATTTGAATAGTATAAAACTATCTTAATATGTTCAATATTTTGATAGAAGCACAATATTGTATAAATATTTACTTATATATGCGCCATTCGTTTAGAATCTGCCCGTTTTACTCGTACGTAACAGAATTATTTAGAAATAAATTTATTCTAGGGTTATAAAATTTAGTAAAATTTACGAGCGACACATATATTTTCAGTCTAAACTCGCATATCATTTGGTTCATTGACATTGATATTGCCTAACAATCATCAATAATCTCTACTGACTGTATATATACTGACTAACTGTCTTTGTAAATATTTATATAATTGACTTTTAAATAGTTCTCAATTCAGTTGACGCCGGTTTTTCTCGATCGACCACATTTTCTTTCACTATTTATTTTCATGTATTACACTTTTTTGTAGATCTCACTATATGTTCGATACTACCGAACTGGTCTATTTAATTTGTTCAATCGTATTCTTCTTCGTTAGCCAAAATATTGGAATGGAAATAAATTATATATACTTTAAGTTTTTCCTAATTGTGGGAAAACATGTCCAAAATATTTTACTTAATAACCATCAATTGATATTTCTATATTTATACCGATTATATTTATCTGGTCCCGGAAAAAGTAATGAAATGAATTCCTAGGTATTCATTTTAATAGGGATATTACGCCATCTCATGAGTTAATGAAACTGTAACTCGGGGATCTGGAAGCTAAAAACTTACCAACACATGTCTTTTTAGTGTGCGAATTTACTATATTCCATCGATATACAGATATTTTTTTTAAAAGGAGTTATAAGATTAGAAATATTCTTACATTCATATTTGTTCAAAATATATAAAGATTTATTTCATCTGTCTGTGCCACTACATAAATTTAATTTACGGGAAAAATAAATTTTCATATATTTAATCTGTTTCATAAGAATATAACAGTTATACTTTACTGATTTAGAAACACACTGATAATTGATTCGTATCGTTTTAATTTCTTATTAAGTTTAACCATCTGAAGAAAAATACAATATAAACAATTAGGTATGCGTCTATCAAATATTACTTTTACCCACTATTTGTTCTACTCTGCGTTCACATCTCTTAGCGTAGCTCTAAGAACAATTTTAAAATTAGTCTCTCGTTTTTAATCATTTGAAGTTATAATACATTTTCTCATAATATATATATTTTTGATTTTTTAGCGTTTTCGTTATTCAGATTTTTTACGTCCCGGTACTTTCTAGTAAAACTTTAGAATTCGTATTAACTTTGGTTCTGAAAGACAAGGAAACGAGCTTGGAAATTATGAACGGAACATAAAGGCATTATTCACATTTTTCTAACAATTTTGTGTTCATTTTTCTTTTTCGTTTTCCCACGTCATTAAATAGTTCTACACTTTTGTTAGCAACGGCGACAGCGAAACAGAAACAATCTAAAACTTATTTAATTTTTTAATTGCATCCTTTTTAATGGACGCGTGAATAAATAACGTTTCCCGCATCTAATACAAGGCTAGGCCACCTACTGACACTGATATATCCAACTGTGCCCCCTCGCCCCCTTCACTCGACTGTCAATAGACGATATATGGCGGCGGGGCTGGACGCGCGATCTAATTAAAAAAGCTTTACACAATGTGACGAAGCCGCGGCCTGATAAAGCGACCCTCGTGACGTCATAGCGACCACCTACCCCGTCGATCAGATGGGGTTAGGGCTGCGATCAGATGGGGTTAGGGAACGATCGTGAATGTGCCGTGACAATTTATCTATATGCGCTGAAGTGTGTTAATATTCTAATAGTTAATATTTCGATAATTACATACAACTTTCCTTTTATATATCCAAGATCGCTTTATATTACTTTGTACAATAGTATTTGGACAAGACTTATTCTAAAATAGGAAATATGTGATGACACGTTAGATTTGAAATAGTCATTCTATTATATGAGTTGAAGGATCCTACTGACGTACAGTTTATGTTTGGTTTTCAAACTTGAGAAAAAATTATATGATTTTTTTTTAAACATTTTGGATAGAGTTACCTACATAGATTTCTAATATGTATATATATATATATATATATATATATATATATATATATATATATATATATATATATATGCGTGCGTGTTTGTGTGAGTGTGTTTGTATGTACACTAGTATAATATATTAATGGCCTAATACATAGGATAATATTTTTTTATCTTAGAAAAAAGGAAAAGTTCTTTTAGAAATACCCAAGAAAAATTTAGGGTATCGCCAGATGGCGTTGGTGTTCTCTATATGATTCGAATCATTACAACATACCAAAATCAGCCAAAAATAAAGTTTGTCACGAGCAGTGACTAAATTAGTTATGTGATTGTTATTGTTGTCACGATACAATGATAATTATAATAATTGTTATTTTTTCATTTTTTTTGGTCAATAATTCATGTTAAAGTTAGGAGATATTGCCTGACATGATAACCGTTTCCAAATGAAATGAGAGATACTTTGTATATTATTTGTTTATGGTAACCCTAGCCAGGTAGGGACGGCTGACTTTAGACGGCAGACCATCTATTAAACTAATCTAACTACCCCCACATTATAATAGTTTGCATACACACGGTCAAAACCAAATAGATAATCTATTGTTACCCGCATACATCTACATATGTTGCTCATGTAATTCACATTATTGATGATAAAATGAAAACAAAAGGTCGTGGGATTTGTGTCATGGATAATGGATGTAAGCCATTACGTGATATTTCTGACATTTAATGGTGGAAATTAATTCAAATTTATTACAGTTAGTGTTGATAAATCCATATATGTGTCAATATGATTGTCAGTTCGTCTAGAAGAGCGCGTTCTTTGTAAAATTGTTCAGGTAGACTAGAGGAACAAAGGAATTATGTAACAAATTTTAAAAAAAGCATGTGATTCTTTGCGTCACGTAAATTTTATTTGAACTAGTCCAGCGGAGTTTCTTGTTCACGGTCTCACCGAGACAAGTACTTATGAAAGTTAAATAAGTTTGGATTATTTCATTATGGTGATGCTTGTCTTTTAAACAATAACTCCAAGGAGAACGGCGGAAATAGGCCTAAGTTTACGCAAATAGGATATAATTTTTAAGAAAGCTGGTATTTTTAGAATATAAAATAAATTAAGAAAGCCAACTAGAATATAGCTTAGAATAAAAAAAAACATAAACAAATCAGCGATTGACAATTGGGAAAGAGTAAAAAATATAACACAATTTGAAACAATAATCTAAAAGAAAAAAAGTGTCGTCATAAACGAGCATATACTTTTGAAAAGTGTTAGCGTGTAATAAAAATAACAATTAAAATGTAACAAAGTACATAATAACTTTATGGAAATGATTACAAAAAAATAATCAATGTTAATTACTTTTTATGGTTCTGCACCACAACAAGAAAAATAGAAGATTACTCACGGTTTCTGCCTTTCTGTTCGATACAGCCATTTTTCTCAGAAACCACTTGACCTGAAAATTTGGCATAAATTAATTGTAAAACGTATCACATCTATAACAATATGTAGGACTCAAAAATCGGATTTTTTTATCTCCATATATAATGCCGTATGTCGAAAAGGGTTTCTTTTTCGTAATGTTAGGAATTATATTTTTAGAAAAATTGCCATAAGTATGCAAAAAATATGTCCACTTCATTTCTGCAACTGCTGAACCTAAAATTATGAAAATAATATGGGTTTTTAGAAGTCCACGTAAAGGTTGTACGAAAAGTATGGAGTATATGCTTATAAACATGGGAAATATTTCCATGTATTTATGTTTAGGAAAGATATAGGTGACAATCAATATACGTTTTTTTCTATTTTCAGAGTCGATTTTTTCACAAACTATGCGACGTAGAAACATGAAAGTTGGCGCAGTAATACATATTATTGATCCATATATTTTGTTTACATTTTACATCATCGACTTTTTTGAAATATTGGTATAAGAATTAAAGAGGAGATAACTAAAGATTCTAAAATGTTTTTGATATTTTATATTTTTTGTGAAGTATCATTTGAAAAGACTTGTCACGAGGAACACAAAAATATTTTCACAGTTTTAAATTGCATATTAAAAAAAAATATTCTAAAAACATACGAAAATATAACATTTCACCCTCAGTTTTATGAAACTACTGAGCCTAAAATCATGAAAAAAAACAGGTTTGGTAAACTTTGACTGGAAAATTACAGGAAATCTATAGCGATTATTTTCATGTCATACATTTTCAAATATACCTCTCGTTTTTACGCATGTGAACATAGTACATAGCACGTGGCAGTATATTTACTTTGGGAAAAATTAGCATTTGCAACATTTTAATACAGATACCAGGTGCGCTTAAATATTAATAAGAACCCAAATATGTATGGAACCTTCTAAGTGTGAGTTTCACTCGTACTTGAAAATTTTTATTAATTTGTAGCCATCGCTTAAATTAATTAAAAATAAATTGTTAACTTACATTGACAACTGAAATGTATTTTTCGCTCTTTTCTAGTTCTATGCGACTTTTTCGACGACTCCGTCGGCTCTGCGAGTTTCATGGATTAGAATGTTAAATCTGTGTATAGAGGATATAACGATACATAATCTGCACTTTATTTCGTCTTGCTATTTCAAAATCGGGGAAATATCTTAATTAATTAGTATTTATCTGGTGGTTAATCAATTAAGTATAAACTAAAGCGAAAAGAGAACGAAATGGAAGAGTGAGAGCAGTAAGAGCATAATTGTGTTTGATTTAACGCACCTGACTTTCTTCACACTGAATGGGCCGCCAGAATGTGAATGGGTGAATGTGAATGGGCCACCAGAGTCGGCCTGGCAGGCACCGAGTAGTGTGTCAGGACTGGCGCATTCACGCTGCGCAAGTCAGCGTAGGTGCCGAGGTCTATGGATCAAAATGTAATTAACAATAAAAAATGTATTTGTTTTAGGTGAAAGTATTGGTTTATAAGTTTTTAGTGTAGTCTTCAATGAAAAAAAAAATTAATACTTACTGTCTCCCGCCATTCCTCCTCTGGACGTGGTGGTGGTTACATCGGCGAAGAATTGGTTGGCGAGAATCCCGGTAGGTATAGTTTCGATGTTGTCTGGAAAAAATAAAACATAGTAATTAATTGTCTTCGTTAACTAAAAAAAAAACAATTTAAATATAAATAACGAACTGTTATCAAAAATAACCTAAAATTTTATAAATAAATACACAAATTTATTATTTATCTGATTGACGATTTAAATAAAACTTTCAAGGATATTATTTTTTCATTTCCTCTGTTTAAGGGTGTCATTTTTATCCTTGTAACACTACAACACCAACTTTGCCAGTTTTCTTTGTGTATAATAACACATTGTACAGCTGTAACATTTTTCTTAAATGTATACGACGCCATGATTGAAAGCATTTATGGTAAATATTTTGTTAAAAGAAGCTGTCCTTAAGACGTCAATGACATTGTCTTGTGATTCTATTTTCGTGTCGTAACCCTAATTCTTCTGTATGTATTGGTTCATTACATCCTCTTGTCATGAGGGTTCCGCTTACAAGAGTGGTGTAATGAAAACGAGACGGCCTTTCAATTATTGGAAATATATGTTATTTACATTAAAAGTGTAGTGTCCCACGAATATAGTTACGATTGCATAATTTTTAGCAGCGGAAATAATTGTTTATGTAACAAAAATTAAAATTTTATTTAAATTTAAATTAAAGTTACGTAAGTTATTTAGCATTTCAATAAATATTTCTATGATGCTCACCAGAAATAGGTAAATATCTATTTATTTGCGTTCGAGTTTTTAATATATTTTACAAATTGCAATTCAAATCTTTACACACACATATATATATATATATATATATATATATATAAAACACGTGTGTACTTAAATATACCAAGGAGTTCTTTTTATCATTATGGATATAATACAACACTCCGCAAGTATTTCTTCCCGACAATAATTATCAAATCAAACAAAGAGGCGAATATTTATCAGCATTAAAATTCGCACTTAAAAAGTTAATTTTCCAGTTAGTCAGTTTTCTCTCTTTTCCATTAAAACTAGTAACATTACTAAGCTCGCAGACTATAATGAGCCGGCCATTGCGAGGCTCATACTGTTCTATTATTTTAACCTTACTACACAAATTTATAGCGATGTAAGAAATATTTCAGTAACTGACGATAATATTACGTTGCGTTCTTGCACGTAAATGGTTTTTAATAGCTAACACTTTAAATTACCTACTAGTCATGTGATCGTCACAATGAGGTCAATAATTTAGTATGACACTCGATTGTCTGTCCGCAAGGAAGTTGCAAGAAATAGCGATTTATGGGATATCTAAGATACCAGTAACCACGTTTATAACGAGTAACGCGTGTTTCAAGGAAAGCCACCTTCGTTCCAATACCAATTATAATTTTCACAAAAGATTATTAATTGAACATATTATTCTAGTAATACGTCTCTATTAATGCGATTCTAATGATACATCGCTCTACCAAATATTATTCTCTGGTAGTTATTTTTGCCATAAAATTTAACATGCCAAGAAAGTTGGCAAGATTCTTCCCGTCCAGATTTGGAGAAATGAATTCTTAGATTACTAATCTACGAATAAATTTCTCCAAATCTGCAACATAAATTGCAACATAAAATTATACTAATCTATGATAAACTCTGTTAAACTGCCTTATCAGACGAGGGCGAATTTAATTTATTTATCTTCGACTATATATCGGTTGTCCAACTCAAGTTATTAGTCTATAGAAAATGAAAATTTATTTTTGAATTTTGACATACAACTTTGATAAAACTCTTCATCTCAAAATGATGGAAAAAACGATGGTAAGTATGAATATAACTCGTAGTAATTCAAAATATTTAAGTATACATCATATTTCTATTAAACTATTTATCAACGTTATCATTATTTTTTACAAAATATATCTTTTACTGGTAATTTCCCAAAAAATATAACTTCCATCTAAAACTGTTGCTCAATTTACTACATTATTTTTAACAGTCTCGATTTTATAGTACAATTCTTATCAACTCTTCCATTATTGTCACAAATATTAATTACAATATAGTGTGGTAACATCATAATTATCATAATTTTATTAATTCTAGTGAACCCAATATGAGTATCGCTAAGACCATTAATTGAACGTTTGATAAATTTAGAGATTAGCGACGATAGAATATGGACATCTTTTCTTTTACGTGGTTTTTGTCACCTAGATTAAATCCGATTTCAATACTCTTCTTTTCCATCGATGTCTTGAGTTCACTTTCCATTTTGAGTAAACTTGCATAAATTTTCGGTTTCATTATCATAAGAAGCTGTGAAGGAGTATTTATATTAGAATACGCATTGTAATTGAATTCCAATTTAATTAATCCTTATCTATATTATAAAAACAAAATACTCGGTTCAGCATGTAATTACGCCATGAACACCCGTGACGATTATATTTTAAATACATTAATTTTTTCATGCCAGCCGGGCAGGAAGAGGTGGGGGTCCGACACATGCGCTTTGTTTACCATTGTTTCTGTAAACACAGGACCCGATGTGTGCATACGAGAGCTGCCATTGCACTCGTTTAAATTGGATGCAGTGTTTATCGCGCCAAATGCACCCGCCGCCGCGCCGATCTGTTTACGTTACTTACTAACGACGCTCCATTTAATGGATGTTTACATCATAACGATTAACACTCTTAGGAACTTTTTATGGCGGCCATCTTGTCTATGACGCTGTCTATTGAAGAATTAATCAAGAACAAGTCTCTGTTAAATTCTTTAAACCATCGATTAAACAGGAAGTTTTGATTTTGATTGGCCAGACACATAGACATTTATTTTTATGGTTTAAATGAAACTATAAATCTTATTACAATGTCTATTCTTTAACTCGTTTATCAGTGCGTTTAATAAGTTTATAGGATATATAAGATATCTGGCGTACAATTATAATTAGGTACTATATTGGTGTTAAGATCAAAATTGGTGTCAAGATTTTATTAAATTTTTTTTTGCGAATAAACTTGACATCGCTTTACAAATATTAAAATATATTTCTTTACTTAATGATTGTTACATATTAATCGAAATTAAGAATCTGCTTGCAAATTTGCATCAAGCATAAATATATATATATACATATATATATATATAAAGGTATAAAACTATAGAAAAAATGATACTGTGACAGATGGACGGTCGGCCGGACGTGACTAAATTATAAGAGTTTTTTTATCATTATGGGACCATTAAAATGACAATGTACTAAAAGTGAAATACAACACCGCACAAGTATTCCTTTCTGACAATAATTATCAAATCAAACAGAGACGCAAATATTTATCAGTATTAAAATTTGCACTTAAAAAGTTAACTTTCCAGTCAGTCAGTTTTCTCTCTTTTCCATTAAACTAGTAACATTACTAAGCTCGCAGACTATAATCAGCCCGCCATTGGGAGGCTCATACTGTTTTATTATTTTAACCTTACTACACAAATTTATAGCGATGTAAGAAATATTTCAGTAACTGATGATAATATTACGTTGCGTTCTTGCACGTAAATGGTTTTTAATAGCTAACACTTTAAATTACCTACTAGTCATGTGATCGTCACAATGAGGTCAATAATTTAGTACGACACTCGATTGTCTGTCCGCAAGGGAGTTGAAAGAATAAGCGATTTATGGGATATCTAAGATACCAGTAACCACGTTTGTAACGAGTAACGCGTGTTTCAACGAAAGCCATCTTCGTTCCAATACCAATTATAATTTTCACAAAAGATTATTAATTGAATACATTATTCTAATGATACGTCTCTATTAATATAATTCTAATGATACAGCGCTCTAACAAATATTATTCTCTGGTAGTTATTTTTGCCATAAAATTTAACATTACAAGAAAGTTGGCATGATTCTTACCATCAAGATTTGGAAAAATTTATTCTCATATTAGTAAAATTAGGCAACATAAAATTATACTAATCTACCATAAATTCTGATAAAGTACCTTATCAGACGAGACTTTGACTAAATATCGGTTGTCCAACGCAAGTTATTAATCTATAGAAAATGAAAAGAAACTGAATTGAAATAAACTAATTATGAGAAAAATATAGGAAAGCTCAATCGAGTCTCAACATTTATCATGAATGGGACATTTGGAAAGATTAAATTACAATAAACCAGAGAAAAATTCATTGTAACGAAAGTTAACGAGCACCGTAGCCGGACGAAGACCAATGACGTGATGGATGGATGGTAACAAAGCAATGGAGGTTACTAATTAAAAAAAGAAAGTGAAAAGCAGAACTATCCGAACAAAATTCGCACATCAAGCCATGTCTCATATAGGACTATAGAGATAAAGAAGAAGTTTTGCTTCTTTTCTGGTTATTATTATTGTTACTGATGTATTTAAAACATCATTTATTTTATTTATTAGAATTACCCAAATTCAGTTTTAGAAATATATATTATTTCAGAAATATTTTTATTTGGAAAATAAAATATGTACGCCTACCAGTTACAAGACTAAGTTGTTTTTGTTGGCGTTACCTCATTGGAAAAACCTGGTAATGCCTCATATTAGAAATGTGTCAATGTTGACGCTTGCCGGTTGGTCGCCATTAAATGTCGAAAGTTTACTCAGTAGAATGTTACGTTAAGCTCGGCGTGAATAATATATTGTTCATATTTACGTTGATTTCGTGTTTAGTCCTAATTTTTAAATCTGTGGGTAAACAACATTACAGTAGTAGATGTATTTTTTTGCGGTATTAGTTCAATATAAGAACATTTGTAATAAAAAACATTGAAATTAAATTTAAGAAAAAAACTTTTTTTCTATATCCAAAAATAATTCCAATATTCTAGCTGTGAATTAATGAAGTGATACAGTTTTTACGAGGATGAAAGAAATAAATATAAAACAAATGTACACTGATTAGAGATTTAGAAAAGTGGATAAAATTCATTGAAATTAAATCTTGGATAATTATCATATTTATAATACAGGGTGGCAGATTTCAATATTTGAAAAATTGTAAAAAAAAACCACACCTCTAATACAAAGTAGGTTTATTTTAACTTTATAACAACAAATGCGGATTTAATTTTTTAGAAACCATGTTTTCCAAATGGCGGCCATCGAGTCTGACACACTCTTCGAGTTTAGCACGCATGTTTTCAAAAACGCTTTTGGAGAGCGCCTGGGGTATCCTACTGACTTCGGCTCGAATATTTTCTTTAAGTTGTGTCACAGTGCTCGAATTTCTTTTGTAAACAACGGATTTTAAGTATCCCCATAAGAAAAAGTCACATGGGCTTAAATCGGGTGACCTAGGTGGCCAAGGTACGGTACCGTTTCGGGATATGTTTTTTTCTGGAAATAACTGCCGCACTGCATTCATGGACATATCAGCAGTATAAGCTGTGGCCCCATCCTGCTGGAACCATGTGTTTTGGTTGAAGGATGGACTATTCTGTATTTTTACTCTGAAAAAGTCATTTAACATCTGGGCATATCTCTCCGAATTCACAGTTACAATTTGGCCACGTTGGTTTTCAAAGAAATAAGGCCCCATGATTTCAGATGCAGACATGACACACCAGACTGGTACTTTAGGCTTATGTAAAGGCTCTTGATGCATTTGTCTTGAGTTGTGGACATCTCAGTAATGAAAGTTCTGCTTATTCACATACCCTCCAATGTGAAAATAAGCTTCGTCACTAAAGAATATGTTGCCCATCCGGGTAGTAGTACGAAATCTCAACAACATCACCTACGCGTAAGTTTTTCTTAATTGATAGTCAGAATCGTGTAAATCTTGAATAATTGAATTTTATATGGATGGAACTTGAGCTTTTTTCGCATTATTACCTGTAAAGTTGATTTCGGAATTCCCAATATCGGTGAACGTGTATGCAGTTATAAACGGGGATTTTCCACGACAGAAACCATAACTCGCTCCACATTTTCATCCGTGGCTACCAATGGTGTAGGTCCTGGTCTGGGTCTATTTAATGTTGATCCTGTAGCTCTGAACCTTGCCACCCATGACTGAATGAGGTTGATCGATGGTCCATCACGTAATCGACGAATACTGTAACGATCATTAAATCGACGGCGTGCTACAGACAGCAAAAATCCACTCGAAATGTACGCCTCGACGGCAAAAGCGCGGTGCTCTCCACTCCACTGTTCCATGGCTACTAAAACATCCGCACCGCTTGCGCTTCTAACGACGCCCCCCGCGCCCCTCTTATGTGTTGCGTTCAGAAACTATGTTTGTTCAAATTTTGAAATCTGCCACTGGACATTAAGAATTTTTTAATAAGAATTACAACAACGATAAAAATGTTACGGAGTAAATAATAAGTTTTACAAATTATTACGGACGATAATCATGACCGATTGCTTTTTTAAATTTATAACCATTGCATATATTACTAAAAATGAACTCTTAACTGACATTAACATTCGTTTCATTGTTGCTAAACTGGATGTCTCTCTCACTTTTTCGAGTTTTATGTGGCATTTTTTGACCATCCAGTTGGGCTTAATATGTTGCATCTGAGTGAGATGAGTTTCGTGGATTAGGATGTTACATCTGTGTATGAAGGATATAACGTGGTATACTACACCATATTTCATATTGCTAGTGCAAAGAGTACCGTAGAAATAGCATTTACGAATTATTTTGAAAAATAACCTAACTAAAAGATTTCCCGTTTATCTAATTGAAAGTTGAAATCAAATGTAAAAGGGGATTATTTTTTATTTTATATCTATTTAATATTGTCTTTATTCTACTCATGCATGGGCCCAACAATTTATTGAGGAAAAAATTTAAATGCAAAAGACAAGTATTCCTTTTAACAGCAGAAATACGCGTGTTTTGCATTTAAGTTTTTCTATTACCAGTCGTTAATAGAAGAGGTAACACCGAAAGTTCTTAGAATATAAAAAAATAAAACTTACTAGAAGTTTTCATTGTTTTTCAAACTATTCTCCTTAACAGTATAAGTGTTATTTAATTTCAAGGATCCATTGAGAGAAGTAGTCACTATATCTTCGGCGACCGGGAATCATATTCCTAGAATCGATTATCTTTTATTCGTGGGATTATAAATGGAAATCACATGGTGCGAGGTCGGAGTTGTATGGCAGATGATCCATATTTTCTACACCAGACCTAATCAAATATTAGGTCGTTAGTGGGGCTGAGTATGCATAGGTATTATCTTTATGGAGGAAGATTGTACCGCGAGGATGTTACTGTCGAAATTTTTCCAATACAGCAGGAAAACAATTGCCGGTCTATCAGACTGCGGTAACTGTACTTTTATTTTCCTGAATAATCGTTGCATAATAATCTACTACTTCTTTATTTTACCTTTATAGGCAACTCTTCAGAAGGACAAAACCCATAGCCCAAACTTTTAGTTTTGGATTCGTAACAGTATATCCAGTGTCCACTATTCGTGACGAAATCGATTAAAGTTTATGAGTGACTTCCGTCGAATTTCCTTAACATAACGCGATCCCAATTGTTTGACCATTTTGGGCTTCGATCATATTATGAAGTATCCACCTACTACAAAATTTCCTGACACCAAAATATTAATGTAGAATTTTCTGCATTTCATTAATAACGATGCCTAATCTTTCCTGAATCTGCTAATAACTTATTCTCTTGTAAGTATTTATCAAAAGCCGCACAGCATTGAAGTTATCTTTCGTTGTCGCTATTGAGAGATATCTCTTAGGCAAATTATCAATGATATTGATATGGCCGCACTTACTCGATAAACTAGTTGTAAACAATAGTGCGAGATGGGGCTATATCTTGAAAGGTCAACCAATGTCAATCGCAATTTTGTTGATTTTTTTGTTTCGTAACTTTGTTGTTTGATTAAGACTTGTCTCATTCAAAGTCGTAATCGAAAATCATAAAAAATCAACAAAGGAAAATTTTCTCTGACTAGCACTGCATTTAGATTGTATTTACAATAATGATACAATTGACCCGAAGCAATATGTAGCAGTATCATGTAATTTAACTAAATGCAGTATGTATGTTGAGGTTATGCACTGATAGCTTCAAAATAGTTAATACAAATAAGTTAATAGAAAATTATTGACAGTTTCCAAATACTGATAGACTGATCAAAATAGTTAAAATAATATTAATGGTATTTTTAATATTTTTTTTTTAAAAATGGTCAGTTAATAGTCCTTTTTCTGAAATGACATCGATACGCATTTATATCGACAGTCTTTCGACAAGTGATACATCGGAGCTGCGGCCAATATTAGATGTTATAAAACTTTGTCAAATGAATTCACTCGGCATTCGTGGGTTAGTGTAAATGTAGTGAGTTGGGTAAACAAAATCTGTCCATATTTTAACGTATTTTTACTGTTAAATAAAGAACAAGGCAGTGCAAATTATTAGAAATCAAAAGATTCTATAAAAGTCAAATTTATTCAGCAATTAGACCGAACCCAAAAAAAAATTACTGCTTTATGTCTGAGGAAGAATTTATAAAATTCACTTTTCAGCCAACTTTCCTAGGTAAGCCATCTTGAAGTACATACATTGTCGTTGCCGTGGTGTATTGGATTGATCACAAAGTTTACGGCCGTTTGTCGAGCCGGGCTGGGTGGGCTAGTGTTCTGTTTACTGTTTGGTTGTAAGAGATTGCTCTCGTAGCAATACGTCCGCCATATGTATCAACTATATACATTATAGTATAAGAAAAAGAGAGAGAGAGAGAGAGAGAGAGAGAGATTGTATGTTTATGAGTTAGTCAGTTAATCAATTAGGGAATTTGTTTTTTTTAAAACTCACCGACCCAACGGAGACCTTGAGACCTTCAGGTTCAATTGATGGTACCTTTGTTTAGAAATTAATAAATTTTACTTGTGGAAAACGAATAATTTTAAAATATTTTAATTAAAAAATCTTGCAGAAACGTACCAAAAAGTCTACAATTTTTATATATTTTAGCCTAGTACGCATCAAGAAAACAGATGAATGGACCTGTGAGGCTTTAATAAATATCTGTACTGATACATAAAAGTGCATTTTTTTTTCGTTTATGATGATCTTAGAACCGGTCCATAGGCTATTTTAAAGCAACTTGGATATTTTTTAATTTTGTGATGATATGTTTTATATATAAAAGTATAAAATACAGTCTGAAGTAAGTTTACATTTAAGAAGGCGTTTGACGGAGAACATTTCATACGCATCATTCTTAGCCGTTATTGAAAACATACATGGACTACTAAAATAACAAAATTATGCTTTAACGGCATAAGTGCTTAAATAAATATTATATTTATTTACATTTGCTATATTTACTTATCATATTTCAGTTCATAAAGAATGTCTTAATAAACTGGATTTCTTGAGCTATTTGGGAATCTGATAACGTTACATTGAATCGTGGTTTAAACATTGCCTGGTCATAATGAACTACTGACTCCAAAACGATCCATGAAAAGGGTCGTAAATAACTTATGGACCGTACATTTCTTAAAAAAATTAATTGGAAAACGCGAAATGAGCTTACGAAATTGACGCACGAGCAGGATATATTTTTTTCTATCCAAGTCCATTTCATAATACGGCGTTAATTAGTATTATAATATATACTCACAGTACAGATAAGAGAAACATTTTTGTTTAAAGCTTTTTTTGTTCACATATTATTTATATGCACGGGTTATAATCTTGGCTATTTTCATTAATCTATCAATTGTTAATGAACACGTAATTCTCAAAAGTACTCAAACTGTTTAACAACGTAAATACGATAAGATTACAATCTATGTCAAACATATTGATATTGAAAAAAAAATGTCAGTGAATATTTTCGTGATCATTGAGTATTTCATTACAAAATAAACATTTAAAAATACCACAACCTGATTTTATCTCCAATCTCCCGATAATAGTTATCCGCTGAGAGCGCATAAAGGGCGCGAGTGCGCTGCATCGTGACCATGTAACTGCACCCATAACCGACGTTGAATGCAAAGTACTCTTCGAATCAATATTCCGATATCCGATTAACATACGATTGTTTCAAACGTTATGAGAGGAAGAGGCTGGGAATGCATCTTGCTTGATGTTTTGATAACTAGAAGTTTCGTAACATATACGCAGCGATAAAATAACCGGGATAATAAAGAAAGTTTATTATAGGTGAGCTCATAACGATTAGTTTTGATTTTATGATCAAGAAATGTATTTATTTTAGAATACTAAGAAAGCAATTTGATTGAATATCCACAGAATTTACATTTCAAAAATTATAAGTTTTGAAGCAACTTAAATGCTATTTTCAGAGTTTCATTCGTAAAAAGGGAACTTTGTAATTTAATCGTGTCAATCTGTTTTGTTTAAATATTACAATATCATAGCTCTTTCAGCTTAAGATTAAATTTTACAGGGAACATTAACTAAATTATGGAGACACATAGTAATATTTTTTTTTTAAATTTCTTTTAAAGTACTTTCCTCTACAATTATTTTTTTTCTCCATGTCCCAGAGCGAAGTGTTGTTGAAAGAGTCTTTTAAAATGCAAGAAAAAATATCTGGCAATATTATTTGATTTTCTTTTTTCTGTGTGTTATTAATTTTCAATCAAGTATATAAAAAAATCAGTATTTGAACACAAAATTATTTTGGTCAACTTACATCAACGATTTAAAAACATATAGCAACGATATATAAATTATAACGCAATTGAAATATAAACCAGGAATATACTCAGACGGTAAATTATAATATCAATACTTATAAATAGTTTAATAGGCATGTGATTTATCCTTATATCTTCAAACTTTCATATGTACTTAAGTGTGTATGTAACACCCGAAATGCGATGTCTACTGATATTTAACATATATTTTTCACTTATTACGTTTAAAGTTGTGTGGAAAAATTCCAAAGCCTCTTCCAATTTATATTTTAGTCCATTAATCAAGTTCGGTTAGTTAATGATAGTGGGATTTCCACTTACGAAACGGTACGGCATTCTGTACTTACAATTTACGTTCGATATAATATCATTAGCCTTTTTCCTATTACTTTAGTTATGGTATAAAATATACTGATCGGAGAAGATATAAAATACATCCTACGTCCTAGGAGAAATACTACATAGGTAGAAATATCGATGAAATAATAATATAAATATTATACTTATTGGTTACACATATATATATATATATATATATATATATATATATATATATTGTATTTGGGACTTAAAAATATTTCACCCAAGGTTCATTGATATAACACGTAATAGACCCATAGCATTAGTATTAGCAGATTAAAGCTAAATTTTAGACGCTCATTTCAGCTTTAGTATTAATGTTAGTTAAATGATGTTTAATGCAGTCAATGTTTTTAGCAAATAATAACTAGCAATTTTATCCTCTTACGCGTGTGAAAAGTTTTGCTGTACTACCGATTTATCGATACACAATTTTTTTTAATCTGAGGTTTGCTCAGAAGCATACTAAAAAGTTTGGTAGAACCAGAGGTACTGCGGTTATTGATATGTAGATATAAACGCATTATTAAATTAACATAATAATAATACGGTAAATACTGTCATCTAGTAGAGAATTATAAAACGAGGTTTTATTATAAATAAAATAGATATGACTAGCTTGTGAAGTATTTTAAACTACAATTATTACGGTACTTCATAAATAATCAGATGTCGCTGCTAAATAATTTAACTATAATCTATTAATTAACTACACAATCACATTGAGAAATAGTGTAATGATTTATATCGACAACCTCTTAGATATAAAATTGCAAATTTCATTAAAATCCATCTAGCGGTTCTTACGTGACACGGATAGACCGGGCCTCACCACAGTTTTATATTATTTTTTTATATATTGAGATTTTACTTCTAATTACATACAAAGCGGGATGGAAATAGTCATTATGGAAGACGCACTTCATTCACATTACACATGTTACAGAATTTTTAAAAATGTACACGAAACTATTTGATTTGTTATTCGATCTCCTCCAGACCTTCACTGGATGACACCGTTAGGATAACACTAAGAGTTCTTAAAATTGGCCATTTATAATTAAGATAATAGAAAAATTAAATTAATTTTTCAATTAATTTTTTAATTAATTTTAATTTCGAAAATCGAACTATTTGGTAATACATTGAGGTACTTTGCTTTTTTACTTCGAATTTGTCGTGTGTATATACAGATTGGCGGCAATTTGTAAATTGTGTGTATCACGTTAAGATGAATTTAATACAATAAAATTTTCGTTCAATGATTTTTTATGACTTTCGTTATGATCTCAATCAACAAAAAAAAGTTCTATCGAATGAAATCAACAGTACTAAGAAAATGATTAAAAAAACAAAACAATAAATACATTGAAAACTTGCTAAATGGTTCGTTTTTTGATATTCTAAAAACTTTCAGTGTCACCTCTCGTACCAACTGCTGGTCTAAAAAAGTTAAATGCGAAAGGTAACAAAATCTTATTCGAGTGAATATTTTTCCTGTATTAAACGTTCGGAATTGCTTTAGTGCACAAAAATGTATAGATGTCGACGTCGTTTAAACGCATTATTGTAGCAGAGTGGTGAAATACCACATAGCATGTACTCGTAGTATTGTTAAATGAATAAAAGCGACACTCTTAAAAAGGAAAAATAAAAAACTAAGCTCCTTAAACATTTTACCTCAATTGTCTACCAGATAAGTGAGAATCTTGTATTTTTGTTCGTAAGTTACATTATTTTTCAAAATAGTTTCTAAATGCTGTTTTTATGGCAATCTTTCCATTAGCAAGATGAGACACAGTGTGGAATGTTTTACTGTATTTTCCGCACACATATGTAACATACTAATCCATGAAACTCACTGGCCGGACTGGTCGTCGAAAAAAGCCCTAAAAATCTGGAAGAGAGCGAGAAAGGTATTCAGTTTGACAACATAAGGAATGTCAATGTCAGTTAATAATTTATTTTTAATAATGAAAGCAATATCTGCAATTAAAAAAAGTAATCATCGGTAATGGTTAGCTTTTATAATAATTTCTAAAAGGCTATATAATCATATCTAAAAATGTAACTAAGTACATAATCTACCTAGTTACATTTTTATTAATATTTTATTTATTAACAATTCTTGATATATTAAAAATATAGAATGCGGAGGACGTTCATGAAGAACGTTTATTTTATTTTATATTATGGTTACAAATTGTATCAATATACGTCAGATTCTGCTTTGTGTGTACAATACAATTTAATAAAAGCTTTTAAAAAATACGGTTTAATGAAATTTTAAAACACGTGGTTAAATTATCATTAATTATTTACTTATTAGATACATGTTCCCTATAATATACGTTAAGATAATTGTTTTCGTTCAATTTTGTATTTGTTAATAACTTTTATTTGGTTTAATAATTGAATCGATTTTAGTGATCAGTTTTTAAATGTTCGTTATCATGAGTAATTAATAATATTCAATTAATTCACTAAAAATACGATATATTTAATGAATTTTATGTGAATATTGAGTGAAATTTTACTATAACACTACTACTTTCACTTTTTTCTCATATTGACATAAAAATGGTAAAAACTGAATAGAACCTCTTCATTATATACCAGCTATACCTGCGACTTCGTTCGCGCGGAATGCGCAGTAAGAAAATTAATTTAATACATTTTTTGGGTTTCTTTTCTTTTTTCTCTTAGAATTCAGTGCGCATAAAGTTTCCAAAAAACGCTAATAGATGGTGTTGGCAGCCGGTTTTGCCGGTTCTGATATTAGCTTGCACAACGAACCTAAACTAAAAATTTACGTATCTTTTTTATTTTGGAACCTATTGAAATTAAACAAAATGTTAGCTCAAACGTTAGTTAATTCTAATCTAAATGCATTATTGAAAACCGCATCCAAATTAATTTAGACGTTGCTGAGATTAGCGTGCATAACGAAGGTGTGCACAAACAGACAACACTTCTTGTTTTAGTCTTAGAGGCGTATCTTTAGCACCGCTTAGTTTTATTGACAAATATTCAACACACAGATTCAGTTTTTTTTACGGTTTCATTATATGCACAGACTAATTGTTTCTATATAATACTAATAAAATGCAATTAACAGAATAGGAACGATATAGGTAATAAAGGTTCAAATATGTTGTAAATTTAGTATAGTAGAAAGCTCTGAGAAATGTAGTGGAATATACTCGTAGATATCCTTTGAAAAATTACTTCTCTTTTTGTATTGCTGCATCAGGAAGTGTTCGACAAAATTATACCTGTAGCTGGTTGAGTTGAATTTGTTTTACAGCATGTGAAATGTAACACGTTTTTATGAAGAGGTAAAACGTAGAAATATTTTTCAAAATAAAAAAATAATACAAATTTAGTTTTTCAATTATTTTTCATACATATATTTACTCTACGTTGAAGAAACAACATTAAAATAAAATTTACCTTAGGAAACCCTAAAACTTGACACTTTAAACGTGGCACTCTAACCCGATGTTATTTATTGTTTTTTAATGGCAGTTCTCAATTACAGCTAATCACATACTAAACCAAATATCATCAAGTAGCTATTTTTATCACATATTAAATTTAGTTTACGAACATTTTTGAGAAGTTATGGTCCGACATCTATTATTATTTTTTTAATGACACATTCAATCACCGTTAATTGTACACTCATAGTATCGTCGAGTTGACATGCTGACACTCTAACTAGAAGACTATTAACGATATTAACTTTAAAATTCACAGATATTGTTGAAATATAATTAATTTGTGGAAGACGCTTGGCTGGTTCTTGATATATTTTACGATAAGAATCCCGGAATAATATCCCCGCAATTCTTAATGTCATCCAGCAGAAAAAGGTAATAAGGGGCGATGAAAGGGGTGACCATACTTTGTGCGTAGCCGGGTGTCAATATTTCGACATTTCCCTTACTTACAACTTTATGAAGGATGCTGGTTCTTTAAACATGCAAAAGTAGCTATATAGATACTTGAATGGAGAGATTGCTCTAGAATTAGACAAATACATTAACAAAAATACGAACAGTTAACAGAACAGTAAATGGTGCTATATAATGTTAAACAATTATTAAATCATAGCTATAGTAGGTTAAAAGTTAACAGCACAGTAAACAATATTACCTGAGATTAAACAGTTACCCATACAGTGTAAGTGGGTCATAAAGTTAAGTTATTATAAATATAATACAACTGTTGCAACTTATAAAATAAATAATCACAGTAATAGAGTTATACAGTTGATTGTACTCTTGATATTTTAATTTTAACTTTCATGAATTTAAATTTATTTCTGGGCAAGGTATTTGTGAATACATCAGCGTGCCGATTGTTTGTACATAAATAATTTAAATCGATGACATTTTCATGATATTTTTCCTCTACAAATTTATACTTGTGTACATCGTTTATGAAAACAGCCATTTTAATGACACCCATTACAATTTGGTTACCAATATTTGGATACACAATGTTTTGATTATATTCATTTAAGTCACTTAAAAACTGTTTAACCATGCGGCTCCTTTGGCGGCTGCATGGACTGCCATAAGCCCTGCACCAGTGGTAGATAAGGTGACACTTTGTGTTAGTATACGGGAAGTGTTTCATCATAGTTTGTGCCTTTGGTTTGTGCATATACTTTTGAACGATGTCGGAATTTATAGCACGGACCGTCGGTTCATCCTTGATGCGGAACACCAACTTGTATCTTGTGGTTTAGCATTGTGAGTTCTCTTCAACAATGGTCATGTTTTGTTTGGATGATGGGGTTTCTTCCTATTAATTAACATTTTCCACCTTTTGTAGTGAGCCGATTTAATTGCTTCTTGGTAGTTCTAAGGTATAAAGCTAGATAAACCTTATCGTTACCTGTGCTTATTTATATATAGCACAGGTAATCATTTTAATCTATTTCAAAAAGGAGGAGACTCCCAATTCGTTTTCTTATCCGTAATATTCAAATGAAAATTGTTTTTCTCGCTTAGGGATTCCACTTTATTTGGCTATGTCTTATTTATATCATTTAATTTTTTTTATTCCTTTCTTGTCTTATTTATATTATTTAATTTTTTTTTATTTAATTGAATTTATTGAATTCAAGTCTAAATATAAATATTTATTGAATCTGTTAAAATTCTGATACGTGTGCGTTTAAAGAAGTATTAGTATAGATTCAAAAAAGGTTTTAAAATTAAAAAAAAACTTTTCGGCTAATAAAAGGGATAACTGAATGAGAAATGTAACTGAAGAAAAATTATTTGTACATTATCACAAAGTATAAGTATATAAATAAAAATACTATCGCGAGTTTCATCTGTGAGACAAGTAATGGACAATTGAGTCAGTACAGTCCATATAAAAAAATGGATTCTGCCATCACGTTCATAGGCCTTTGGAATTATAATAGTTCTCCAAATTTTATGAATTGTACGGTACGTTTACATTTCCATAATTGTTTATATTGACATTTCAATAACTATATTAAATATATATAATAATATTAAATAAAATAATGTCCGCATCTAAATTAAATTTACAAAAATCACCTAAACCACTTTATTCTGTCTTAGCGAATTAAGTAACCATTTTTACATTTTATCATTCACATTGGATTCATTATTTTTTTTGGTGTAAAATTACCATTTTACAAATATTTTTTATAATCAAAGGCAATTTTTCAGATATAAGGACAGAAAAATTGTTATCATTACTTTTTCTAATACAAATTTTGATGTTCTTATGGATAAAGAACGTTTGAAAAATGTCATCAAAATTGGTTTAGTTATTGTACGTTCCTTAATTTGGCCATAAAATTGTTTAGACTACTCAAATAATTGTCTAATATTTATTAAAAAAAAAGATATAAAATGAATTAGGAATAGAGGAAGTGGTATAAATGCACGTTGTTAAGTACGGAGTAAAACTAAACTAAGTGCGAACGCCATGATTGCTTGTGATCACATATTACACGACCCTTCCGATATTTATCCCTTAGATACTATTGCATCCCCCCACGAGTGATGCAATAGTATCTAAGGGATAAATATTAAACCGATTTACCTAATTTTTTAATTTAGACTTTATTCCAATTCGTCAATTCGTTAATTTAATATCAACCTTTTTTTCAGCTAACATGATCAAAGAGAACTTACTTCATTTTTCACACTTATGTTTTTGATGGGATCCTTTTTTCTTTAAAATTAATAAAATACGCAGAATATAAATTAAAATATACGTTTATTTCAACAAAGGTTACGAAAACTTTCAGTTTCTGTAGAAAGCGTAGAAATTTGCTTATTTCTAGGGTTTAGTCCCTCAAAAGGAAAAAAAGAACCTTTATAGGATTATTTCCTTGTCCGTCTGTCGGTCTGTAAAGAGTATTTTTTTTACAGACTCAGGAACGTATGGAGGTATTAAGTTGAAATTAATATCAAATACTTAGGTCTACGGTCCCTTGGAGATGTAAACAAATCAAGCTTTTAGGTCAGTGCAATTAAGACCAACCTTAAAAATACGGCCATTCACGTCGCATATTTTGACACTCGCAAACAAATCAAAACCTAAGGTAGTTCCCGTTGACCTAGAATCATGAAATTTGGCAAGAAGCAAGATCTCACAACATAAGTAAAGGAAGAAAAAGACTAATTTGTAGTCATATCACATAAAAAAGGATTTTTTTAAATATGCGCTTGTAGAAGATATAGTAGTAAAAATATAAATAATTCGATAGGAATATTATGTACCACCAAATGTTTATAAATGCTAGTAGTATGAGTTCCACTCGTGCTTGACAGACTTTTGTTTATGGTTTTATTTTCACAGTCAGTCGTATTGATTGATTACCGTTAACGTATAAAGATAAGTAAATTGTAAATGTGGACGAATCTTCTATTATCGAAAACTTAATATTCGAAACTCATAGTTTATTTCAGATTCAAGCTAATGCAGTTCTGATGTAAATGTATGTCATAGGCTCTGATTTCATTTTATTATGCGATATTGCTTTACGAGAAATGTAATCCTACGTAAAAGAGGAAGTAAAATACCACTGCGAGGATAAAATAAAACTACCAAGATGAAATTCGTGCGCAGCAAGATAATAATTGAAACGAACGGTGAAATATGCACGCGAATAACGAGCCACGAACGCGGCCGCCGCCTTTTTATTCAGCCTTCTAGAGGCTCTTCACAGAAATCCATTAAGCAATATTCAAGTACGCATATACACGGGATTTACTTAATTTCCCTCTGCACGCAACTTGTTATTTGTTCCACGAGTCTTCGCCTTGAATAAGTCATGAAGCCTGTGTTTGTTCCTTGTGAGAAATGAGAAATAATATATTATTTAGTACGTAAGCCGATGGGCGGGTCAGATCTAATTGCAAGGTATTTAAATTCCCTTTCAGGAATAATGATGTGCCGCGCGCGGCGCTTGCATCAAAATTTTACAATCTAAATATTCGACTTTAAATTTCTCGACATTTAATAACTGAGTACGCGCATCTGCGTACTCGTCTGTTTTGTAATTATTTTGCCGTTACCTTATTTAGCGGTGTTATGGCGTTGAATTAGAGGCTTCATGGGGAATAACGAGGTCGTAGCGAGTGGTGAAAGGATCGTGTTCCGGTTGTTACGGGAAGTGTTGCCGGTTAAAGGACGTGTCAAGTGACACGCTGCGAAAATATTTCTTCTTTTCAATGAGCCCGATTTAATTATAGCAGCCAGTATGATGTGAGATTATTTTGACCAAGTGATAGTTTTTATGGTTTAGTTTATGTTTGGCAGTCATTAGAAATAAAGAATGTAGGTAATATTCAAACGTAAGTGTGTAATTAAATTTATTTATGGATGTAAATAAATGACACCACGTATTACACATACTTACTTTTAAATTTAATATATGTGTCAGAAACGTATATAGAATTTACCAGGAAAAATTGATGCTGGGATAACGTAGTGTTTACTTGTTTCATAAAATTGGATCATTTGGATAAATAGATTTGACAGGCGAGTGGTTTCAAATTGAAATTACTGGTGCTTCAGGTAAAGAGTAAAATTTTAAATTTGATTCCCTAACTGGAGCAACTGGAGATCTAATTACAGTCGTTATGTGCAGATCTTGGTTTATTATTTAAGCATGCCGTTAATTTTTTTTTAATATTTATGATTGTCGAGTTGAAAATAATATAGACAGGTAGTCGGTCATAGAAACGAGAAGAGAATTTAACCATAATGTCGAGTGGAAAGGACGGAATGCACAAAGTCTAGTATAGACATACACCTAATATTTAAATGAAATAATTGTGTTGAATCGTTGAGTCCAACAACACACACACACACACACACACACATATACATATATAAATATATATATATATATATATATAATATATATATATATATATATATATATATATATATATATATTTATTTATTTTAGCGAGCTATTTTTTAAAAACCTGACAACGTTTAAAAGCATCGTTTAAAAACCTGAGTATCCAGTCTATTTATCCAATTTTTTATAGTTACAGAGGAAAAAAGTCGGCAATATGAATAATCATGAATAACTGATGAAGAAAATTTAATGATCGTTAAGGAGTATTAATTTTTTATCTTATCACCACAGGCACGCACCAGGCACGTACTTTAAATGTTGTAAATAGAGACGTTGTTTATTAATAATATTCATTAATACTTTAAAATTAGAATTTAAATTTGTTTACTGAAATATGAAAAAAAATTGTGTATGTACTTATGTATGCACGTTAGAAGTTATACTTCTTTTGGCAGAATATAAAAATAAAATTATTTACTTAATAATCAGCGGAAATAAAATAATAAAAGGACTGTAGCGTGATTATAAATACGGGTTTTATATTAAATAGACCATTATTAAATTTGAATTACTAAAAATAATTATTTAAAAGCACAGATATAACTTAAATTTTATGAATATAAAACATGTGTTGTGTATTTACAAGGACCTCAATAACTATCATGAATATAGTATCAGTCACTACACGCGTATTAGTGAACAACTTCATCCTGTGGATTTAGTTGCATAGTGCGTGCGCATCGTAAAATTTCACTCTCATAACGCGCTTAAAGTTTAACTTCAAAAATGATACCCACTGATAATTGGTTCAAGAATCGTTCTATAGAATCGTAATATTATTTACATCATACACATAACGATATCTCGAGAAAAGTGCTCAAAATTTAAGTGCAGTTTAGACACGTATATAAACTTGAAGATACTGTTTACTATTCTAGAGCAGTAAAAAGCTCTTTTATTTTTTGTAAAATTTACTTGTACCACTTGCACGAAGCTACCATCTTTTGCGGTCTTGAAGTTTCCCTTCATCGATTGAGATTTTGAAGAGTCCAATTTAGTTGCATAGTGCGCGCGCATCGTAAAATTTCACTCTCATAACGCGCTTAATGTATAACTTCAAAAATGGTATATCCACTGATAATTTATTCAGTGGCTATAGAGTCATTGTACATAATCATAATATTATTTATATTACACATAAAACGATATCTCGAGAACAGTGCTCAAAATTTAAGTGCAGTTTAGACACGTATATAAATTTGAACATACTATTCCAGAGCCGTAAAAAGCTCTTTCAATATTTGTAGAATTTACTTTGTACCACTTGTACCAGGCTACCATCTTTCACGGTCTTGAAGTTTTCCTACATGGATTAAGAGTTTCAAGAGTCCATACATGTTAAAGTTATCGCAAAGTATTAAGAGTTCATAATTCATAATTTTATCAAATACAACATTAATTTTTGATAATATTCTTTCTTAAATTCATGTTTCGTTGGGTCTAAAATTTCTTTCCTAAGATTTGGATGTGTATAATAAAATAATGAAGAAAACGCTGTAATCATATTTTGGAAAAAATAAACCGAGAAAGATACGATTTATGAGTTTTTAAATTTTTTGACATTTTATTTTCACATTTTAATTAACGATTATTTGACATTTTATTTCGTTTGTAAGCGCATCACGCAAAAATTACGGGATCGAGTAATGGGGTTTTCAATATTGTATAGCTCAAGATCCAGCAGAAATAATATCTGTTTTTGTCTATGTTTGTGCTTCTATAATGGAAAAATTGCTGAGTAAAGTTAAATAAGCTTACCTAATGTCTCCGCAATTATACTTTTTAAAGTTTAGAGAGGAAAGAGTGAAAAGTATTTCAACTTACTGACAACCATTTTATTGAATAACGTTTTCAGGAAGTATTACTAGATGTATATATTTAAACGTAATTTACTAGTTAAATAAATTATAATAAATAGTACTTATAGTTTTTGGACTCATTCCACAGTCGTGTTATGCATTCAGTTTTGTTATTCTGTTATTGTCTAAGAAATCAAAATCGACCATTACGTTTAAAAATATAATTAATTAAATCATTATCTTTAGGAACAAGAACTGAGAAAATTCATGAATTATTTCTTGTTTTCCTTTTTCCAATTTATTTCTTTTATTTCAGCTGTTTTTAACATCTTATTTTTGTTTTTTTTAATAAAACATTTCATCAATACATTAGTATTTCATGCGAACTAAGTTGCCGAAAAAAAACTAATATAAAATATTACCTGATGGAAAATAAACCGTAATATTTTGCGGTAGTCATATATTTTTATTGATAATACTTTTTACAAGAAAACCTGAAAAAGTAAAAATATCTCAAGGATGAAAACAAAAAAAAAGCAATATTCGAGATTAATCTTAGAGACATAGACGCAAACACAAAGACAAGGTAGAAAACGAAGGTGACAGTTATCATAGAAATAATAACACGATTGAAATAAAAGTTGGCAAGGCTTGCGAAAGACAGGATACCGATTAGATGTCCGACGACCAGCATTATAAGATGGATACCGAGATGTCAATATAAATGAAGTCCGATCAAAATAAGGCAAGATTAATAAAACAGGCACATGTCCAGAAATGAAACAAGAGGAAGAAATCTTGAAATCTGTTATCTTTTGCCTTTTTGCCTTATATTCTACCACACTCAATTGTCAGTATATGTCTGTTATTAAGTACAGCTTCTTATATCGGAATAATAAGCTTTCATTTCGCATATACGACTTTATGTACTCGAACTATAGAAATGGATTATGAAGATCGCAGACGGGACTAAACGAGGAGACAGATATTACCCGTCACTACCCTATTCAAGCACATGAAATCTGCTTATAAATGGCGTACGAGCTGTATGTAATGCATGATATTCCATTTCACATACAACCGCAAATAGACTTGGGCAAGGAGAAATAAGAGTATTTTTGTAAGGCGATAACATCTTTATTTTGTCACGAAATGATATTTTTATTTTGTTACATATGTAATTTTCAGTTTGACTGAAGATATTTCCATAATTCCGTTGAATTTAATTGGCTAGTTTTTCCATCACTATTCTAAGGCAACTACTTATTATTCAATACATGTATAAATATGTGTGTGTGTATATATATATATATATATATATATATATATATATATATATATATTCACAAACGTGTGTGCAGAAAAGTTTTTTTTTAAATCTTCAACTTTTCTAAAATATTATCTCGTTTATTAATCTCATGCATAACGAGAATGGTAGTATTAGTAGGTTTTACTTAAGGGGAAACTAACTAAGTTTCCCTTAAGTAAAGTATTTTGTTTCTTTCTCAATAATATTTACTGCGGCAACGTCTCATACGAGTATGTACGGGGCATGTATGGGTGCAAAAACTGACACGGATATTGCATACTACACAGTCAACAGAGTAAGAGTGAGATAGACCATTATGGTATTATTCGATAAATCGAATCTCGATATTGAATATGTTTATCAAACTAAACCACATGGAGCACCAGAAGCGACGGTGCGCATCTCAGTTCACTGTTGCGCGTTGTGCGATTATAGTGAGACTAATTTTCTTTCAGTCTTCATGAGTGACGGGAATGAATTAATACTAAACAAAGGCAGTGAGTAAATATTTGTATTTCTTTTGCGCATACAACGTCGAAACTCAATCACTTATGTAGGTACTATACAATCTCGGTGTTTTTCGAACGAATTCGATTTAAATCGAAATTAAGATACAATAGGACCCTTATTCAATACGTCATTTGGTTTCTATTTTATTAATCTCACTCATTGAGATTGGGATTGAGATTGGGGAGAAACTATTTTTACTACAATCACAGGATGCACTAAGTCATATGACGAGCAACAGTGAACTGAAACGATCTCGAAAATATGCATCGTTTCATCAGAAGGGGGTCCGAGGGGATGTTGTTACACACAAATCTCGACCGTGTCAACAAGGAATACACAGCAGGATTTTTTTTATTTCCTCCCATGTTTCATATCTGTATAGCACGGTTTTGAGATTGAACCGGATTTTTGAGTTCTACTCGCCGTATTAGTTTCCATGACTTTCTCACGAGCGAAATTGTGCAAATGTCACTCTAATCTCCGTGAAGCAATCTATCCGTGAAGCAATGTCCTCAACCAATTACTAAAACTCTCTTCAATTTCTTCAATAATCTTCAATTTTTCCTATGCGTAATAAGATATTGTCATATTATTGTTATCCCAGAAACTTAAATTGGTGAAAGTGTTCCATACTCTGTGCTTAACAACAATATTGTGTTCTTTGCACCATGCAGTATTTCTTGGATATTCTGCATAAGTGCCGCCTCTTTGTGCAAGTTTCCCAATTTGACTTGTATATCGATATACTTAATTTAGTTGACAAAGATCATTAGCAAATTCTAATGTTAGACCTCTGAAAATCTCTACTTCAATCTGAATATTACCTTATAAAAATTAAATATATTGAATCAAATGTTTGTATTGCTATTAAATTAACAAAAAATGAGTTCCTTAACATAATACTAGCCATCTCCTGCTCCAATTTGTAAAACAATTGTAGAGTATAGTCGGAAAAGTGGAATACATTAAATAAATTAATTACGATTTTTTGTGCTTTTGAAAGCTTACTTCATCCCTTTCATCCTTCATTCGCAATTCGCTGTCATCTCAATTTTTTAGAAAAGAAAAGTGCCACGGGCAATGCAGGTTGATTAATTAATTACCACTTACCCCAATAAGTACACCAGCGTTTATTTATGCTCCCTCCTTTTTCTTACCGTGGGGGACTTCATGTGCCTTTTGTAGGGAAATCATGTTCTTTTTATTTTTGTGTGCATTAGTTCCTCTTAGAATTCATATTCAGATAAAATAAGTGTTGTTCTAAATGAAGTAAAATTAAGTTTCATTGTCGATCATTTTCTTACATTTTTGTTATTATTGTCTCATTTAGTTATTATTATCTTTTACGCAACAAGTATATTAAATGATATCATTTAATTTAATCTGATTTATAATTTTTGTGACTTTGTTTAGTTTTCACAACTGGAAAAATTCAATATGCTTGATGAAGATAGTAAATTTTATTGCCACGTGATACGAAAGGAATAACTAGCATTACTGTGGTTTGTAGCAAAACATATTTGACAAGCTAATTTCTTAAGATAGTCGCTAGTCACTAGGTAAATTATAATCTTGTTGAGCAGATTAACTTTTATTGATGTAGACTTGGCCAGTCGATTATTAACCAAATTTAATCTCCAGCTTTATTTTGCGTAGTACACGCTGTAAATATATATATATATATATATATATATATATATATATATATATATATATTCATACATACATACATATATTCGTAATAATTTTGCAAGTTTTACGTATATTTTGTTCCTTAATAAGAATCGGAAAAAAAACGAAGATTGTGGAACAAACCGGGTAAATGCAGAAGATATAGAAATTACTCTGATTTTCACAAAGTTCCAGTATAGTATTTGGATTGTGGCTATTGAATCTATAAACTTTGGTAAAGTTTTTTATAAATCCATTAAACTGTATTAAAATACGCAAATTTTGAGAAATAGAATGTCAAAACTACAGAACAAAAAATAAGGAAAACAGTATCGATAAGTAGAAGCTGTTAGTTTATTCAATTCGAAATATTTTCTTTTTTCTGAAGTTATACACAAAAAATATTGTACAGTATTACATCAAGATAGAATGAGCTAGTATATTTAATAAAGAAATTTTGTATAATTCATTTAGAAGAATAAACACATTTACGTTTTTAGTATTGTCCATAAAATTAAAATATATTTATAATAAATTGTTTTTAATGACTTTTTTTGGAAAAATAATGGCACTTTATTATAAAGGATAAATTATCCTATAAATTTATTACATAAATATTAAGAAATTAGAAGAACTACTATTTAGTAAAACGAACTGAATGTATGACATTTCACATGAGGCGAAAATCTCTTGGAAAATTGCTAAAAGATTTTTATTTGGATCATTATACATTTACGTGATCATCGAACAAGCACTGCTCCAATCTATAAATAAATTTACGAGGCCAAGCTTTAAAAGTCTAAAGTAGAACTCCAGTTACCTTTCTCGAGTTAGATTTCACGGATAATCAGCCAGCAGCCAAGGCAAACACGACCGCCGGCGCGAATGCGAAGCACGCCGAAACATTCGAAATTAATTACGCCTTCCCGTACCTACTTCCTGCTGAATATTTTCTCCTCACTGTCACAACATTATGACGATACTCAGTTCTCGAAACGGCTTTCATTATTCAAACCATTAAGAAGTTTTATTTCGGCCTCGGAGTCGACTCGGCGCCCGCGCTAAACATTTCATCGCTGTAAATATGACGCTGGTCTATTTGTCATTTCGCTCCTTACGAATCCCGCGCCCCACTCCCGTTCCTTGCTTATTTATTCATTTATGTTATTCATATTTTAGTACGCTAGGTAATGATGTCAAATCTGGGACGCGCGGGGGCACTTAGCTTCGTTCACGGCGTGCGTGGGCGCCGCGTGTGTCGCGGCGGCTAAAGGTCAGATTCAAAATTGCCCTTGAGTTTATGGGATGTTCTGGTTGAATTATTGTAACGTGACATAGGTAACGTCAATTGTAATTAATATTTCATTATTAATAGCGGGCAGTTAAGTGATGAAAATAGAAGGGTTAACGACTAGTTAACTTTAGTCAAGCTGATCTAGTCATTTACCTTTCAGTTTTCTGATTCATAAAGTATAATTTTGGGAGTTAATTTGAATTTTAAGGTTAATTAATTTTTGAATGAATTCCAGTACTATAATTAATAGTTCGCTACATGAATCAGTACTTTCTTCGTTCATTTGTATGTCATCATGGCATTCGTAGCAATTATATTAGTCCAGTGACATTTGGTACTGGGACGAGTTTTACTATCTGGCTTCGGAATTTTTTTCAGATTTTCCAAACCCGTGGTAGAAAAATTGGAAGGGCGAGAGGACCCATTTCACGTCATTTTGAAGTTTAGCATTTTTAACGTGGCTAAAAAATGTAAAATTATAAATGAAAGGTATAATTTTATTTTAAAAGACATATCCAATTGCATTCAATTCTCTGGGATGCATGGAAAACATCTCGCTCCAAGGTTACACTATGGGGAGGTATATTTATATTTTGATATATACTAATTAATTTTTCCATATGGGGTACCTACTTGCAAATTTCACACATATAGGTATGAAACTTAAAAATAAATGACTATGTAGAAAGAAACAAATTGACAATAAAAATTATTAAATTTAGGGAAAAAGTTTTATTAACTTTTCTTAAGTTTATTTTAGAAAAAAATTAAATATTATTTTCTGCAAAATATCTCTGACTTAAAGTATATGTTTTTTAGTATTGACGAATTTAAGAATAGAGTTATACAACAGAATTATAAGACGAATGATCTAAAATTTTTCAGAAATAATAAGGAGATTAATAATCTCATATCATAATCATAGGAAAAAGATAGCAGTTTTTTATTTTACACTGTTCTTCTTAAATTTTGAATTAAATAAAGAATACATTTTTGATTACAATGAATTATAATAGACCAAAGAATTCAATACTGAATCTGAATTTTACTTCAATTACTAATATGAACAAGAAGACTTTGACGCATGACTCCATCTTGCGCTTAAACTGTTTTAAATAACAAATTTTCCCCGCTTTTTTTAGAAAAAATGTCACAAAATGACACGAAGTTTTGTAACTAAATCATTATTTACAAAAAAATATATTACGAAGGGGTCAGCTCTCTTTGTGTAAGTACACTTTAAATTCTACAAAATCTAAAACTGAAATTTATAGCAGATATGTACAATTTTGTGACAAGTCTTTAAAACAAAGGTTTGCTATGTAAATGGTGGTGCTCAACGTCGAATTATCAATATTTTCTGATACTCACAATATTTAAAAAAAAACGTTGTTTGAAAGTTTCTTGTAAATCTTACAAGTTTTTCTTTATCCTTTATATATTCGTTTGTCACAAAAAAATACTAAGCAAATATGTAATTAAGGAATATAAAATTTTCAATGAAAACCTAATATTATTACTTTTTGATGGTGATGGAAAAAGTGGGGAGTGATAAGGGAATATTTAATTTCGTCCTCTCTAAAAAAAGAGTCTTGAAAAAATGTTCAAACCATAAATACTGAAATACGTAATTGATTTCAACATTTTTTAAAGTAAAAAGAAAATTTAAAAATATTTCATGTTTATTTCTTAATGATTAATTATTAAAGAAAGAAAAATTCAGAAAGCTAAAGTGAAATTTAAGAAAAGTTAATAAAAATGCATTAACAATATAGTAGTAATACTACTTACTACGGACAGCTGTTAGTCTAGATCCGTGTAAATCTTGCTTATTTTAAATTTATTTAATATTCATAAACCAAATAAATATAAACCGAAAATTTATATTAATTTTTGATCACTTATTAGCAAATGATCAATTTTAAACTGCTTGCGTATATCAATTCTTCTCGAAAAGAGAGACAGGCTCATGATGGTAGAAAAGGCCAACAGATATATCAACTGTATGTAAACTGTAGTAAACCATTAATAGAGATAACACATCTATAATAATTTTTAGTATCAAAATTTGTCACAAATAACCAGTCATAGCTTATTTAGTCATTAAAATCTTGAATTATTTCGCCCTGGATGAAAATGTTACGTGAAAAAATTTTTTTTTTTTTATAAAATTGGTATAAAATTGGTTTTGATTACTTATCTACTCACCTATATATTAAAATTTTGACGAACTTACAACGTAAACTGAAACATTACACATGTTAATTACGCATCAAAAACACAGAATAATATTATTAATTCAAAAGCTTCTATCATTTGATTAAACTTCTATTTTCAATCAAAATTCGATAGGCGGCTTATTACACTATCTACGTATTTAGGTTACACATAGTCCTATCGTGGTTGTAATCGGGCGACGATGGCACTCGACAAGCGACGATGAGAGGCTGTACGTGTATTCGCTGCCAAACATACAAGCCCGGCAATATTAATTGAGATATTATGTTAATATCGCAACTTACGCAATACAAACTAAAACTTATTTTATGTCAACACAGCTCCAGTTCATTAACAATGTAAATATTGAATATGAAGTTCCGGAAATTGAAGAAACTCGAACCGCGAAAACTAGGATTAAATACCTGTCTCATTTGAGTTTGTGCGCGGGAGTGGGGGGCTACTTTGATACATTTAATGCTTGTTGGCCTACACCGCTGCGTAACAGGTAGCGGAATGTAAACATCGCTAATGGCGTCGAGTATCGTCGTCATGGAATCGAGGTGCCCGCTTGGGACCTGCTTCGGTTGAGTGTGTCGAAGTGAGGAATAATTTCCTATATTTATAGCGTCAAAGTGGAAGTTTTTAAAAATTGTTTCACTGGAAATGTGAGAAATTATTACGTCGCATTTTTTGGTAGTCATGGTGGTGCTTTTCTTAAATAAATAGCTTTCCATAATGCCTTTAATTGTTTTGTTCTGAATTATGAAATTAATTATTTTTTGGTAGCGTCACCCAATAATCGACAACAAAATAAGTACAATTAAACAGGTATGTACTATATTTATAACAAATAGACAACATTTTATAAATTTTGATAAATTTGTTTCATGTATGTTTTATTTACCATATTATAATGCTTTGCGAGTCTGCGGACGCTCCGGAACAACAATGAAATATAGCGCAAATTATATACACACACACACACACACACACACACACACACACATATACATACATATATATATATATATTATATATATATATATATATATATATATATATATATATATATATATATATATATATAATACAAAATACGTAGCAACTCGGTTTTCACCCATTGAGATTTCAAATTTGAAAAAAAGACATATATATTCCTTTTCACTCATGGATTTTTAATTTTTTGTCACTTTTTAAAGTTACACTTCTCTTTAAATCTTCTATAATTAATGAAATATTTTCGTACATCATCTCTTTTTCGCGTTAAATATCGCGTTGCATTTCGCACATCTGATGCCATGCGGCTCCATCAAAGCGATACGACGCGACGTCGAGAATCCCGTATTGAAATTTAAACCTGGAACTACACAATGAGGTTCAAAAAGAAAAAAATATATTTACAAATCATCATTTCTCAATAATTTATGTAACTTTGCGTTTCATACTTCATGTATTTTCCACTCATAAGTGCCAATTTCTAACTTAAACATCACAATATGGCAATTCGGCATTTCTCAACCTATTAAACTGTCAATAGGGAAAGAAGATGCTGTTTTAAACAAGTTGAAACAAGTGAACGAAGTTTTTTAAAAAGATTCTAGAAAAGAGCCAATCTGGTGTGTGGAGGTAATGAAACTACTATTTGCGTGGGCAAGAAACAAAGACAGAAGATAACGCAATAAATATTTTTGAGACATTCATATCCAAAAAACATGAAAATAAAATTTTGAAAGTTTGTGAAAGTGGTAATAAAATATGTTGTTTCCTTTTTAACAAGGGGTGTATATGCAACCCGCATATGTACCCCTTGTTATGGTAAGTATTCTTTATAATATGGTTATTGATTTATATTTTAAATATTTAGCAATGCGAGTTTTGTTTCATAGAAAGAAATATACTCACAATCCAGTATTTTTCTTTAATTTATTATTTGTGGTTTTGTTTATTTTAATGCTATATTGAAATGCAATTATGGTTAAATATTAAGTATTGAAAATAAAAAAAAGGTGTTTATAACATACATCAAACATAAAGCTAGGAGTGACCTTATTTAAATTAGAATTAATTAGTATAATATTCTCTCATAGTAACACATCTGCCTCTGCGAATAGTGGCATAATTTGGATACATAAATTAAAGTAACTTTGCTACTAAAATTCTCTTTCAATTCCTACTAAACTCGAAACCAAATCCAAGCCGCAGTGTAAAGCCGTTACCGAACTTTCTGTAAATTTCTAATTACAATTAGGTTCGTAACTTTGACATTTCTATTACATTAGCTGACTAAGCTGTAAGTTTCCTTTGTAAATATAAGCCTCAGAAAATCTATCCCTGGAATTAGGCAATCCAAAAAAGGGTTTAAGGAAATAAATTTATTAAAACTTCGAATAACGTCGACTAGTTCCAAGCGAACAACTTAAAGTACATAAACGTACAATAAAACCCACAATTGCAAATAACCTTTCTGGTAAAATAAATATTATTCTCTTTACCCAACCGACTTCAAAGAACTCTGATCCATAGATTCAACAAAGAAAAAACAGTGGCTGGTATTTCAGACTTTTATAGAGGTTGCTGAACGCTTTAATTTGCATAATTTACAGATCGAAAACTGAATAAGCTTAAATCGCTTTTAAAACTGTATTTGAAAATTGTCTCTTAATTTTATCGAAATACCCTTACCGTCTTTTCGCCCTCCCGGTGCCCTCAGCGACGTCACTTAGACTCTCTAATTGTCTGTTGTCGGCACGTAATTTGTCGTAATTTTGCTAATCAACAATTAATTTTTACGTTCAGTCTACGATATAATGTACCCTATTAGCGATGTAGTGTTGAGCAATGGTAAGTTCGTTAGCATATATATATATATATATATATATAAATATATAAATATATGAGGAAATTAAGGGAGAGCGTGATGGATCATGCTTAAAAAGGATTTTGTATTTAGTTTAAAATATACATTCTGAAAATAACATCAATTAACGTGCAAATCTAAGTGTAAACATATATGAGGTCGTTGACAAAATAATCCGAATCGCCGCTTCTATGTAAAATCACATTTATTATTCAGTCATAATTATATGTATACCAAAATCATATATTTTTAGTATCGAAATTCTATGTCTCATTGGTTTGTACGTATATCCGTCTATTTATATCTTTAAAATAATAAAAGTAGGAATTCAACAGATATTAAACATTACACGTGTTCTGATTAAGTTAAATAACAAAATTCTTTAGTTTTAGTTTATTAGTGGGGATAACTTGCAAAGTTAAAATCATGTTGGAATGGATACTTTAAAAACCTATAGTATTTTTAATCATCTAAGGACAATTCGATTTTAAAATCGTTGATATATATTTTATATCAATATTATGTATGAAATTTAATTTATTTCATTTGAATTGATCGTTTTCGTTATATTTTTCTTTTCAAAGTAGAGTCGTGATATTTAAGATCTACTCACATCAAAAATTTTTAGAGACTTTTTAATTATTTTTGTATAAAATAAAAACCACCACCACAATTCAAAACAACAGTGAAATTCATCTCGCATTGCAAGCTACTTTAATACGAACTCTTAGCCTGAGCAAGCACTTATAGCAACCTATCTTACTTGTTAGCATCCAATATACAAATTGTTTTTGACCTATTAGTTATAGGTTTCCCCATAGATGTATTTTTGTATTAAAATTGGTCTAATCGTTTTAAGACGATGAAGGATCAAAATATGAAATAATTCGGCGAAAATGTATGTTTCAATAAAAATGCACAAGCTATATGTCATACAGAAGAACTATAACTTTTATTTTAAAATGTTTTTTCATCACTTATTGGAAAATAGGAAAAAGGCCTTAAAGAGTATATTAATTTATCCAACCACAATTGTTAGGGTATCTACATATAACGTTATCTCATTTTGGTAAATGTTTATTTGGTGTGGTATATTTCATTCTATATTTATTAGCGAATATCTTGCTAATAAATCAATTAATTAAATATTTAATTTTTTTCGTGTAGCATAGGTACGCCATCTATTATAGATACGTAATTAACATCGTATACTGTAACTTAAAATTATTAACATAAAATTTATTAAGGGCTGTTAATACAGTTTCTGCTTGAAGACAGCACAGTGATTTTTTCGCAGAATAAGCTAATTTATTTTCATGAATTATACCTTCGTGATGAAAGTGCCAATTTCAAAATGTATTTTTGAATAGCTTAAATATAAAATATTTGTTCCTCGTACACTATTATCATAATTGTATTTACTTTAATAATGTAATCAATATAGGTAATTAAAACGCTGCAAAATTCACTTTTCCATCTGGTGCTTGCCATTTGCGTTTTTTTTTATAATCCAACGACTACAATTTTGTTCTATTTATTCTTCTAACTATATTTTTATTACATTTTGACAATTCTAATTTTTTGCGATTATTAAGCGATTTGCTCTTAATTTTTTGTGCTCTTGTATCTGATGATATTATTACTAGGCAATAATTAAAATAATTACTGAGAGATAACCGCTAATCATGAATCCGTGTACTAAACATAGCTTTAAAAAATATGTAGTTGTTTAAACTATCAACTAACTTAATAAATCCTAGTTTTTCGTTTTTGACTTTTCCTCCATGTAATATATTTATGTTTCAAATTTTTACTATTTTATATGCTGTTTCATAAAATAAATTACTCACATGTATATTTTAATATATTGACATATATTATTAAATATATTATAGAAAAGCATATTAAATTTAGCTTTTTCAAGTAAGTTCAGTATAAACGCGGGGTTATAATTTTCACTCTTACCTTTATAACTGCGAAAAATACAACACTCGTAAAAAAGTTTTCCCTCGCGTTAAAAACCTAAGAAGTACGCATTTATATTTTCAAGAAATAGTATTGTTGTACGTGCTTGACGTTGTGAAAGAGACCAGGATGGGGTGTGGAGAGGGATGAGAGCAGGACAATAACGGCTCAGCGTTGTAAAGTGGGTTTTAAGTAAGTGCGCGAAGCTCTTTCATGTGACCTCCTCTATACTCCTGCCCTCACTGTCTTTAATACGCACCAGAATTAGAGAAGGTGATGTACGTTAATCTGAGCAGAGCTTTAGAGCTTTCACGATATACAATCTCTATAACATCGCTTATTTAATATCAGTTAATTTAACTTTAGATAATAAATTACATTGGTAAATATATATTGTATCTAAATACAAGTTGAAATTAAGAAGTTATTTTTAAAATTATTGTATTAGTTTTAATTTATCTTTTAAATAAGTTATCCCCATTTATTCCTCTAGTGGCATATGTTACAGTATATAAAATAAAAAATTAATGAAATCGGTTTTGCGATTTCGTTAAATTATTTAACTTTAGCTTAAAGGTGCAAATTTATCACCCTAACAGCTTTGTTAATATTTTAATTATAATAAAATTAATGAAATCGGTTTTGCGATTTCGTTGAATTATTTTACCTTAGCTTAAAGGTGCAAACTTTTTCACCCTAACAGCTTTGTTAATATTTTAATTATAATAAAATTAATGAAATCGGTTTTGCGATTTCGTTGAATTATTTTACTTTAGCTTAAAGGTGCAAACTGTTTCACCCTAACAGCTTTGTTAATATTTTAATTATAATAAAATTAATGAAATCGGTTTTGCGATTTCGTTGAATTAATTTACTCTAGCTTAAAGGTGCAAACTTTATAACCCTAACAGCTTTGTTAATATTTTAATTATAATAAAATTAATGAAATCGGTTTTGCGATTTCGTTGAATTATTTTACTTTAGCTTAAAGGTGCAAACTTTATAACCCTAACAGCTTTGTTAATATTTTAATTATAATAAAATTAATGAAATCGGTTTTGCGATTTCGTTGAATTAATTTACTCTAGCTTAAAGGTGCAAACTTTATAACCCTAACAGCTTTGTTAATATTTTAATTATAATAAAATCAATGAAATCGGTTTTGCGATTTCGTTGAATTATTTTACTTTAGCTTAAAGGTGCAAACTTTATAACCATAACAGCTTTGTTAATATTTTAATTATAATAAAATTAATGAAATCGGTTTTGCAATTTTGTTGAATTATTTTATTTTAGCTTAAAGGAGCAAACTTTATAACCCTGACAGCTTTGTTAATATTTTAATTATAATAAAATTAATGAAATCGGTTTGGCGGTTTCTTTGAATTATTTTACTTTAGCTTAAAGGTGCAAACTTTTTCGCCCCAACAGCTTTGTTAATATTTTAATTACTAATGAAAAAAAAATACCTAGACAATTCTAATTGGAATGGAAATGAGTTTGAAAAATAATGTGATTGTGAAAATTAAAATATCGAGTTTTATTATTATTAGGGTATTTTAAATGAATTTTCAGCTTATAAAAAATTTCGTAAACTGCAAATTCATTAAAATTATTCGTCAAAAATATTTTCGCATAAATATGTGGATTTTTTTACTTATCTTAAATTTGTATTGTACAGTATCATATACAATATACACGACTACACTCCCATGAATTCTAAATATACTCAAAGTACTCCAAAGAATCACTGAGACTAAGTAAAAAAAGTTCTCTGATAGAGATTGTAAACTGGAAAAATGGTTTACCGTTATTTTCACCCATAAGCAGTAGTAGTGATACATACCGAGTGCATAGATTTTGTTAGTATAACTTAGTATTACTACTAACCAAAGAGATGTTAACCTAAATTCTTGTCAAACCAATATATATATATATATATATATATATATATATATATATATACCTTTGTATAAAATAAAATAAATTTTTTAATTTGTATGAAATAAAATAATTAAAGCCATGTTAGCGATGTTGTTTATATATCGATACGTTATTATTTTTTTAGTGACAACTTATTTAATAGCAGTGGAAAAAGCTACAAAAGTATCGTTTCGTTATACTCTTAGATTTAGCCACTGTGACGAATTGTTAAGAATGTTCCACGAGTTTTACTTTCGTCATTCGATTCAAAATCATGTTTTCATTAGTTCAAGAGGGCAATGTACATCTCAATTTATTTTGTTGCTAGTGATTATTCACATTATGTGGTAATGGCATTTGCTTTTTGTATACCTCATAAACATTAACAATGTGTTCTACTTTCAAAATTAAATTTTATTACGATATAACGACAATTTTCAACTCATCCATAAAGTCAAACGTGAAGAAGCCTAAATGGAAGTAAAGAGCAGCAAGATAGATAAAGAATTTATTAAATAAATGAAGTAGCTTCGAACTTACAGTTTCACATTAACAAAATAAAATGTATTACAAAGTGATCATATATTGTAAATGGCACGTTTATAGCCCCATTTTTATATTGTAATAATTTTTCATTTTTGTACTTAGAATTGTTCTAAAAGCACTGCGACGAAAACTACTTTAAAATTTGTCGCCATTCTGATTGATACCACTAGAAGTTTGGATGGTAAATGGTACGCATATATGTATAGCTGATAAAATTGCTATTTTGGTGTTCGAGTAACATAATTTAATGTTTATTGTGAAAGAAGTATTCGTCGTGTCTAAAAAAATGTCAACAATAAATCAGACATACGACTCGACTCGACATATGTATGCATAATATGTGGTATGTATGCTAGTAGAAGGAATTGTTTCAGCAGACTATTAAATTATATTCTTTGAGAGAAAATGTTGGAATAAAGTAAATAATTTTGTTATATAAATAACAGCATACTTCTAAAAAAATATAATTATTTCTCATTCAATAATAAATTTTATTATCTTTTCTCATTGCTACAGCGATGAGATTTAATGAGAATAAGCAATTATTTTATTATCTTTTCTCATTGCTACAGCAAGAAAATAATATAAAACCATAGGTTTTATATTTTTTGAAATGAATTTTATGAAATCAGAAATTTACTTTTTATTGATGTATCTCGCTTTTCTCTCAAGTGTTGGAAGGTTAAAAAAAGATAAAGGTTGGCCCACTGCATAACGGTCAATCTCAAATGTAGGTAATGTTTGACTATATTTGATGTAAAATAACAATATTAACATTAATAGTTGCGCTCATCACTCAGTTCCCATAGACTTTACTGTAAGATTCACTATTATCTTAACTGTAAGACTGAAGGTTGAAATATACGTAACGTTATCGATGAATTTCATAAAAGTAAACTTTTTTCTCTATTTCTATTGAAATTTTAAGCCCTTTATATTGAAATTTCAAATTAACATACCTTTTTTTAGTGAATCGAGTGCATTAATACCATTCCCCATTCTTATTATTCCATCTCGTAGTGGTTCTTTCGTGATGTGCGAAAAAATAAACATACAGACAAAAAATTTAAAAACGGTATTTTTGAGTTCTACTACTTTTATTATTTTCCTTTAAATCAATTTTTTTTGTAAACATTTTTAATGTTGAGACATACCAATTTTATTACAGTTACATATAATTATCTATATTATTTACGTATACTCGTATATTTGGAGTATTCTCAACATATACTCAATCAATTTAGCGATAACTCAATTCCATGTATCAAGCTTCAACCAGAGCCATGTGCAATTTACGTTAATTACCCACAAATAATACATTTCATGCTATCATAGAGTTATTAACAGGTGTTATAAATAGTAGCAAAACATAGACAAACTTATGTTACGTAGCTGTAAATTATTGCTAGTATTGCTTTTATATGTGAATGTAAAGATAAGTTTCCCTAATTACTTTTTATTGATGTATGCAGTTTTATTACACCTAGTCTTTCAGATTAATCTCCTTGAAATATTTTCGAATCATAATTTCATTTGCACAAAACGAAATCAAGTTTGAAAGCTATAATTTTCTAATAAGCTGATGATAAGACAGAAACACGCATAAAGTGTGGCTGATGATCGGTTTCAATGATAAACAATCGGTTGATCACAGTTAAAACTATTTCGAAAACAATGAAAAATTATCTTTTAATTATTTACATCGATTACTTTTGCACAGCTGCAACATCCCAATCTTCAGCTGAAGACAGAATTTTTTTGTAACATCATAAAGGTGTGATAAGATAACGTATCGACATAAGTAGTTTTAATCGAAAGTTCCAGTTAAATACTAGCATCTAGAATTTTTTAGATTTTTAAGACGCGCTATTAATCAAAAACACGTTAAACGTCGTAAATATTTCGTAAATGGAGCTTTGAAAGCTCAACTGGTAAATGCAATATTAAATATTATTTTAAAAAACTCATCATCCTATCCTATTTGATGGATAACGTTAAAAAATACATTCTTACTTTACAAATATGGGGAAGAGCAAATAAATATATTTTTCTTATCATTTGATTACATGTTAATAGATATCTTTACATAAAGTAACTAACTACTTGCAAAACTCCGTGCCCATAGGTCTAGGATTCAAAAACTTAGAGGTTGCAATAGAATGATGGACGTAATGAAATTATAAGATTGACACCCTTTCCTGTTTCACTAAAGAATCCTAAAAATTTAACAGACTTAATTTATGGGCTTAAAATAATCTAAATTCATTTATTTCCAGAATCTATTTTTGGAATAAAAATATTTTTCTGTATTAGGTATTTCTTTCACATGCATCTATTAATTATTTTTAAAGAATAAAACTATTCTTATTTCGTGTTTGCGTCGTACATGTAAACAAGTTTGTCTTTAATCATTAAATATTTATGCTTTGTCCGCTAATTTATATGAAAAGAACATGAACTAATTGGATATTTAATTGAACGTAAAACTTTAAAATCGACGAAACGTAAAGGTTTTATTGATGAAAAACGTTCATTTTAAATTGTATTTTATATCAAGAATCAACAATATAATCGCTTAAGGCATCAGATCATCGAAACTGGCTTTGAAGTTTTAAGGAAAGTTATAATTAATTTTTAACACGAAATATTATTGAAAACGCTCTCTGTAGTATGAACTAATTGTGTATTTGGAAAAAAACAACTTTGTATGGATCATTAAAAATGTCTGGCTTGTTACCAATATGAAATTTAAAAATATATTTTTTTAAATTTCTTGTCACTTTTAATATTCCTTTGGAATTAATGTTATATTTAAAAAACGTATTTGTTTATTTAAATTTATTATTGGATGTCGAAATTACAACTTTTATATTTAAATAGTCAGTTATAAAATAAACCAATTCATATTAAATACATATAATAGAATTTACGAATTATTTTCAGTTATTGCAAAAAAATCACACTCCAATACGAAATATTTACGAAGAGTGGCTGGGTAGGGCAAGAAATTGTTAGGTGTGGAAAATGAGATATTTTTTTCTGTATTTACTTAACACTTCTCTAATAATAGGGGAATTAATTTTACAGTAGCTACATTAATGTTAAGTTGGACAGGGCCAAAAAAATCTGCGTGTACTCATGTACGCGTGTTAGAATTTATAATTCTTTATCATAATAAAGAACATGAATAACAAACAACATACAAGAATAACTTTATTCAATCAAATTATTAAATTTTAAAAAATTAAATTTATTTCAGTCTTACAGAGTAGTAAAAATAATTTGATCTTTTTATCTAGAATTACAATCATTATCATTTAATAATTAAACAGTTTAAATGAATACTCAGAATTCAATTTAATGTAAACATGTGCATATAACGAATTGTTAAATTTACTAAAACAATCTAAATAAAGTATAATTTATAATGCAAATAAATACATACCGCAACTTAATCTCACTTAGAAAAATACACTTAAAATATATTTTATTATATGGGCTACTATTAAAATTCAATTACTAAAATATTATTTAAAAGCAACAGATATAACTTACATTTGTATGGATATAAAACACATATTATGTATTTACAAATATCTCAAAAACTGTCATCAATATAGTATCAGTCACTATATGCATGTCAATATATGTATAGTGAGTAACTTCATCGTGTTGAATTTATTGTTGCATGGTGCGCACGCATCGTAAAATTTCACTATCATCATTTTTTCATAACTTGACTAAAGAAGTATAACTTCAAAAAGAAAATGTGTAAAATTATTTTAATTAACATATTGAAATCTTAAAATTAATGATACCATAGTTATGTAATTGCAAAATAATTTGAAAGACGAACGTTTTCTTCGTTGGTTAATTTTTAATTTTGAATAAAAAATTCAGTGCAAAAATAATTAGCCGAATGACGTAAAACTTTTAAGATCGTACAGCGAATAGAGTTTGTATAGACATAAATGAAGTGAGTGGAGGTGAGGTTGGTACATTTTTGAGTTAAACTTTTAAACATCTCTTGTTACTTTTTAAATAATGTATAAATATATTGTGGACAATATGAAAACCTACAAAAAGTTTGTTAGTAGCATTTTCCTTTATAATGTATTTTGTGTTGCAAAATCGAACCATGCAAATAAATTCAAGTTAAAAAAATTAAACTGTTACAGCTACTTCAAAATAAAATTTGAAAAATATACATGACAACGACATAATCTTCAAAAAAAAATGGTCAGGATGTATTTATATGACTAATGTTATAAATTATTATTTGTAATTGTTTTTATATAACATAACAAATGGTAAAGTTCTATACTAGATCAAAGCATGAAATAAAAAATTAAACGTTTTGGAATACTCTTAACGAATTAGACTTTAATTCAACCATTGTTTTATAAAAGTGATTACAAAATGCAGTCGTGGTTCCTTTTTGTTTGGATAAAGCTAGGACGAACAGTTAGTATTTAAAAATGTTACATAATAATGTCGCTCAAATTGATCTGAATAAAATGGACGGTCAAAGAAAAAAGTCTATTATTCAGATCAGTACGATGTATAGACATGTTTTAGGCTTGTTTTGTTGAAATCCCGTTTATATATTTCAAAGTAAATTGTAATTCTCTTTGATCAATCCATTAGATCAAACGATGTAGTTAGTTCAAAAGTTTTTTCTTTCTTTGATTGCTGCTGCTTGATCTTACATTATTTACCAGACCTTATTATGGGTTTCTAACAGTATAGTTAGGTCATTAAGGTTTTTTGTGACAAAAGGTAAATATAAAATCATTTTGATAAATAAATGTTAACAATATAAAGTTATTTGAAAACACAGCAATGTTTTTTTGATAGAAAACATTCTTATAAGCAAGATAAAAAGTCGACAATATAATTGAATGATTTAAAATTGAAGTTTCCAGAAGACATCATTTTCGATATTTTATAATAAATAAATATATGGCGACACTCATAGTTAAGTTATAAACTACTACCTTTTGCCCGTACCTTTGCTCTCATGAATTTTCAATTAACGCGGCGTGATCAGTGATACATGGACGTTTTGGTTTCTAGAGATACGCAATAAATAGATTATTGATAGATTACATTGATATTTGTATTAACATGCTGCACATTAAAATGTTGTGATTATTGAATAAAAACTTTGAATTTTCCATATAAATTATGTTAATTTTGGTTAAAGACTTCTATGTCAACTCCGATAATGAACTATGTATACCCAAGTGTGATAAAAATCTGTCTAGCAGTTTAGGTCTAGTATTTCATATGAAACTTTAGATCAGCCGTATAGCACAGTAGCATATAAACTATTATATATATATATATATATATATATATATATATATATATATATATATATATATATATATATATATAGCTGCACTGGCTTACCAAACGACGACAACCAAATAATAGACACTATTCTATACTAAAGATTATGTGACTTGACAGTCAAATAAAAGAACTTGAGACATTTTCTATAAAGACGAAGTTTGCACGCCGTCATTAGTTGATGTTGACGCGTGAGTGGCGGTGTGGCACGCTAACATCTAGCGTGGCGCACGCAGGCACGGAGCTCCGTATTATCCACGACGTATGGCGAATGGCAACGGAAAAGTGCGAGCGGCCTCGGCGGTTTATTTATAGACTTGCGGCGGGGGGCACACGGTGCTCGTACCGTGCTCTGTCTCCTCATCAGCTGTCAATTTTGTCGCAACGCTCTATCTCGATTTTCGTATATTGCCGTCTCTATCTTGGATATTGTATTGATATGAATCAAAGGACATGTCATGCAGCGGAAAATTCAGTCAATTATCTAGACTCTTATATTTTATATTGTATTCTTACATCTTATTTTAACATCTTATTTCTTACATCTTAGTTAAGTGCTCACCTTAGCACTTGCTTCATATGCATGTTAAATTTGATAGCAGTTTGTTGCTTATTTGTGGAGTTATTAGATAACGAATAAGCTTATAAACAAACCGAGTTCCAAATTGATTATATGATTGTCAGTGCTTAATATGGCTTGCACTGAAAGTTTTAATCATTGATATAGATGTATGAAACTAGGTATCTCGCGAATACTTTTCATTAATTTAAATATATTCGATATATGATTGTAATCGAAATTAACCCTGGAATTAATTTATTATTTACATATACACAGTTTTTTAAAGAAATTGTTTTAAGTGGGCACTTCTTAAAAATATAAATATATAAATGTTTCAGCTTCTTCAATACATTACAAGTCATCTGTACTTTAATAAAAGCGATCTTAAGTTATCATGCTATACGGCTACAAAAGCTCCGGGAAAAATGGGAGGAAGTGTTTTTCAATTAAATTGTCTATTTTAGGGTTATGTAAGTTAGTACAAAAAAAACAAAATCCTTCCAGATTACTTACGTGTCTCTTCGTCTGTTTGTCTATCGGTCAGTCAGTGGTTTTTATCTGAAATCGTTTGACATACAAATTCGGAATTCGGCGTAGTAATAAAAGCTTATTATTGCCATATATCTTAATACTGAAAAATATCAAATATCGTTAAAACTAATTAGAGAGGACAAATAAAGTACTCGATTATGATTTCATGAATCATACAGGAAATCAAATAAAAGAATAAGTAGAAAGAATTCCACAACAATTTTTTTCTTAGAAATTTACATTGTAAATATTTATTTTAGAAAACGTCCACAAAAATATGTTTTCATCCCCTTTTCATTCATCTTCGAAACTACTTAAAACAAAATTATGAAAAAAAACAGCTTTACTAGTAGTTAAAACGAAAATTCTACAAAAGTGAATAAGTTCGTTTTTTTAATTTTAATATTTACGTTACCAAATAAATGTTTCATTTAAGTTTCCTTTGCCACTTTTTCATCAAAAACAACCTTGTCACATTTAATTTTAATAAATATAAAATTACAGGGAATCAAATTGACGCATCATTAGAACTTCCAATTCGATCCACGACGGCTTGAATTGAAAATTTCTACTTTATCCTTTTTCCCTGGGACGTTATTTTATCGGATCTTTTCGCTCTTGATACTTCGCAGAGTACGTAATCTCGCCGCCTTGCAGCGACGTAGCCTCGGTAATAAATTATGTTCAGGTAATTAGACGTCGTCGCTACGTCCTTCGCCCGTCGCGTCTCCGGTTTCTAAAGATCGCAACAATGTTTCCCTAATTAGCGAGGAGGCAAATCACCTTAAAGGCAAATCTTCCCGTCGCAGGAAACAAACAAAGCTCTTAACTCGGGCTTGAGATCATTTTACCAGTCGGTTCTCTTGTTTGTCTGCGGCTTGTAAATAATATTACGATCAAAGAAGGAAGATACTGTAGAAAGGCACGCCTGGAGGAACTATCGGTGCTTGGATCGTATTTTGTACGGTGGTATTGGTCTCTATTATTTTAATGACTGTCGGAAGGTACTCGTGGCTAATTTTAGAAATACCGGCATAATAAGAAGGAGTGAAAAATGGACACAAAGGATATGTTAATGAAAATTATTTTGTTATGTTACTTTCTACGTAAGAGTTTATTTGGGCAAAAGGTAGATAATATTTAAGTAAATATTTTTATGTTTCCATTATTGAAATACAGTTTTTCATACCGTTATTTTTCTTGCGGTTCTTTATATTATGGTTTTACAATAACTTATAATATATTAGAATCTTATATTTCTATAAAAGATTTTCACATAGATTTTAGAAATTTTGTGACATTTATTAAAAGGGATATATATTATCAACGTCGCCGTGGTGTGTTGGATTGATTTTGCAAAGGCCTTACGGCCTTTGACGACGCTGCGCACCGCGGGTATCCGTGTTCGATTCCCGGACATTCATCGAGCGGGGCTGAGTTAGCATTCTGGTTGGATCTAAGAGATCGATCTCGTAGTAATAAGTCCGCCATATCTATCAATTGTATATTTTAAAGTACATAAATAAATAAACAAATATAATATTACACCAATATGTCAAATTTCGACTAAATAAATCATAATATTTTAGTGAAACTGTCAATTATATTGACAGTTTCAACATTACGATTACATTACAATTGAAAGATAAGGTACATTTTAATTTTCGATATTTATTTCAATAGTTTTTAGGGCTCTGTACCTCAGAAGCAAAAACGGAATCTTTATGAGATCATTCACGTGTCTATCTATTTGTCTGTCACAGCCGTTTTTCTCAGAAACCGCTTCATGTGGAAACTTTAAATTTAGTATATTAATAAAAAATATTAAGTAGATATATGCCGGAGATATGTGCGGGTTATTATGCTAAATAGCCAATATAATTATAGCTCAAAATTATTTATATGGGAATTTTAGGAAGAGTAAATTAAGTATCTACTCGAAATATTTTTCAATTTGAGGATTTCAAAAATATTTTAACATTTTTTCATAATTTTAGGTAATATATCTTCAGAGGGATACTGAAAAATCTTCTGAAAATATATTGCCGCGTTTACACCCGTTTTTACTTCCGAAATATATATTTACATTGTGAGAAATTAATTCTCGTAAAGAATTGTTTAGCAGTTTATAAGTGTCCTTTTTCAGTTCACTTCAGTTTATAAGCCTTTAAATGTTTATAAGTACTTAGCATTTGACAGGATTTTTATTTTTATCAATTTTTTTATCCAACTTCACCTAAATTAAAATTTTTTTTTAAACTCTCATGCAATAAATTCTTGTAAATATCCTTATATTTTATCTATATTTTCTTATATTTTAGATGTTATAGTGGATTTTATTTAACAAATATAAAACTTGATGATGGATACCGGTTTAAATTTATTTTTATTATTTACTAATAATAATTTACTATCGAGACACTTTATTGTCTGTATACGTGTAAACTATGTGAACTGTCAAACCGCATACCGAATGTAAAACACGTATTGAACACTATAACTCGTACAAAAGACATTATAATTACTTGACAACTGAGTATATAACTAGACCCCGTGATAATTACTAGACCCCGTGTCATCTGTACGTAACTGTGTAGTGTAGCATATAATTTCTCAAGCACAAAAGGCAAATCAGAATTATGTCCATACTATCGCAAGTATTTTAGGTTTCCAGTCTCAAGTTAAAATAAAAAACCAACAAAGGTGTGGTGGTTATCGTATCCATGTGAGAGCTCATCTATCCAATTTCTTCGCGACGAGATCTTCTATGACCGCCTTGTAAGATATTTCATTATGACGTATGTTTAATCTCTAAAGATGATATTTCGTTACGACGTATAATGAAATATCATCTTTAGAGATTTTTTAACAATTTTAGCTCGGATAATTTTTTTTATTATTATCCGTTTCTATGAAGTTGAAGGACCAAACAATTTTAATTTATTTACGTAAATAGATAGTCGTTGGAATATTACAGGAAAAATAAGACGATGTCCTGAGTTTCATTTTTTTCGAAAAAAAATGTATAAAAATCTTGAAAATTGTCTACTAATGTCAAGCTATTTTCATGGTTACAAATCCATGTTATTATTAATAAAGATAGGTAATAATCAGCGTGCAAGTTATACTCGCAATTCAATTGTTTTTTTAAACACTTTTGTTAATGTACATTGATTTTCTTCTTACCTAATTTTACTTTTCCTATTTATATTAATAAATCTAAGTACTATTTATATATTTTAATATGTTTTTCTATATAAAACGAAACGAAAATTCTATATCATTTTATACAATCAAGCAATTTTCCACTAAGTTCGATTAGATAGCGACGATACTAAATAATAGCTCCCCACATAATCCAGAGCTAGATCTATGAAATGTTTGCTTTTTATTGATATTTCCATTTTTAATAAATGATGGATATGGTCTAATCATACCTTGAGCAGTATTTCGTACATCATTTTACCAACTATTTCAAATCATTCATTAGGTATCCTTTAAACCAAAAATGTAAGAGTAACTGAAACAAACTGTTCGAAACACGCACCGTATACTCCAACTGAGTGTTATCTTCGACAAGCAATAACAAATTTGACGCTTGAAGAATCGGAGCGCGGGTCGGTTCCTTTATAGCATGAGAGCGCACTTTAAACTCAAGGGACGTGAGAAACGGCGTGCGGCGTCGCAGGCAGAGCTCGTTCAGTGTCTGTCCAGTATTCAGACTGATTAGCATCATTCGTTTCCTTTGTGGAGAGACATCTTGGACCGCTGTTCGGTTTTTTACGAACAAGCGATGGTGTTCTTTGTTGGGCAGGATATGTGACGCCAACTAACTGGTTGCTTTATTTTTGTTAGGCTCCTTTTATACTCAACTCTAACATTATCGTTGTTAAAACAAACTTGTAGTTGCTGGTGATTGCTGATGGTTAACTTGTAGCGCTGTGATCATGGTTTCTTTGATTATTGTGTTTTGTGTTTATTAAGAGATGTTATCATTTAAAGTCGCATCCCACGAATTTATAATAAATTGATTATTGTATTATCGACTTATCTGGAAACATAAAGTTAAATATGCCTTTATGGATTCTAGTTAAGTAACATTTCTATTTTTAGGATTTCCGGTTAAAAATATGGACTTTCTATTTTTGTTCTTAACTGATAGTAAAAGAGTTAAAAAACACGACTGCAGAAGGATTTAAAATATTAGAAGGACGGATTTCTTTTTCAAACAAAATTTTAGTACTATTAGCTATTTTTTATTAAATTTAGTAGAAGTTCGTTAATAATAATATTTGAGGATTATTTTCTACATTATTTACATAAAGGAAAGCTAAATATACAATAAATAATAATTACTAAGACCTGTCATACAGATATCCAACATTACGGTGATTTTAAGGTTTCCTATTGCAAAAGGAAAAAAATGGATCTCTTATAAAATCACGCACTGTGTATCTGTCTGTTCATTTGTCACGCCTGTTTTTCAGAAATGTTTGACGTTGAAATTTGGTTTAATGATAATTTATTTTAATCAGTATATATTTTAGTGTTACACCCAAAAATGTTCATTAAAGTATTTTATTTGCAATAAAATACTCACTCACTAAGCGGGATATCAATTGAAAAAGTGAGTTATATGGATTTGAAAAATATTTATTTTAGAGTTTTATTTGAAACAGTTCTAGAGGTATTGCTAAAATTTATTTTATTTCCAGTATTAAACATTCGAAATAGAGGTGGGATACAATTTACACTGAACATAATTTATCTGAGATAAGTTATAAAATCACTCATTAATAGGTATTAACAATCACCCAAATATTTTTCTTATGTTTATTAATTTATTTTACAGTTTAATAGTTTCAAATTATTAGGTAGCCGATTAAAATATTTAATTGCAATATAAAATGCATTTATAGTACTAAATTTTGGCATTAAAAACCTAGATCTGGTATTACTGTTTTGCCTTTCTAAAAATACATTTTGACGCTCATTATGATGATAAGTAAAAATTCACTTAATTTTTAATAAGAGCAGTGCATTCTTTACTCATTTTAATTGAATTTAATAATTTATTTCGAATTATTGGTAAAGAATCAACCGAATTATTGTAAGCCCCAAGCAAGTGGCACAATAATTATTTATAGTTTTAACAAGAGCAGGATATATAGATTTCTCCACCATATGATAATGTAATTGATTTGATTTTTTTATCAATTATATTACATTGTTATTTCATTTCATAATATGCAACTCGTTTTAATTCCTGAAAAAATAGCCTAAAATCTGAATGAATATTGTCTTTATAGTTACCAAAATTTATAAAAGTGGTTGTGTCAATGTTTTATGAACGCTGAATATTCCTAAGTCAGATATCATTTTAACCCTTCAGTTAACATAAGCCTGACTTTAAATAAACTATTACCAGTACATAGTACTACCGTATTATCAGCATTTGAAACAACAGCATTATCTGGCAATAAACCAAAAATGTCATTAATATACATATATAATAAAAATCAGTGGTTCTAAGAGATTTCCTTGAGAAAAATCGACTTTAAAAACCTTTATTTTACTATTACAATTGTTTATTTTAATTTATTGGGTTGTATTAGACAGATAAATCCTCACAAGTTCATATGGAATAACCCTAATATCATACTTTACATAACAATGTTTTACGATTGATAGTATGGAATGCTTTTGTAAGATCTGACATTTTCTAACGTAAAGAATGATAATAAAAGCCAAAAAACCTGTTTTTAGAATTTTTGTCCGTCTTTGTTCGTCAATCACGCGAAATCTGCTGAACGGAATTCGATGAATTTCTTGTTTTATATATATTCTTGTACTTTATTTGTATCTCAGTTTTTCATAAATCAAATTGATTTTTGGAAATAATAATATTAATTGAAAAGAAATAGTACAGTCAAATGTATATAATTTTCAGGTATACTCGAAATTAAAGATATAGGTCTATAATTCGTTGTAAGGTGTTTTGTTATCTGCTTTTAAAGATATGTATAATTTCCACCTTTTTCAATAAAGATGGCCAAAATGGTGTTGCTTATACGCATGGTATAAATGTTTTCTAGTAGTAAACTAACATCACTACTAACACGTTTTGGTACTTACTTATTAATACCATCAAGTCCAGCAATCTTATTTGTCAGTTAAACGAGTCAGTTAAACAATCAGTAGGATTAAAAATATAATATTGCATTTATGCAAAACTGAATTAAAATTATTTCGGACGTTATTGTTAGTATGCATAAAAATGTCCATATTATTATTCATAAAAGACTAGGGCATTGAAATTTGGCATAATGGCAAAGCATGTATTTTAATAGTTTTTAACACTCGAAAAAATTGTTTTTTAGTTTTACATATTTTAAAAAGCAAATTTATGAAGAGTTACCCATATATTGTTGTTGTTGAAAACGTTCACTAAAAATATATTCCCCCTATCTTACTTACGAAACTACTAAAGTCATAATTAGGAAAAAAAAGTATCTAGAAATTTACCTAAAATTTACTGGAAAACTACTAAATTTCATAGTTTTTTTAAATATTCACGATACTTTTACACCTACTAATATATTTACCTGGTTAAAAATAATATTATCATTTTGAATTGTTTAATACAACACTAGCTTTAGATGTTTATACAGCTACAATATTTATACAGATTAATCTTTAAATGTTTATACGTGTATTTTGATGAATGTAAAAAAATCCAACCCTTTGCGGATAATTACTCCCGAAGTTGGAAATTAAAAAAAAGTTATTTTATAATGGTATAAATTCAATAGATTTAGGTTATAAAATCCCATTACTATCAGAAAAATGAAATATTAAAAACTATCTGAAAACGTTCTATAATTTTTTTATTATTATTAGTGATATGATGTTTTGTTATATAATTTTCGTTATAAATGTGATTTGTTATATTATTTTGAATAAGGGAAAACTACAAAGTGAAAGAAAATTACAGAATAAGAAGAACACATTTTTGAAAATATTTACCCTTTTTTTCTTTTTACCATTAAGAAAAACGGACCGTATTAATTTTTAAAGGGATGCCGTAAGGAAAAATACAACGTATACATGCCTAAGTATGTACTCGATACCGATGTAATGTGACTTCTACTTCTGATTAATAGGTTTATTTGAAATTCGTCACGTCCAAGATCTTAAAACCTGTTTGTAGTAATAATTGAGATTTCATTTAAAAAAGAAATAAGTATAAAGCTTGCCTGTATGATTTTCACAATATTGGATAGTACTTCTATTTTGAATAATGGAACTGCTGATAAATTCATTTTCTCTATAAGAATCTTATTTGACTTCCGTTCATTTAGAAATTAAGGCTTTTAATGGAATGGGACTGTTAAAAGAATGTACAAAAACCGCACGAGCTGTGTTTTTCTCAGCTGTTTCACATATGGACACAATTCTTGGACAACACCTACGAAACGAAAATAATTTGAAAACGTAAAAAAACTAAATACGTAAAAAAATCATCACTTGCTGCGAAACTTTGAACATATCATTTACTAACTTTATTTAAAAATCTGGTCGTAATTCAAACATAAAGCAAATATTTCCCGAATTAATTATGCAGTGTTAAATTGTGGAAACACTCAACAGAGTGACGAATGTTATTTAAGAATGCATGGATCTCTGCGTTTATTAAATTCTGATTGCTGTAGTATTATTAGCACTTGTGAATGTTAAATTATTATTAATTAATTTGTAATACTAAGAGCCTATTAATTAAGGTAATTTAACATTAATTTCTGTAAACGGTGGAAGAGTGTGAATCTTGTGGGGTATTTTCTTTTAAATAATGGACTTATATTCTTGTAATATACGCTTTTTTGTTTTTTTTAATACTTTAAAACTCATTTATATTATTTTTTGTGCGTTGTATTTTTTATATAAACACCTATACAGTTGTTATTAGGATTACATACGTGAAAATGAAAAACGAAATGGAATGGAAAATGGACAAGATAGTGATCATTGATCACAATGATATGTCTGGTGATGCCGCTTTTCTAAGAAACAACTTGACATAAAAATTTGAAATTTGGCAAAATATGAAGCATATTAACCCCCGCATATCTCACTAGCTAACATTTAAAATATTTTTATGAAAATTTTAGGGGAGAATATAAGTCTTCCAATTTCGTAATCGAATCAATTTGAAAATTCCCTATATCATGTGGGCTATCGTATTAATGGGCTAGTTATAAGAGTCTTAAAAACATTTCTTTCATATAAGGGTTCAATTTAAGTAACCGAATAAATTTTAAAGTTCCCTATATCATGTGGGCTATCGTATTAATGGGCTAGTTATAAGAGTCTTAAAAACATTTCTTTCATGTAAGGGTTCAATTTAAGTAACCGAATAAATTTTAAAGTTCCCTATATTATGTGGGCTATCGTATTAAAGGGCTAGTTATAAGAATCTTAAAAACATTTCTTTCATGTAAGGGTTCACGAAGTAATCGAATTAATTTTAAAATTTCTTATATCATGTGGAGGATTATATCGTCATAACAGGCTAGTTATAAGAGTCTAAAGAACATACTATTCTTTCATGTAAGGGTTCGAATTATGCAATCGAATAAGTTTTAAAATTTATCATATCATGTGGAGGGGTTTATCGTATTAACGGTCTAGTTAAAAAGCCTCAAAACATTTCTTTCATAGTTTTGGGCAGGGATATCTTTATGGACATACCAAACAATATGCAAAAAAGTGTATCCTCTTCCCTTGTTTCCGAAACTATTAAACTTAAAATTATGAAAAAGCAAGCTTTTTAGAAATCATGAAATATTTAAAAAATCGGTAACGTTAGGCGTTTCTAAAAATTTTATTTAAAAAATAACAGAAATACGGCATCAATTTTACAAAATGTATTTTTTTACTTTTAAGTCATTTCACACATGTATGCTCACGCGTGTAACGTACACATGACCGTACACGCGTACTTTACACGCGTGAGCGTACACATGTGCGAGATTGTAGGTAGTGAGTGAAAATATCTATTTTATTTTCATAGAATTACAGTCAGAATTACTGAATAACATACAATCTACTGAAAACACGGATGGACATCCATATAGGTGGTTAACCCTAGCTCCCATAAATTAATACATTGAAAATTGTATATATGCATAATAATGGACATTTTGAAATGAACAGTATTTTTGGTATTTTAGTAATTTCAATAGATAACAAGAGATATAAATCATAAATGATGTCGAATTATATCCGCTCCGAGAATAGGGTTCTCGTTTTTAGCATTTACACTATCTTCTGTCAAGATAAGAGCACAGTGCCCACAAGGTAGTAAACATGGATAACTTATCCATGGTAGTAAACGATACTTGAAATGATAATGTAAATAGGCAAATTAGGTATATTGTAAGATCTACAATAAGTGATAATAGGATTCTCTGTAATCCCATTTTTACACAATTGTTGTTAAATTGGTATAGCTTCTATGCTATACCAAATTAATCAATTTAAGCTTCTATGGGTTTCTGTCAACAATATAAGACGAATGTAATCATTAAATTTGTTTCGTTTTTGTCTTGTTATCGAGATACACCACCTGAACGTTGAAGGGTTAATATATATCACTTACGTATGCCGAGCGCTACGCGACATCGCCAAAGCGATATACGCCGCGACGCACCTAACAACTTACTCGGCCTTCAACTAGTAATTCAGAGTAATACTTAAGTTTTTTGTACATTGAGATTATCTTTATGATAATGTAACGTTTAAATTTAATTATGACTGAGAAAATGTTGAAAAAAAATATTTTGTCATTGAATATTAAATTATTTCTCCTTAAACAGAAAAAATAGAGATTATTTTTGTATTATAGGATTTATGACAAAAATTCGAAAAGAAATCTTGCCATACCAATTAACAAATACGGTATATACTAGTGTGTATAGCTAAATATCTAATTATTGATTCACAAAAATTACGTATAATATTTAATTTCTACAATACCGGAAGAATTTGAATTTGAATTTCAATGTAAAGTTTTGAGATTAGAACGTCTAGTTAGATAAGAAATATCTGAATAAATGTTAAAATCAAAACGTGAATTCTTGATGGCATGGCCATGCAAAGAAAACGTCACACATATCCAAGCCATTTCCCCATATATCAAACATTGTCTGAGGTGTAGGCTCATCCTAGCGTACGTCGTTTTACGTTTTTTGTCTCTATGAAGAGGCGCATTACGAGGCGTCGCCGAGCGTCTCGCCATCTGCCGTTTGTTATTGTTGGCGTAAACAAAGGCCGCCCGCGCCCGCCCGCCGTGCTAATGTGACGACGCACCGCCGACACTCATTTGTCTCTTTTTTTGTGACGCGCCACACGCACGAATTATGTTATTACTAGCTTCTGTGACCCGGCTCCGACCCGCCTCGGAGACTGTGAAGTGTCCAAGCGGCGTTTTGATGACGGAGAGGTGTTAATTGAATGCGACGTAGGCGGCGGTGTGTTAAACGATAAGTCTTTTAATGAATAAAATAAGAATACAGTTACCGGTCGCTGTCTAGTGGTGTCATTTGTACATAATAAGGAATAAATATTTTATATGCATTATTATATAAGAGTAAATAGTTTCTACGTATTGTCGCTTATTAATTGGAAGAAAATGCATGACCAGCGTAATTTATTTTTGGCTTTAATGTGCTCAGTGTTGCGTTATATTAACACATTATTTTTTGAAATATGTATGTCTTATAGGAGAAGTCACAGAAAATATTTAAAGAAATAATATTTTATATGCTGTTTAGTTTCTATGTATTATCGCTTACTAATTGGAAGAAAATGCATGACCAGCGTAATTAATTTTTTACTTTAATGTGCTCAGTGTTGCGTTATCTTAACACATTATTTTTTGAAATATGTATGTCTTATAGGAGAAGTCATAGAAAATATTTAAAGAAATAATATTTTATATGCTGTTTGGTTTCTATGTATTATCGCTTACTAATTGGAAGAAAATGCATGACCAGCGTAATTAATTGTTTACTTTAATGTGCTCAGTGTTGCGTTATCTTAACACATTATTTTTTGAAATATGTATGTCTTATAGGAGAAGTCATAGAAAATATTTAAAGAAATAATATTTTATATGCTGTTTAGTTTCTATGTATTATCGCTTACTCATTGGAAGAAAATGCATGACCAGCGTAATTAATTTTTTACTTTAATGTGCTCAGTGTTGCGTTATCTTAACACATTATTTTTTGAAATATGTATGTCTTATAGGAGAAGTCATAGAAAATATTTAAAGAAATAATATTTTATATGCTGTTTAGTTTCTATGTATTATCGCTTACTCATTGGAAGAAAATGCATGACCAGCGTAATTAATTTTTTACTTTAATGTGCTCAGTGTTGCGTTATCTTAACACATTATTTTTTGAAATATGTATGTCTTATAGGAGAAGTCACAGAAAATATTTAAAGAAATAATATTTTATATGCTGTTTAGTTTCTATGTATTATCGCTTACTAATTGGAAGAAAATGCATGACCAGCGTAATTAATTTTTTACTTTAATGTGCTCAGTGTTGCGTTATCTTAACACATTATTTTTTGAAATATGTATGTCTTATAGGAGAAGTCACAGAAAATATTTAAAGAAATAATATTTTATATGCTGTTTAGTTTCTATGTATTATCGCTTACTAATTGGAAGAAAATGCATGACCAGCGTAATTTATTTTTTACTTTAATGTGCTCACTGTTGCGTTATCTTAACACATTATTTTTTGAAATATGTATTTCTTATAGGAGAAGTCACAGAAAATATTTAAAGAAATGATATTTTATATGCTGTTTAGTTTCTATGTATTATCGCTTACTCATTGGAAGAAAATGCATGACCAGCGTAATTAATTTTTTACTTTAATGTGCTCACTGTTGCGTTATCTTAACACATTATTTTTTGAAATATGTATTTCTTATAGGAGAAGTCACAGAAAATATTTAAAAAAATAACATGTTGCAAGCAACAAAATTGGGCATAAATGGGTTAAAAATAACATCATGGTTTTAGATTTTAGTTGCACTGGATCTCGGATAAAGTTTTTAATATTTTGTGAATTTCGTTATACTCAATACTTTTTTTCTTCTACTTTGATTCTTAGATGGCGATCGGTGAAGGGTGTCGTTGTAACCAGTAAGCTGCTGTATCACACGATTTGGAATAATAGATTTCCGGTTTTGTTTTTTGGGATCAATTCATTATATTCGACTTGATGCACGTCTTTTCGAGAGAAGAAAGCTGAATTCTTCATTGAGCAGTTTAGTGTCTCCATAGGAGTTCGTACCATCAGTTTTGTTGCACATTATTATCTTTATACATATTCGAACCGCCTCAATCGATGTTATTAAATATGCATCCAGATGATCGGTTGTCGCTCGCATCTGTTTGATGGTTCCGTTTGTGATTCAATCTGAGTTGTGATTTTGAAGATTTGACGTCGGAACCGATTTTTTTTAAAGTATATAACTATATTTAACGTTCTATCTTATATTTCGTTTTATCCATATTTTATAAATCTTGGGCCAAGTGAAAGAAAATGTTTACGAATCGAAAAAAAACACTTACACCCGTATAGTTCGGGTTCTAGCCTTCCCCATATTTTTGTGTGTATTAAAGACATGGACTCTTCTCGATCTGAAGAGAAGACGGAGATAGGCGCTCTGGAGATGCATTATGCTGGAAAAGACTTCTTGGACCGAATTCCGAGTGAATGTCTCCATACTCCAAGAACTCTGTATTAAGCAGAGTCTATCAAACTTAATGCAATATAGGATCCTCAAATTCTTTGGCCATATCTCATGAGGGAACAGAAGGGTCGAGAAGGGTCCAGAGCGTGCGAACATTTCGCCATGCGACGGATCGATTAGATTAAATTTGCCCCTTGCACGAGTGCACCAGACTGACAGAAATCATAGAGGAATGGCGAGATATCGTGAGGCGAGTTACGTCAGTATCTGACAGTACGGCGTGTTGACCACAACCGCTCTATCAAGAGTTTCACGATAGAAAATAATTACGTTAGAAGGTTTTACCAACCATCTTCCACCTACTATACATGCATATTCTTTATCACTGTATAACTAGTCAAAGAGCAGGGCATAAGAGTAAAGAAAAGACTACTATTTAGGGTGATATAAGTAGTAGAAAAGAAAGTTTTGTCCACTATGAAACGAAAAAGTTGAGATTTGAGTATTTCCTTAAAATATATATAAACACGACGGCCAGACGAGTGTCGATACATTTTTCTATTTCTGGATTGTGTGAGGTATTGACTCTGTTATACTAAACTTGATAAAGAACATTATAAATATAAACAAATCTAATAGCAGACATCGAGAAGAAACGGACTTTCAAGGTCTATGTTAAGAAAAATACCTTATATACTCCTATCAAGAGGTTTGTAGAGCCTTCTAACAACCAGTTATCAGTACCCATGAAATGGGTAATTTGGAAGATTTTTTTTAACTAAGACGTATCATGCTTCATATTGTTATGTATGTAGTAAATATTTAAAATGTATACATATTTGTCTTCCAATGAACAGTATCTCAAAAACTAAACAACTTTTTAGGGTTTCGTGCCTTTTCAGCGATGTGTTGCATTAGAGAAACAAAATTGTTTTTAAGTTTTCTTTTCAAGTACAAAACTTCCTCGTAACATGTTGTAAAATAGTTTTAAATATCATATCAGTTTTGGACCAAGAACTACACGTATTATGTTATAATTTCAAACGTGTGCTTTATTTCGTTCAGAAGTTGGAAGAATAAGACAGATAGACGGACGGATGGATGGACGGTTGTATAAATAAAGCTGGCAGAGCAATAAAATGCCAACTGGAACCTTTGGGTATGGAAAGCTAAAAAGGAATAGGGGAGGGATAGCATGAAAGGGACACGTATTGAAAGGGACAAAATCAAATTACCGGTAAATTAAAAACGATTTCGAGACAACACTATTTTTGTCGTATGGCAACCTAGATGCAAATTCGTTCGCGGCTAACTTCATACTCCTGTCATTTCAAACATGGAGGATACGTGCGAATGTTGTTATTGGCATTGAATAGTATTTTTTCTGTTATAATTGTGAAACGTTTTATCGAGTGCTGCGAGTTACTTATTTATGTGTGAATCACTGTTTAAAATAGGCTGGGCATCCACAGACGCAAGAACATAAGGTCAGTGATTATTAGACACAACGTTTAAAACTTTTTCGATAACTTAGAGAAATGTTACTTAAAGCATAATATCCCTCCAAATATGATATGGAATTTTGATGAAACTGGGTGCAAGACGGTCACTAATGCACCCAAGATGCCCAAGCAGGTGTTTAGAGAGTTGGTCAAATCAGCTCAACTAAACGTGGCACGCTTGTAACTATGCTGGGTTTCGCAAATGCTGCTGGTGGAAGTATTCCTCTTGTTTTTATATTTCCGCGTGCTCATTTTAAGGAACATATGGTTGAAAATGGTCCTACGGATGCTTTAGGTCTCGCAAATGTGTCTGGTTGGATAACCGAAGATTGTTTTTTAAAAGCTTTAAAATATTTTGTTCACTTCGTACAGCCTAGTGCTGAATCAACGGCTTTAATAGTCCTTGACAACCATAAGACTCATATAACCATTAATGTAGTGTTGTATGCCCGAGCAAATAACATAATAATACTAGCCTTTCCCCCTCACTGCAGTCACCACCTGCAACCCCTCGATGTGACAGTATTCGGACCCTTAAAAGCTCGGTATAGAGCCAGTATGAATGACTGGATGACATCAAACGCTGGCAAAACTGTCACTTTCTATGCTGCTCTTAATTTAAATAACATAACTTCTGGTTTCAAGAATACCAGGATATGACCTATTAATAAAAATATTTTCTGAGATGAAGATTTTTTATCTGCTTTCGTGACAGACCGACCACAGTCTCTTAAGACCCCCACTAGTTTAGCTGAAAACTCTGACGAATCTTCCTCAAATGAAGAACTGTCCCATAGATCTTCTAACGTTATTGATCCTGAACTTGATTCAAATGCTCGAACCGTTTCATCTTCCATTTTAGTCAGCTACAAACTGGGCCCTCTACTTTGAACAATCCACAATCTGAAACATCTACCACAAAAGAGACACGACCTGGACCTTTTAATTCTGCTTAGGCTCTAATAACTCCAGAAGCCGTTCGACCATTTCCTAAAGTTTTACCTCGAAAACCTACTGGGAAGCAGCGTAAAGGTAAAACCACGATTATAACTGAAACCCCTGAAACATATAGATTGCTTTAGAAAATGTGATAAATATCTTAAAAAAGGAAACACTAAAGACTAAGAAACAAAACTTAAAACATGTGAAACAAATTTTCAAAAGCAATCTAACAGATAAAAAATCAAACAAAACCAAAAGTAACGAGAAGGCTAAAAAGAAGAAAACCGATATTAAGAAAAATGCTAAAGTTAGTCAGAAGCAGAGGTTGCACGAATGCAGTAGTAGCAGCAGCGATGCGTCATCAAATGATATTTCTGAAAATGAAGAAGTCACTCCAAGATTAAGAAAACGTACCATTACAAAAGATAAAACAGGAGACGACGACCAATATAATGTTTGTAAGAAAAAATATTCAGAAAGCAATGAAGGTTGGTTTCAATGTAAAATTTGCACGAAATGGGCACACGAAACCGGTGGCGTTAAAGGTGTTTTTAATTGTTTTTGCTCACTATGTCACTAAAAACTACAATGTTTAGTATCTAAGTTTACTTTTACTTTTTTTAAGACTGTAATTCAAAGTTTATGGAGACTGTTGATTATAATTCTATTAAAAAAAGCAATTATTATTTTTCAAGTGCAGTCCAAGTCTAAAAAGTGATATATAAAATTGTTGATTTGTCTTTAATTTTACATAAGTGTTAAATTTCTTGTTAATTATAAGGAAACTGATTATAAGTGTCTTAAGAAAAGCTATTAATAATTTTTAAGTTCATTTTATCTGAGAAAAACATTTTAATATTGTTGAGTTCTGTTTAAGATACATGAAAGTGTTTATTATCTTAGTCTCTAAAATGAATATGGTAAGATTTAATAATGACAATAGTTCCAGTCACTTTTAAATTTGATTTATAACATATCTAAGTAGTAATTGTATATATATTTCCTCGAAATTAGGTACTGTGCCTTTCATAAATTCAATACAGTCCATTTATTAAAGGGACAAAATACACAATTTTCAAAGATGCGTAAATAAATAACTAAGAATTGATTAATGACAATTATTGCATTTCATTTAATGACAATTATTGCATGCTTCCTATTCGATTCCAACTTGTTCCAAATATTTTCTCAATTACTTATTAGGACCTCAAATTCAAAAATGTCCCTTTCATGCCACCTCTTTCCTACACATGGCGAAGTTTTGATGTCTGTGGATAACAGATTTTTCTCAGAAACTAGACATAATGTCGACTTGAAAATTTGTTATGTTAATTCTTACTTATTCATGCCTAAGGCGGATATCAAATTCTAAAAATATTTTTAATCCCTTTCTGGAGGTTAATAAATGGATTTCGAAAATTGTCATTTTCTTCAAAACAGATCGCATAGGACATCATATAGTCATTCTTTTCATACTATGAAATTATTTAAACTTTTTTTATCACATTTTAAAATATTTTCATTTTACGCCGCATAGTTTTACATATATATTGACAAAAATCTATACAAAAGGCCTACGTCCGCGTCTCTTCCATTCACATTTATCTTCGAAAAAAAATAAAAACATGAACGAAGAAACAAAAGTCATATAATTTGAAAATATTAACGTAAATAGAAAGTCGCTTAAAGAAAAAACAAAATTAGGAAAAAATAAATCGATGTATCTAAAGTTTAAAATTTAAAAAAATAACCTGTACCAATATACTAACAATTTTTTTTAAATTTTAAGCACCGTTGCGAAATATCAAGCTTTAAAAATTATGTACAATGTACCCTATCTCATTTAATTTTCAAACATGTGTTTGAGAAACCTTAAAAATTCGAGGTATTAATGTAAGAGTATCATTTAAAATTATTACGGTAAAGTTGAATTAATTTCAAGTGGTATGAGCATACGACTGTTTGCGGACTAAGTGCTCGCAAAATTCAACCGTATGACGTAAATTATTTACATGAAGAATTTTGAGCCATCCTTGACCTTCTTAATAGCTGTGAAATAATTGACACTCAAAGTTAATATTTTTCGTGTGTAACAAAGTAGACAACTTTAAAAGAATTCTACATTTCAGACACGGATCTTCAAAATCGATTATTTTGATATCCTCTGAATCATTGATAGATCACTAAAACTCATCAATCATTTCCAATATATAGAGAACCTTTAAGTTTTGAACATAGTAAATATAAAACAGGAAAATTAAGATAATAATAAAAGCTTCTCAAAATATCTGAAAATAGGGAAGAAAGTTTTATCGCGGTCGTTTTACAAGAGTTTAAATGGACGTGCATGGCATTAGTGACGTTTCTTGAATTTATTTTAAAACCTTTTTCTTATAACATTTTTAACAACGAATTTGAAATGAAAAATTAACTTGGCAAAGTTTTTAGATTTCAATTCTTTTTACAGTTGATTGATTAGTCCGATGAGATCCATTTTTTCAAATATGTATTTTTGGTGAAACACGCACTATGGAAACTTACATGAATGACACTTAGCTGTTTCAAGAATACCGTAACTCAAATCTGCACTCAAAAAGAAAAAAAAACAGAATTAAAACATAACCATTAACGTATTCCACTTTTGAAATTTGGCGTAGTGATAAAGCATATTAACACATATATTTTAAATAATTGATACTCCTAAATGTTATTTACATAAAAACTTTAGAAGGAGCAAATGTAGCAATTGTAACTGTTTTTTTTACATATCGTTTAGAATATTAATTTAAAGAGAAACCTGCTCTTTCAATAATTATCCCACATTGGGTTTTAAAATATTTCTTTAGAATTTAATATGAGAGAGTTCCAGAAACATATTTGAAATTACTCATTCTGTTTTTCTCAGAAATTGTTTGACGCAGAAACATGAAATTTAGTTAAATGGTAAAGCACATTAATCCACATGTATTTCAATAGTTAACACTGGAAAATATTTATGCAGAAATTGTAGAAAAAACAAATGAAGCAATCAGTTTCCATTTTGGCGTGGAATACTTTTATTTGATAAGAATTGAAAGTATTGAAATACCGCTAAAGTACAATTTGACTTACGCGTAAATGATTGCATGTTCCATTCACGCTATTCTATGTGTACAAGTATTAATAGAAAGTTAATAAATTGTTAGATAGTGGGAGGCTACTATAACTATACTGCAAGGTTATCAGAATTTTAATTCTGCCATATATTTCAGTTTTTAAAGTTAATATTTACGTTTGAAACGGAAAGGTGTCTTATTAAACTATCACCAGCGATTACCAATCAGGTAAAATTGTATTATATTATACTTTTCTAGATCTTTAAACTTAACTCCACAGAATAAGCCCAGGTGAATTCCTTTGATTCTTACATTGTGATGATTCTTACATTGTGATGATACTGTAGTTAATAATATGTAAATAAAAATCCTTTATTAAATTAAAAGAAAATCATTATTAAAAATAAAATTAACACCGCCATCTAGTGAAGAATTATACAACCAGGTTTTATTTAAATAAAATAAATTTCGCTCGCTAATTTCTATCTGTTACCGGTTGCCTAGTAGAAATTAGCTAGTAATCTATTAATTAACTGCTTAAACCTCATAAAAGGTAGTGTTATGATTTCTATTGCTGGCATCGGCTTAATTTCAGATTGTACACTGCTAATTTTTACTAAAATCTGCCCAACGGTTTAGGCTTGCGTAGGAGCTTAGGAGCGTGTCATGACACAGACACTGCTTCGTCACCATTTTAATATACTCGTAAGGTTTTGATTTATATAACAAATTAGTATGCATAAGATATAATTACCTACATTACCAGTAGTCTTCGAAAAGTTAAATGTTGTATTATTGTTCGGAAATAAGCTTGTAGAAACATTCAGTTACCTTTTACCTTTTCCTAATTATTTTATCACGGGCACAGTGTACTCTCATTTCAAGTGATAAAATATATCATTACTGTTGTTTTCAATGCCTTTCTTCATCTCCGATGTTTCTATCGTCTAGCTCGTATTTTTTTATATCTCTAATCTGGTCTTTTTTGGGGCTTGCAACAGAGTCGTGGTATATGGATCTCATTAGTTGTCTCTTTAAAAAGCATATGGATGTAAGAAAATTGTAGTTTGTATTATGGGTATGTATTCAAATACTATTTTCAATCCTCGTTATTCTGTTCAATTTATTTAATATTGGTTTTAGGGTTTTGTAGGAAAATGGCAAAAGTGGGACCCTTATAATTTCATCCTGTCGATCTCTCCGTCTCTCTGCCTGTCTGTGTGTCATAGCCATTTTATTCAGAGACTAGTGGAACCATATATATGAAGTATGGATAGTAGGTGCCTTCTATGAACCGCTACGATGAAATAGTGAAATTATAAACAAAAATATTAGTGATAACATTACATGTATGTAACTGAGGGATGAAAAAAAAATCCGTGTGGGGTATCGTTAGATAGGTCTCAAAAATAACTTTTTTATTTAAGTAAATAGTTGGTGAGATATGCGCTTCTAAAGTCTTAAAATGTGTTCCCCCCTCCCCGTCTAATTTTTCAACTAACTTGTGTAAAATTCTGAAAAAAATTAGGGTCATAGAACTTAAAGTAATATATGTTGTGTAGTTTTTGAGATATGGGATATTTTTGGTACCGACCGCAGTAATAACTTTGTTTTTCACAGTCTTTTTAAAAATATAAACTTATAAATTTTATATTGTTTGGTGCTTCGTGCGTGAGTTCCACTTGCACTGGGCGGATTCTTGTTTATACATTATTTGTCGTTATATAGAGGTAACCTGTAATGTGTCGATACATATATAATTAATAGATACAATTAATATTGCTAAGGTTTCTGAATATTTACGAATATTTTAGCAGCAAGTTTTTAGAGATTACTTGAATATTCTTAAGTTAACAATCATACATCATAAAAAGAGCTATTTTTATTTATCGTTGATTTAATAATAGCCAGGTTAGTTACGTCTTGATATCTTTACCTATACCTAAATAAATATGGATGACTTTCACTCGATGAACTTTAAGCTACGATGTGTGATATTCTAAAATGGAGTAATCGATCCGTTAATATTTTAGTTAAAACTTTTATTTAGGATAAAATTAATATGATAATATAAATTTATGTTACAACTTTTTCAAGTCTGTTACTCGTTTCTCCTACAATTTTTAGGATCTGTACCTCAAAAGCAAAAAAGGAACACTTATAAGATCACTTCGTCGCATGTCTGTCAGTCTGTCAAGACCCTTTTTCTTAGGAACGCGTTGAGGTATCAAGTTGAAATTATGGTTCCTTATAGTTTTATAAATCGAACTTCTAAGTCAACGCAATCAAGAAAAACCTTTCAAATAAGATCATTTACGCCGCACATTTTGACGTTCGAAAATAAATTAAATCCTATAAAGTATTTCGCGTTGACGTAGAATCATGAAATTTGGCAAAAAACAAGGTCTCACAGCATAAGTAAAGAAAAACATTTTTATTTTTTTTTAATTTGCGCTTGTGAAAGATGTAGTAGGTAATATATTTTCGTTCTAAAAAATGAAAATGTAAATAGTTTAACAGGAATATTGTGTACCATTAAATTTTTGTAGATTATCGATATTTTTACGCATGTAAAATATATACATACACACACACACACACATACACACATATATATAAATATATATATATATATATATATATATATATATATATAAATTTTATACAATAAGTAACATTAATATTTGTATGGATTTTAATAGAAACGTCGTATACCCTTAAATGTTTGCTTGTTCCTAAAAGTATACAGAAATCTTGTAATGCGAATTATACTAGTGTATTAGATTTATTCTTCTTTATTTTAGCTTTTTCATTTTCAATTATAAAAAAGTAAATAATTTGAAATTCAAAATTGATTGATAAGTATTTAGTAAAGATTGATTGATTGATTGATTTAGGATAAAGTCAATTTTAATAAATATAACTTTTCGACTATACTGAAAAAGATAAAAAACAATGACAGTGCAAATAGGATTTCGATCTATCAGCCAAGCTTGATTTTTCAGCATTTAGAATGAGACATAGAAGCGAAACGTGTGACGCATAGAATGAAATAATAGTTGCACAATCAATTGCTTATAGAAAAAATAAGCTTACGAGAAAATACAGCCACTTAATTTTATAAGAGACACGTAATTTGATTCAGTGAATATGATAGAGTCCAAATAGCTTATCTTCAAAAGCGAGTTGCGACTAAAAAGCTGAGTGTCGAGTAACACTCGCGATATTTTACTCTGCCTCATCTCGAGGGACCGTCGCCGAAACGTTGGGAACACGAAGGCGATACGGTCCATGACCTAATTCGGAGATCTAGTCCCCGCTCTGAATTCACCTCCCTACAAATGCGAGGCTAAGAGGTCGTAGTACCTAAGTGCATTCTGTTGAAAGGATTGAAAGTAAAATTCGTTGAAAGGGTTTAAGATGTCCTACCTGGAATGTTTATTGATCATCAGGGCATACTTATCGCCTCGTGTCTTGACGCTAGTGCATGTTGAGTCTCAGTACTTAGTTGTACTAAAACTTACTAAGCAGGTGATCGATTTGGCTGGATTTGGGCAATCTTTTAGTCTATCCTCTGTCTTGTGTTCATTTCTATTGTGAGATAATTAAATTCTCAGTAAATGTAACAATAAAATATCTTAAAATAATTTATTGTTACATTTACTGAGAATTTAATTATTGTCTAAATTAATAAATTGTGAGCGTATGTATATGTGTGTACATATGAATGTATGTACGTATTCACAATTAGATTTGAAACTTTCATTTCGTAGATACTAGATTAGTGAAGTGGAAATATGTCATTTATTACACGTTAGAAAATAATACAACTTTAAAAATTTTCTCTGCTTTACGAATCACAATGTAAAAAATAAATGTCCCTACGCAGTAGCAGTATAAATGTGAAACAAGCAACGAATTGTTACGGAATTGTTTCAGTCTGAATATAGTCGAAGCTAGGTCTATTATTATAATAAATTTTAATTTCGTATGTACCATTTTTAATACGAAATTTTTTTTGTAATTTTATATAATATAGGAAGGAAGTTTGTACGTTTTATCTAAAATTCCACGTACCAGTGGGTTCGCTTTGAGCAAGCGAATAGCATATCATATATTGAAGGACGGAATTCGCTTGATTATTAAAAATGTTTAAATTTTCATAAATATGTAATGTATATATGCCAAATATTTAGGGCAAGCTAAGTGTAATTGCTTGCTATGAGGTATTTTCCTGAATTAGTCCGTAACCACTGATATTTTCCTGAAATTTAGTGCTAACATAGCTTATAATTCGAATTAATATATCGATTACTTTTTTCATTGATTCAATATATGAGTTGCGCTAACTATTCATTTATCAAAGAAAATTTTTTAAAATTTAAAAAAATTTTTATTAAAATATTAACAAATATTATATATCAATTATTATAAGCCCATACATATCAATTTGAATCATGAATTATATATATATATATATATATATATATATGTGTGTATATATATATATATATATATATATATATATATATATCCAAATATAATTTTCGTCGTATCAGTATGCGACGTGGATAAAAAAATTTTTACGAATAACCCTCTTATTCGAACCACATGCTTGCCATATGTGTTGGCGTTATTTTGCTTGTATAGAATTATTATATAACGAATAAATTTAATATAATTACGAATTTATTTTATGTAATTTTTATAAGGCGAGGAACAAACGTTTGAACGCTTAATGTTTCCCAAACTAGACCCTGTGAGTCCATAACGATAATCAATTCTAAAACTTAGTATTTTCGGGAAAATCTATTACGAGTTTTTTTTCGTAGCGCTTTACCTATATTACATAGTACAATTGTATATCTGCAACCGCAATTAGAGAAAATACCGAGAAGCCATTAATCGTTATCGCGAATCGACATAATGATATGATTTTGTACCTTGCTATCTAAATATATAATAGGCTATTTGTCTTGATTTTTTAAATTGTTCTTTTTTGCATTATAAGCACACTACATTTATATTTCCGGGATATATGCCGTATTTTTTTATCTAAATCACTTTTAAAGTTTGAATTTTCGTACTCGCGCTAAAAACGCAATTTCTGTAATGGCGGCTAGCGTGACGTCACACGCAATGTAAACATAAATAGTTCTGCTCGCTGAAGGGCATTATCATTTATTTTCATGTTAAAATGGAGTATAAATGGCGTGTAGTGCCACAATGTACAAATACGTCTATAAAAATTCATACAAAGTGTTCGTTTCTGTGCCAACGAAACCTAAAATACGAAAAAAGTGGCTGCAATTCGCTCGAAGAGATTCAAACAACATTATAGCTCACTCATGCTCACTCATCATGTTTTATGTGTAAAAATCATATTTGTGTTTTAAATATTATTATCGATATAAATGCCTATAAACCAAAAGAATAAAAATATTAAATTTTGGTATGAATGCGTTTTACTCGCTTGTAACTTTTAACCAATAACGGCGTTTGCGACGTTGATTGAATTTAAAAAAATATTGTGGTTTCTTTACGTTTTTTTTTATAAAATATAAACTTATTCTTTCGAAAATGAAAAGTAATACGCTTATTTACGTTATAATCTAATAGGATGAACCCGAATTGTGGTGTATTTTCAATGTTGTCAAATAGCCTATTTATGTAAATATGTTATTTTCTTCTTCAATAAACAGGATAAAATCTATTTACGAACACATATTGAAATATTTTTTAATTTACTAGCAATTGGTTTCATTTCTTTTAACGGAGAAAATACTGGCAGTATTGAAAATGTAAATGTTTTCATTTTTCTCGATGGGCAAATTTTCATTTTTCATTTTTTCTAATTTTTTTATAATACCGTCCTCACCAATCTTACAGCTTGAAACAATCCGTTGAGAAAATGAGTATAAGAGAAGCAAACTGTAAAAAAAAAATAACCGATAATAAATAGAAATAATAATCTACACAGACAGGATGGGTATCGAATACAATACTAGAAATTATTGGTTCAACGTGAAACATCCTAATATTTGACGATCTTTTGCTAAACCCATAAATTACATGGTAGAACAAGCCAGAATATAAGAATATAATACTATTAAATTGCTATGACACGATAGCCATTTAAAACACTGAAATACACATGGCGAGAACGGTAAATAAACTATTTGTTATTTGACACGGAACGTAAGAACAGACCTCCTGCCAAACGTGAGTATACGAGTACTCGCACAAAGAACCATCTTTGTACATACACATTTTGGCACTGATAAATATTTAAGTACATAAACATATTGCCAACTATATATACATAAACATATTGCCTACTATATATATCAAAACGATATAACATGTTACATATGTAAAAGAATATAAGATCTAAGATAACCACTGTAGTTTTCTCACAACCTCTGCACAAATCTCTAATAACTCAATTTTTTTCTAATCTTAGATTGCGTCGTTGAAATAAAGGGAGAGGACATATTTTTTGCACATTTTTCAGTATTTTTTTGAAAAAATATTACCTAAAATTATGAAAAAAATATTTTCGACCCCCCCCCCCCCTTGTAACTAGCCTATTTAAACGATACCCCCACATACTATTTATTTATTTATTTATCAGCTATGGGAAAAAACTGATACAAGCTACAGTGAGATGCAATAAGTGATTTTTTCAAGTATTAGGTTAACTTGTATCTGAACAATCCCACATCAAAACAATATGCTACGTACATATATACTCAATTTTATATAAATTTTTGTATGATACATTAAATATTCAGAAATTTTATTATACATTAAAGTAAATTATAAAACATTTAATATTGGTAAAAAAACAATAAATATTTAAAATTATTAAAATCAGTCTTACATTCATAATAATTATAAGTAATAGAATTTATAGTAATAATTAATTTATATAAAATAATATGGATTTCAGAAAGAAAAAAAAGTAAATGTAGTGTCAATGTTTTCAAAGGACTAATGTTTGTATAGTATCCGTTTAATTGACTGCTTGTATTGAAATAATGAGCTAGCGAATATGTTTAGAGAATGGAACAATCTGTCGAGATCATCACAAAGCTGGGGTAGTGGTACGTGAGCACCAGCATTGGTGCGAGCGATGAGTAGATAGAAAAGCGCGGAGCTACGGGTTCGCTTTCTCTGGTACACGTAACTGCAACTAATTCACATATCGGCGCAATCATAACGACTATGACCGATATTATAAAGTACAAATTCTCCGAGTTTAGTACGCCTTTCGTGGAGCGTACGGTATTTGAATGCATACAGTGCATTACAATAGTTTATTTTGGGCGTATTGAAGCGATAATGCAATGTACGTTTAATATAGTGTATTGATTGAGATTTATATATATATATATATATATATATATATATATATATATATATATATATATATATATATATATATATTTATTTATATATATATATATATATATAAAATAGGGTATTAATTGAGATATATAATATATCTTATTATATATCAAAACTATATTAATTGAGACATAATATAGAGTTTTGATTGAGACATAATATAGAGTATTAATTGAGATATATAATAGAGTATTAATTGAAATATAATATAGGGTATTAATTGAGATATATAATAGGGTATTAATTGAGACATAATATAGGGTATTGATTAAGATATAATTTAGGGTATCAATTGAGATATATAATACGGTATTAATTGAGACATAATATAGGGTATTAATTGAGATATAATATACGGTATTAATTGAGACATAATATAGGATATTAATTAAGATATAATATAGGGTATTAATTGAGATATAATATACGGTATTAATTGAGACATAATATAGGGTATTAATTGAGATATGTGCTGTTTAATCACTATATATGATGTCTGAAGTAATACGTTTTATTACTATGCTCAGGACGTTTTTTCAAGTGGTTTCTGAGAAAGATGATAGGCGAGAGTAAACCATTCGTAAAAGTTTGAAAAAATAATCGAAATCAAGTAAATAATGCAAATTGCAATAATAAATCGATCGAGGGCAAGTCGAAAATGGCACAATAAATGTTCCGTACCAAAGTGTGCAATTATAGATCATCAGCATTAGTGAAACTTCTTCCTGTTCAAATGTATATCTTTTGTCTTAAGCGGAAGAATATTGCACGACCTGGGTTTCCAGTTGCTTTGGAATATTATCGAACGAATTGTTAATTAAAGAGTCCTCTTTGTGCGCATGTTGCAATTTTATCATTTCTATGTACGACTCCTATTTATTGACTTATAAAAATATAAATACTGTATTATTTTTCTGAACGCAGCGAATCTATCATTTGGTCATACAGTCATCGGCGCATAGGAGAAGTGTGGAAAGAATGGTAATCACATGTGATGCAAAAGTTTTCTACTAGTGTTAATAGTCGGAATTTTTAAAAAAAATTAAAATACGCGATCGAAAACTAGAGGTCATGCCAATAACTAGAGGTCATGATAATATTACAATTTCCCAAATGAAGCTTGAAACGAGAGACGGTAAATAGACGAAAGGACAGTCACGCTGAACTTGCAAAGAAATTATATTAAGCGATTGACTATTCTAAAAAATCTCGAAATAAGAAGATTCGAAAGTGAAATAATTTTTGAAAGTTAATTCTCAGAACAGCGTTCAGTAATAAAATATAAATTGAAATTATGAAAAAAATATTTTCGCAGAGCTTCTAAATACAATATTATTTAATGAGGCAAAGTTCCTTATGTATTCAAACAAATAGTCTTAACGAGAATCAATTTGATTTATTGATATTATATGTCTGAGCTACAAGGTTAAATTTCTATTTTAGTCAGAGACGCAAATACCAAACGTATATCTAGAAAGAAGCATTGCAAAATATGAAATATACTCGCTTTCACTATCATACAAAGCTTAAAGCTGTGTACTTACAAGGGTAGGCGTAGGCGGTGGCTCCCAATGTTGCCAACTTTAAATATGCTGTTAGGTTGTGGAGGAAAAACATAAATATGTATCAATTTACACTGATGTATATTCATATTTTTCTCATTAATAGTTTAATACATTTTAATTACATAATACAATTTGGAAAACGAATTTAAATAGATAAATTGGGAAAGCGGTCCGTTCATTTTACCTGCATAATTAAATTAAACACATTTTCCATGTAATGAACTTTGAAATTTAATTAATTTTCAAGTTGAACTTAGATAAGAAGAAAAGAGATTAACCGTTAATTTCGTAATACCGACTAATTACAGTGTTTTTGTTGAAGAACAAGGCACGCCACATTGATATAATTATTAACCTTGTAATTTTTTCAAATAATTTTTAAATTTGGCTCAATTTTTTCTTTGGTGTCCTTTCATATGTACTCGGCGACATTTTGAATATGTTTCATAATATTGCATTACCTTTAATCAGAGAAATCGACTCAACATTTTTTAGTTTATTTACAAAATTAACGAACAGTGTTGTAATTTACTCCCACATGTTAGTTTTGGTGGTTAAAATTAATGAAATTTTAATTAACTTAATTACTTCTTAATTTATTTAATTACTTAAAATTTCTCGCTAAATGACGCTCGGTATTATTGACTCGAATGTAGGTACTTCTGTCCCTTCATTGACTTTTATTAATTTTATGTCGTACCTGCATTAATACGTTTGTTAGAAGCATTACAATTAACGAAACGTACATAATAAATATTTAAAATGAATCTTCGGTCTTAGAAAAATATAACGCAAATTCATTAAAGTTATAAAACTACTAAAAACCAAGTCAGTTGTGAAAAAAATTTACTTCTTTCAATGGTTTTAATTAATGAATGCAAAATTGATACACAGACAAGTACTCGTAAGAGAAACCGAACTATTTTGTGGTTACAGCATCATTGCTCTCACAGATTTTTTCCGAAATGTGGATGGAACAAAACGGAACGCTGTTTTGTGTATGGCGTTCTGATTATGAAGCTCTTTTATATTTTTGTTTCTGAATCAATTTAAACCATCACCCCATTGTTTGAGTGAGGTTATTCTTGGCAACATCGCCCGCAGCCTACGTGGTCGGATCACATCCCCAAGGAGGCGCTCTAATGTAATCTTAAAACAAAACTTTCATATGTCATTCGTCTGTAAGCAGCGCATCTATCATATCCTTTTTTATTATTTATTGCAGGATGGCGGCGAGTGCGCGGTGCGTGCGCCCCGCTCGTCCTGGATTTTGTAATATCTTCTCTCCTTGAATATTCAGCGTATAAAAGATTTTCGAGGCAATGTTTTACGATGATTTTGTCTGCGAGCCTTGCGGTACGCCGCGCCGTAGGTAGGCATTTGATATCTGCAAGGCGGCCTTTGCAGATAGACCGAATACTCGTTTCGCTCGTAAATCCTGATTTTTGGTTTCATTTTGGATTCGGTCGAATGTGAAAAATAATTTCACTGGTAAACGAAAATTAATATCCTACTATACGCAGAATACATATTTTTCTAGACCTAAAATACAAGTAGGCAGAGAATTCATAAAAAGAGGGTTCCATACCCTTTTATAGTACTCATTTAGGTACTATAAAAGCTGAAAAAATAAAGGGTAAATGCAAAAATATTATATGCATTTCACGGTCTTAAGAAAAATAACTTGATTGTCCACATGTATTAATTTATTAACGCAAATTAACAAAAAAAGATAATTGTCTATTCTTATGTTTGTTAAACGCTGTTATCACGTCTTTTTTTAATACACTTCACTTGTTTGTGTGTATGTAAGGGAATCATTCAATTAAATTTTCACCCACTTCCAAACGTCTGAATTGTTTAAAGTTTTGCACTTGTTTCTGAGTTAATTTAAACCTATAATTTCAAAACTAAAAATTAAAAATTAAAAATACAATAATTTAAAAAGGGAAAATTAAAAAAAAATGGTAGTGTGAAAAATCTAAAAAAAATACTTTACAGCAATATTTAACTCAAAATATTTTAGTCGGGAGCGATAGGATTTCACGCAAATCCGTATAACTACTTACATTTACAACTGATGTCATGTTTCTTTTAAATTGATTTTTTTTCATATTTTGTCAGTTTTTATATTACTATAAACCGTGTTTTTTATTTATTATTAACTATAATTTTATGTTCCGAATTTTTAGTAATGAAGTTATTGTGGGGTCACCGGTTCTCGACATATGTGCAAACTTTTGAATAATTCGGACTTTGGGAGAAAATTTAATTTTTTAGTCCACATTTACCAATGTGGACAAAACCGTGTTGTTCTAATTTTTTTAAACTAATTTTTTTCAGATGTTTCATATGCGCAATTAAAAAGTTATTGGTTACATATTTTTTACCACTATGGAAACTTATCTCTCTTGAAGGTGTCACCGTAATAAAAAAATGCACATAATATTTTGTATGTAGTTTCAAAAGACTATTTTCTTTACACTCTGTTCAATGAGATCAGCTAAAAACAATTTTCCCCTTCAAGTTTGGTGATACCCATAACGGAACGGAAGTTTCCATAAGGGGAACGGGAGTTTAACATTCAATACAACAGATAAAATAAATGGTACCGAAAAGATTGTCTTAAGTGACAGACAGACCATCCGAAAATTTAGTGATATCCTTGTTATGACAAGTGTCAACTAGTATTTTATTTGCCTAAATTATTTATTGTTGCATTACTTCATTCTCATCTCTTGCAAAATTTTAATTGCTTCCTAAAATAACTAATTGATTAAAAATATGACGTCTATTACCATTAAAATCACTAAGTCATTTACTTAGCAATTTTTCCATGCTTTTCTTCTGGAAAGAGATTGGCTATTACTACCATCTTGTAATAAGCTCGCTGGACTTTTCCACCAATAATCTTTTTGTACAAGAAAGGCATAAAATTAATTAATACATTAAAGCCATAGTCATTGACCACCTTTTTGTGCAGATTCTGATTTAGAGCCCAGAAAAGGTGATAATTGTATGGTAATAGGTGGAGGTTACAAGATGGTTAAGGTACAGAAGTACAACCGAATTGCTGTACAAATTTGCTTTTAATTTTAATTTGTGTTGTTGTAAGGTTTTCCTACATTTTTGTTGTACGACGTCAACTATATTATTATCAGAAGCATCACCGAATAACCTAAGGATTAACTCCCATAATTTATTTTTGATGGAGGATAATTTATTTTGGATGAATGGATTTCTCAATTGACGTAAATGCAACGGAGTTTATCTCCATAAGAAGTTGTTCTAAAGAGACGTTGATGTTGTCGTTTAGCAGCTCCAGGAACAACATGTCTTCTGAATTGTAGAAGACAGACAATGGAAATTGTGACAGTGAAGTCTGAGCTTCGGTTGTGCAGATGGTTGTACATTGGTATCATTCAAAATGGCATGTTTTTTATCAACGATGATGCTCTAATGACACCATAGCTAAGTTCAATTCGTTAGGACTTTTGTAAATAGATAAATTAGAGAAAAAAATAGACAAATGAAAAGTGAGTTGGTCAAGAAATCAATACTGATATTGACCTAATTTATTATCGTCTAGTAAAAAAAAAACAATTAATTAATAAAAATACAAATCAGTCGTTTCGGTTAAGAGTTCCGACATTTCTTTTAATTTTATGCACGCAAGGTCAATAAAAGGCTGCATTCGCTTGTATATTTATATGTTTTTATGTGTATATACGAGTGTATATATATATATATATATATATATATATATACATATATATATATATATATATATATATATATATATGGAATGTGTTATTTTCAATTTCTTTTATCAAATATGTTTAAACCCTAAACTTTTGGATTTTTTTTAATTTTTAATACTTACGTTTAACCGACAGATCTACTTTTTTACAAAGTTTATATTTGATAACATCAGTCTATTTCTTTGAAAAACGGAATTTATTTATTTTCCCGAAAGATTTCAAATCCAATTTTCACCATCTGAGAGTGATCTCCCGACCACGTCAAGACTTTTATTTTACACTTGGGGAAACTACGTTCGCAAAAGCACACGTTATACTTTTTCAATACGTGTCTTGTCACGTGTTCGAGCGGCGTCCTTCTTGAGCACGTAAGAAAATCGAAAGCTCATACGAGTCACGTGTCGCGGCGACTTTATGACCCCGCTCACGTGGCCTTCCGTTGCCGCACCGCAGATAGAGGCATTGTTGATTCATCCTTAGAGTAAAACCACAAAACAGTCGCCGCGGGAGTATATCATAATAATTTGGCCACCATTAATCACGGACGACGTAACAACGAGTCGTTGGAGGACGCTCTGTTCCCGGCGAATTAGTGAAGCGGAAGAGCTTCCGGCGCGGACCACGGCCGCGTCCGATTTTTGTCAAACTCATTTCGCCACCGGAAAGTTCATTTCCGGGCACCGGTCGCAGTGGGCCCGCCTGAATAAGGGCCGCCTACCTGCTCGGCATGTGCGCGCGGATGGATTTGCGTCCATTATTTGCTTCCACTCAGCCGCATACGTGTATCAAAGTAATTAATAGAGACGGCGTACTTCAGGGGGTTTTCGGAGACTCTTACTTCCTGCGAGGGCGGTTTTGTACTTGTGTTCCATACGTTTTGATAAACGAATAAATGCGATATATCAGGGAGGTTCAAATAGGTATAGATATATGATATTGATGTTAAAAATATTTAGATAGTTCTGAGACAGTTTAAAAGTCTTCTTTAAATATCGTTTTGATGGACGTTGACGGAAAATTTATTAGTACATGTTTATACCGGGTCTTCCAGATTAGTGTTAATTTGTTAAATTCTTTTCTGGTGTTTATTATAACAAGTCTATCTTTATTCACAAATTCCTTTTAATATGCATCTATAAAACGAGGTAACACTGAATAAAATCGTTCAATTATTTTTTTATCTACGGTTAGTTATTTTAGAATATTAAAATACAGGAAATAAAATTTTATAGAAAATAATATGGCATTAGGCGAATAGACCCAATATGTCTATAGCAGTATACGCTGAGTATAATTCAGAAAAAGTATTGGTACAGTCGAATGTCTCAGAATAATTTTACAATTATCACCATCAGCTATGTCAAATCTAAACGATATCATGGTTCGAGCTACAAAATTTCCATTAAGTAATGATAAAATACTTACCATATTTTTTTTCGTTTTGAAGTAAGTCATACATAACCTTACAACGTCACAAGATATAGTTCTAAATTGGAATGAGGAACAAGGTGTGCGATGGTGGCAGGCCGCTGACATGTATGAACATATCCATGTATTAGTCGTTGTCTAGCAGCGGAATATATATATCATGATCTATAGGTATTCTTACATATGCTATGTAGTCTCGATGAGTATATTGTATATATACTCATCGAGAGTATAGAATTTATATAATATTGCTTTTTTATATAATATTTATAATTATACATATAATATCATTTGTGTCCTGCGATATTATCAAAAACAAATAGTTCATAGTGTTTATAGTTTAGTGAAAACGCACAGAATAGTAACATTTATAAATGTCCGTGCGTTACTTTTTAATTATAATTAAATGTAAATTATAATTAAAATATTTTTTTTAAAAAAATAGCACGGAATTTAAAAAAATGTCAATGAAATATTGTGTTTACACTCATGAAATGTAGATGTGGCTAGTTTATTAATATGTAGTACTTGTAATATTTTAAAGGATACAGTGAGTTGGATTTACATTTGACATTTCGCACTCTGGGAAAATGGGACTATATTAACAAAAAACATATCATCCATATGAACAATTTTGATCAGAGTTATTAAGACGTGCATTTTCAGTTTTCAAATAGCTAACAAATATTGTTCATAATTAGTAAGATTTGAACAAAGCTATGCCATGATAGTTTAAATAAATTTCATTTCAAAGGTTCTATACCTAGTATGTAGCATACAATAAAAAAGTGTTCTCGATGAAAAAACGCAGAGAAAAAGGAAGGAAAATTTTTATTTAAAACCAGATAAAATAAAAGCGTATTTTGTATCTCCACTCTATTATACATACATGCATACACACATATAAGTATATATATATATATATATATATATATACATATATATATATATATATATATACATACATGTATGTGTGTATATATATATATATATATATTTATATATATAATCGTAGGTACATTAAAAAAACAGAGTCAAAAGTGTTGACAATATGGATACACATTATGTCATTTAAATTTGAAATATCCGATAATTTCAAACACTTCGTTTAGTTTCCGGTATTTCTGAAATTTCGCTTCGGTAGTTCTTTCTTCTTTTTTGATTATGAAAATAAGTCATTAGTTGCTTCTTAGAAATGTCTTTTAGATTAAAATTCATAAGCTATGTCAAGAGTTCACTAACAGTTCTCTAACTAGTGACCCGAACCTGCTTCGCACGGGTTATATAATGGAAACGTTAGATAATGAAGAGAAAAATTCTCACATATATTTTCCGTCTTAGTCCGTATTTATCCTCATAGATCGGCCAATTTACACAAAATATACATCTATTATATACCTTTGAGGGAGCATTAAGCATTTATGTTCGGATCATTTGTATGGCGTAGGGTATTTATCGGACTATTGCAGAGAGCTTATAGGTTATTTCAAAATACAAATGATGTGGAGTTTTTTCTGACTTCTTATTCCTAAAACAACGTTATGTTACTATATATTAACTGCAAATTTTAGTAAAATGTGTTATAAAATGAATTGTAAAATAATTATTCCAAAAGAATAAACAATCAAGAGACAAACCTAAAATATTTCTTTACATACAACATTTATTACTTTCACCGGATTAGGTACAGAAACAAACATATGTTTTGATGTCATACGTGACAGGGCAACGTACAATTTGCCGTGTGAAAAATATTGAGTGCTGAGATAAATTCCAGCAACGTTTAAAGTCTGGTCCTGTATTTTATTTACTGTCATTACAGATGCTAGCCGTTAAAAAATGACATACAACACTGTCATAAGAAACAAATATATTTTAACGATACTGCTCAAATCTCAGCCCATATTTTTATTAGATTGACGCAGGCTATATAGTCCTTTATTTATTGTCATTCAAAATGCTATCAGTTAAAAAAATAACAGACAATACTGTCATTCAAAACTAATATGCGATATTCTAATGATTTACGCTGCCAATACCTGTGAAGTTTTTAGATGTCATGTTTTCTTCCGATTTACTCGGAAATTTTTATCATAGTTTGGCTAAATTACACAAAAGCTTTATCTGTTATACACCTAAAACGACGAAAAATCGTCAAGCAGTTTTTAGAGGTTATCGCTTTCAGACAGGCAGAAAAAGACTTTGTTTTATACTATATAGTGATACGAGTTTGATGATGCTGCGCCGACAGCCCGAAATATCAATAAAGTATTATGAATGCAAATAAGGCAAGGATGTATCTATGAATGCAAATAACGTAAATAGTTTTAAAAATTTCAATCTGGTGATTTTGTTCTTCAAAACGAGCTATTTGAGTGACCTGGGAGCAAGGTGAATAACATTGAATTGAAATTTGCACTAAGCGTGAAAAAAGAGCAAGATTTGATATTATTATCAAAGAAATATAGAACCATTTCAAACAAATTGATAAGGTTAAGAAACTGTTTAGAAGGGTTCTGCACGAATTAAACGAGCCTCAGAGGGAAAGCTTTTGGAAGCTTAATTTTCTTTGCGCACACTCCGAATATTCACCAAAAAAAGCTAATGGTGTCTTTATTGGTCCTCGTTCATCCACTATATCTTTATGAGTTTTGATAAATCGATCGCAGCACATATATACTATAACCAATTAGACGAAATAATGAAGGGGCTTCTGAATTAATAGAGAGAGGCCAATTTTTTTACAAAGCAAAACTTAACACAAACAACGTCGCTTAAACTACAGGAGCAGGACTTGGAAACCCGTTATGATTCACTGTATTCTTCGCATCTTGTTTCAACAGACTACCACTTTTTCCAGGCCTTCGATCAATCTTGCAAGCAAAAATATTTGATTCCCCACAAGCTGTAGAAAACCCCTTTCACGATTTTATCACCACTCGTTCTCCAGGTCATTACTGCAGTCCTAAGAAAGTCAAGCGTAAAGATACAGTCATATAATTGCTATTATATAAGTTTATTTTCTTTTGGATATTGAGCTAATTATAGAAGATTAAATAATAGGCATATTTTACTGTGGTACTGTACTACTGAGTACAACATCTATAAAAAGATCTAAATCTAAATGTGGAATATGACATCTAAGGTAGAATTGAAAAAATATTTTGTGCTTTACGTTACTTGCTTAATTTTTGTATGTAGCTAATTCACACAGGCAAGTATTATAATTGTTGTATTTATAAGGTCATATGTCTGCAGAGTATATAACTACTTATTTAATATTGTACTTATTTTTTGAAACTTAAAACCAAAACGGTTTTCTGTAACCTTTTGATGGCTATGCATTTCAAACAATCTTTCGGGGTTTTAAAGACAAAAAAGAGTTTAAAATAAGGGAGGAAGGGTTTTTCAAATCAAGGAATATTTTCACTAGTATCGCGATTTTCACCAATATTTATACGTGGCCAATCTTATTCAGTTAGAATATTGTTTGAGCATTTATTGTCTGTGATTTTATTCTTAATTTATAATAAACAAATATCACACTGTGAACATACTTTGATACATGCAATATTGAACTAATTATGATTTACGTCATTCTAATGTACTAATGTTGAAGACTTAAGAACTATATATTGAATAAAAAATGGATATGGTGTTGTAGTATTTGAAATAAAGCATACCATCATTTTGAAGAAATCCTGTAATTTACCAATTTACTAAGAAAATAAATCTTCTGAATACTTCAAAAATCAAAATGATTGAGTTAACGAAAGACAAATTTTTTCTTTTCAGTTTTAGATATTCCTTGGCTACAAGCCCTTTAAATAGTAAAGTTTCCTTCTCAATCTAAAGTAGAAATATATTACTTAGACATTTATGTACTGAACATTTTTGGAAATATATTCGGAGAAAAGTTCTCTAAAATGAAATATGTGCTTATAAATTTGAAGTATAATTTTACACACGTAAATATAATTAATCATTCTGAAAATTATTTTCAGAAGTTTAAATCTTATGTAATCTAACTTTCACATGTCTTTCACTATTTCAGAAAACGTAAAGATAGTTTTAATGCTACCCAGTCTGTAAAGTTAGTGTCTGACCGACGCAATATGTTAAAGTTAATTAGTGAAAATTATTAAAAAAAAATATTAAAATAGATAAGATGCAAAGAGGTAAATTTTAATAAAGTCTATTTTGAGTGCGAAAAGAATAATTTTGAAATGAAATATAGAGTTCAATCACAGAAAAAAACTTTTTTCTCGGAAAATACGTTGTAAATTTAATGCAAGTTATGAAATCTTATCCATACTATAAAGCAGGCTAAGGTTCTAGAAAAACATATTGCACACAATATAACCTAGAATTGAGAAATTAAAATATAATATTATATACAGGTTATTGCCGTGCCTCTGGCAATTGCCTGTCAATTTGATAGATGAGTTTTCAAAATGTAATTTTATGGACGGTAAGGTGTAAATTATTATTTTTCTCATTATAAATTATTACATATTAATCATTATAATTTTTTTATAAATAAATACGCCTTTTAATCATGGACTGGCAGGATATACTTATTACTTCGTAGTATCCTCATAAAGGAAGCATGTCGACTAAGAATCCGCTTATTTCAACAAAACAATAGTGCCTATCTCACCAAGCCGATTGTGAACTTCTAACAAAATAGACAAGTGAATTCCCGAACAAACTTCTGAGCTTCCGCCTAATCATCGGACCGACGCGACTGAAGCCGCCGCCCTACAAGTGGACGCCGCGACTTTGATTTAAAATTGGAGGGGCGACCGATCTGCATTCGACAATCGGCTTAATCAAAATCAGAAATAAACTACGTAATTGGACGCTGTCAGCGGCGGCACCCTTTTTTCAGCTCCTCCTAAACGGGCGGCAAATTACACGGCGGATTAATTAAGGCACAATAATGGCTCGCGAGCAGTCTTCTACGTTGTAGTCCGTAATTCAATATTCGAATGACAATTAATTAGTTTGCGTAGACTTTTCGGGCCGGGGTTGGGGCGCGTAAATAGATGGACGAACGAACGGGGAGTTGGTGCGATGCTGCTGCGGCGACGTCAAGCGCGGGTGACGCGTCCATGTGAGCTGATAGTTTCGTCACTCGACTAGAAACTCTCATTACTACTAGAGTTTTGCGCAGTGGTAGCTACATACTCATATATATATATATATATATATATATATATATATATATATATATATATATATATATATATACATTCAAACAGTTACACCTAAACAGATAAAACTGAATGTGTAGGCGATTGTGATATACTAAACCAATGTGTAATAAGCACTTCTAATATTATGTATCTGCCGTATTTATAAATTAATAGAGTACATCGTATTTTATTAAGCTGTGGTCAATGGCTGACATCATGTATCTCGCGTGTATACAGTTCTTAAATATAAGTATAAACGGAATGCCGGGTAAAAATAAGATATAATCGCATACTTCAAAAATAAAGTATTTGCAACAATAATCAAAAACTTAAGGTCTAATTTTAATTAAAAATATATTTTTATGTATATTAAAAGCTGTTAAAGGCGTGGGAGAATGATATAAAAATTACCTCAAATCAAGTTACCTGATCCTTGAATTTAAATTTTACAGAAGGAAAATATCACAGCCGTTTGAAAAAATTAAAAGTAAAATCAGTTGTCGGCTTGATGGTCAAAAATATAATCGTCATTTGATTCACGAAATAAAGAGAAACAAACATATATTCCGATTTAAATCTTCAAATGTTTTTGGTTTTATAGAAAAGAAAATTAGATTTTTTATTGATAATATTAAATTATTGAATGATATTTTAAACATAACAATAATTTTGTATAAAATTTCAAATACATAATTACGGCGCTGCTAGGAACTTCGAAAACAACTTTACATTCTGTATCCGATACACGTGTCTATATACAAATCCGTCGAAAAGTCACTGCAAAATTTTAAATAGAGTAAATTTTAAATTTTTTATTGATTTGAATTGAAAAATTTGAACTAAAATTTCATTAGATTTTGTCAATTTTCGCAAAAACAATTTAAAGATGGAATCAATTAAGTAACACGACTTAATGCATATTTTGATATGCATTTTACTGTTTTTTTTCGGTACAGTAATTTAACATCGAATTAAGTGTTGCATAAAACAAGAAACACACAAAATTGTACGTTTACATGTATCATTTTGTATGCGAGAATACGTCCCGTGTTGAAACACATAATACCTTTATTAACATGAAATAAGTACGATGTTTCATGTTAGTAAAGATATTATAAATAAAAGTAAACGTATATTTATATATGTATCATTATATATTTTATATATTATATTTTTTCTTTAGAGGTAGCATCCGCGATGGGATACTTACTTATTATATACGTATTTAATTTGTTATTATTCCTGTCCGTTAGCAAAAATAATTGTTTGACAGCTTCAAGCATTATACAAGAGTCGTTTATTTTCTCTCGTTTTATATTCTTATTTTAGATAATCTTGAGTTTTAATTTAATCAACGGCATTGTTTTGAATAAAAATATTAGATTGGCTAGTAAGTTATTAGCTACAGCTTCGGCACTTTTCTAGAAAGATTCTCGAAACTTCTAAAAGGTTTTACTATAAGGTACAAATAGGCCAAAGTGCAGTCAGTTGACAACAGTCAGTGCCGAAGATTTAAGTGAATTACATGAAAGATAATGGATTTATATCGATATCAAATACGGATTCTATTAATTTACAAATGTTGTCTGGTCTGTGTCTTACGCGATGGTAAAGATTTGGTTCAGAAAGTTCAATAATGAAGGCTACGATCTTCAGGACGAACCCCGTACCGGACATCCTGTTGAATTGGACGTTCAACGATTACGATGCCTGATTGGCGAGGATCCACGACAGACGACTTGACAATTGGCAGATTGGCATCATAAAAACACATTTGCACGAATTGGGAAAAGTTTCAAAATACGGTGTATGGATACCCCACGAGTTATTATCACATCACCTTCAGTGCAGAGTTGATAATTGTCAACAGTTATTGAAATTGAAACATAACTTCGACTGGCTGAATCAGTTAGTAACTGGCGATGAGAAGTAGGTTACATACGTTAACCATAAACGCAAACGTCAATAGCTCAGTGTTAGAGAAATAGGAGTTTCAGCATCCAAACCTGAAATAAATGTCAAAAAGGTGATCCTCAGTTGCGGGTGGAATGTCAAGGGAATTATTTGTTGGAAGTTGCCTCTAGAGGGATCCACAGTTAATGTAGATATTTATTGTGAACAATTGGACCGATTAGCTAACAAATTGAGCAGTCAACAGGATCGAGAGTATTTTCTACATGATAATGCTAGTCCACATGTTGAAAAACGAACTTCTGATAAATTAGAGGAGCTCGGCTGGGTTCTACTCACTCATTCACTATCTTCATCGAACATTGCGCCGTCTGATACCATTTATTTAGGGCTCTGACTAACCATGAAAAGAAAATCGACGTTAAAGAAGATCCCCAAAACGACCTCGCACAGTTTTTTTTAAATCAAAGTCTCCGGAATTTTACAAGAAAGGTATATTGTCATTGCCAACTAGATGGCGACACGTAGTAGATAATAATGGCGCATACTTAAATTAAATTTAGTGTAACATATAATGTTTTTAATAAAAATTATTGACAGCAATTCGGGGTTAAAAACTTATTAGGCAACCCAATATTTTTTTGTATTTGATTTAATTTGAGCACTCTTTCATAAATATATAATGTCCTCTGACGAAATGTCATGTTACAAACTTTATTTTTTTATCAAGATAAAGTTTTTAACATAACATGTATCAATATCCATTCTTTCGTTAGAAATATAGTATAATTTTTCAAATAAATTTATGAACTTATAATCTTTGAAACACGATGTTGTTCATTATATGTCGTAGTAAATTAAAAAATGACACCCGCTTATTACCTATACAAATACAAGAATACCTATTTTCGTGTATGCAACATAGAAGTCCAATGCGGGCAGATGCATGAGGGCAGTCGTCGTTATCGTCGTTATCCATAACATTTTTCGATGTTGTATGTATTAAATATGAATTCATTTTTTTCTTTAATTTGTTTAAAATTTGTATCTTTTGCCAATATTTGTAGTAATATGTAAATACACATAGCTGGTATTCTACTGCTAACATTGTTTACAGGGAAGTTTTCTCGTTCGTCAAATTCATTAACCTTGACTGTAAAAGAAAACACTTTAAAGCAAATTTTCAATTTTTTGGAGAATTTTCAAGGCTAGGTTTATAAAACTGCCTCACTATATTTATCAGTGGACTGCGTGGACGAAGTCGTGCGCACGGTTAGTTATTTTTTAATAAAACAATGATCGGAATGTTGATCACATATAACGAAATTATAAATAACTTTAATAGCCATGGCGACTTTTATTAAAAAATGTCAAAATAAATATGTTGAACGAATTTTTTTTAACGTTAATATGAACAAAATATGCATATCGTTTTATTCGTATTGAATTAATTTTAACTTAATATCTTAGTTTTTTTTCATTAAAACGGTTAAATCGTTTACGACCCGTGCCCGATTTATGTTTGCTGTAGCACACTGACAAATAATGCTACGTCAATAACAAAACAATATGTGACATAATTATCGATTGTAATGTTATTGTTTACACTTCCCCGACACGAGGAAAAGTCGACGCCGCCCACTTCAGCACGAACATCAATATTGAGGCGAGGTTTATCCAGCCGAGCATCCGCTTCCGCGGATTACACAAAACCAAAAGCCCGACGGCATATCGCACATCGGGTGGCCGACATGAAATATTTACACCGCCATATTTACTCGGCTGCGGCAAAAGCTCGCGTGCGACATCTGAATAGTGGTGGCCGGGCCGCGTCGCATCCGAATCTCGCGTCCCGTTTATTTTTCGCTAAAAGTGCTCGCACTTTTTCCATGGCACGAACGCGTAGATACTTAAAACGGAGCAGCAAGCGGGAACTCTCAGAATCCGGGATTATCTTCGTGTCTCCTGGGACGGGCCTTCCATTTAGAGTCGGTAATGGTCCCGCGTCGACTTCGCCGGTCTCCTACCCCGAGCTGTCACTCACAAATGGGTGGCTTTGCAAACTTCACTCCACACACTTTAAGACTATTACTTCGTTTACTTTTGGCCCGCCGCCTGTGAATGTGGCTTCAGCCCATTATTCGGGTAGGTATATTAAATAAGTCGCGGCTCTTATTAATTTCGTTAATTAATTTTGCTAAAAGTTCGGCTTCGAAGATCGTGTTTTAAGTCAATATTGGGAGTGTGCTTATGGAATGTTAATGAGTTGGCTCTGTTTAGTTGAATGTTATTCAGGCGGTTGGCTCGAGGCTTAACTTTTAATGTTAGTATATTAAAGTGTGTAGGTGATGTTTGAAGATATGCTTGTTGATTTTGACTTAGTATATAAACTATTCCTTACTAAAGTTTATAAAACCTAACTTCATGTAAACTGGCTTTATACCTTCACTATTACAAATATAACATCATTTGGCCAATAAAACATATTATAAACTAACGAAAATGATTTTGTATCTCTTGTAAATTAATTGACTTTATAAATATTTGGGGTTCTCTGGAGCGAATGCCTTCTGATAATATCGAAAAAAATATTTTGGAAAGCTTAATGAGCAAAAGTCGAACACATGTTTCACAAAAAAATATTTTCCCAAATTAAAAAGAAAATTAAATTTTTTATAAATAATGGGATTTGTAATTTTTTATGAAACGCACATAAAATTTTGTCACTAATGTAGTCATTAAATTATTAGTGAAAACATCTGCATTTTTCAGGTTGTTTTTATTTATATATACAAAATGTGTTTGTATTATTTTTATACAATATGTATTCTTCATTTTTTGGAGTATTACCAAAACATGAAATGTACATAAGTTTACACAATTCAGCTACATACTCAAACAATTTTAAAAAGTGACTCACACATTACATTAATCCTCGATGCTCGAGTTATACTTAAACAATTTTAACTGAAACTTATAAACTTAGAATAAGAACTTAGATTATGATAAAAACACTTAAAGGTAAAAGTTTATTTAAGTGTTTTTATCTGATCACATAATCTAAGTTCTCCATTCCGGTTTTCGGATAGTATTATATACACGATGCTAGTAAAAAAGAACTGGGAAAAAATAGATCTCAGGTACAGAAAGTTCAGCACGGGTGCTCTCTTATAATTATATATCGTATATCAAAGCTGGTCGACTGACTGACTCAACATCCAATCTCGGCCGCTGGTTCAAGAAATATATCAATTGAAAGACGTTTTCATTTCAGAATTAATATATATATATATATATATATATATATACATATATATATATACATATATATATATATATCACACAAAATTCCTAAAAAATATTTCTCCACTGGCATGGAAGGAATCTCCTTTTCCATATGGCAGGTACAGGCTTAATAGTAAGCTTACCAGCAGCCCGTCTATCGTGCCATTAGAAAAGAGCCTGGAATTATTGTCGGGGAAGAAGTCTGTAGAGGAATTGTGGGGACTGTAGGAGCGAAATTTTGGTTGATGAAGGTCTTTGATTATATTTTAAATAATATCCCTTCATCAACAAAAATAATACATATGAAGTAGTATAGATATAACAAAATATATCAGAGAATATAAATAAAGGTTATGTATTTTTAATTTCCTCCATTTCAATTTTCACCGATATTTCACTATCATTTTGAAACATATTTTCCCGAATAATGCAACTACAAAAGAACACTTCTTCAAAAAATAAACTGCAAACTACCTGAAATATTCGGTGCTCTCCTAAAATGGTATACCACACATATCTATTCTATTCATGCCTATTCACCATGTACCACAAGTTATTAATTTATTATTGATATGGCTGAATATAATTGAATATTATGAGTCCGTATGTTATCTAATAGTAAGATATGAGTTCATATGAAATACTTGAAGCAAGAAGATCTTTGTTTGATTTCGTCCTCAAAAGGAAACACGGAACCTTTATAAGATCACCCACATGTCTGTCTATCTGTCTGTCTGTCTCTCTGTTTTTCGCAGCCGTTTTCCTCAAAAACACTTTGTTCATTAATAAAGCGTACTTTTGTTCATTAATGATCTGTATATATATCAATAGATAATACTTAAAAATATTGATATAAATATTTTAGAAGGAAAAAATTAAGTATGATTTTATGTGATTTTCTTTATTTAAAAAAATTTATGAGTTAAAAAGTCAGTGTCGTAAATCTGTACAAACAGAGATTTACTTATAATTTTAAAAACTATCTTAGAATATGATGATAGTGTAGACAAAAAATTGTAGTAATGTATTGAAACATTTTCAGAAGTCACTAAATCCCAATTTTAGCAAAACTAAGTGTGTTTCTTTAAAAAAAGTATTAATTCAGCTCAAATGTATCTAAATTACTCGAAAATCTAAGTTTATTAGCCTTAGCATACACAAAATGTGTTCAAGCAAAATAAATTTGATGGACAGAGCGCTTTTAGGTTGTGCACGTATCAAAAAGAGAGTGACACATCTTATTATTATTTAGAACCCGTTTGACTAGTCACAGGTCGGCAGTCATTTGAACCACAACAATGACATTCAGCCGTTATTGTTTGTTTTACCGCATTACTACGTCGATTTAACAGTATTAGTGAATTTCTTAATGTGTTTTGTTTGTTTTATGGACGTCATTCTGATTCACTTCACACGTGACTACTCGACCTGTGTAACTCGAACTGCTTAGCGTGCCTAATGATTGGGAAACTGTTTTGATATAACTATGGCTGAAAATCAATGTGGGCTTCGTGTGCCCTATGCACCACGTCAATACACTACGATGTATTATTTTTATGGCGTTGTAAAAGGAATTTTGAGAGAAACTGCCAGCCTCTATTGCGAATTTGCTGGAAATCAACCCGACCCAGTAAACAGGTACTTTCTAGACTACCGGGTTTTCACGAGTTTACATAATTCGATGATAGAGTGAGTGGCTTTCGTGGTCGAGAAACTGGACGAGTTTACGTAGCCATCTTACAAGAAATTCTTCCTGATTCGGCCACTAATACAAAGACACATGGCAAAGCGTATTAGTATTCCGAGATCATCAATTTAAAGAATTATTCGAACTAACGATCTGCACCCATATCATAACAAAGAGTTGTGACACTTTTTTCTTATAGGTGCACAACATAAAAGCACTCTATCTAACTGAGTTATTTTACCTGAACGCATTTTGGGTATATTAAGGATAATAAACATCGATTAACAAATACTTTAGGTAAATCTGAGTGGAATTAAGTCTTTTTTTAGAAGAACATAGTTTTGCTAAAATTGCGATTAAGGCAGAAACACATTTAGTGATGTAGCGATATGACGCTAATTTCCGAAAATGTTGCAATATTACGATTTTTTGTTTATATTATCACCATATCTTAAGATGGTTTTTATGATTATAAGCAACTCTCTAAGTTTACAGATTTTACGACAGAGATTTTTTTTAGATATACATATATATTTTTTTGAAGCCAGCAAAAATTAATTCAAAGTTTCAAATAATAGCAGAAGGTAAAAAATACAGAAAGCACTCATTGCACACTTGTCACATGACTTCTATTTTCATACTAAATTTTATGTGATTTAGTGGAGTAGTTTTCAAAGAAAAGTGATTTGTGTGACTAAAGGTTTTTCAGAAAAGTAAAAAAGTCATAGCTTCTAAACTATTAATTTTCGCGAAACTAATGTTTTTTTTTAATGGATTATCACAATGTTCTTAACGTTTGTGAAAATAAATCATCTTTTTATAACTTTTACGTAATTTTGTGGTCAGATCTGTCTATATTGTATCGATAAAAATACGTTATAAATAAATATTTATTTATATTTGTGTTATTTGACATTTCATTATATATTAAAAAGATATAAAATAAGAACATAGGCGTCGGTATTTTTGTAATAATTAACGTACATATGAATACGTTAAGTCTCCTCTTCTTTTAATAGGAAATCATAGTATAAATCTCTTTAGTATAAATTCAAGTCTACGTTACCCCAGTGGCTGCAATTTTGAATGATTTATGAATATTAATAAAACACACGTCCTGATGAATTTTCCGCTATACATTTGGGAGAAAAATAAACGGAAACTGCTTGAAAGTTTTTGTAATACTCGAAACTCGACACGGAAACGGAAAAGGAAAGACAAGAGATAATGAAGCCTTCTTGAAAGTTACTCTCTAACCTTCAATGTTTGAATTGGTTATCGAACTTGACCCGTTTCCCGTTTAATTCAGTTATTCGGATAAATAAACGTTTGCTGAAAATATCAGCGTCCGTCTTGTAAAATATTCGAATTACTTTCCGTCAAGATTAATTTGTTTCTTCTCTAAATAATGTGGCGTAATTAAGCTGAATTTCGTAAGAAGTATAGGTTGATTTGTATCAGTTAAGTGCAAAATATGTTTTCCAGGTTATATTTAAAAATAAATAGTTAGAATTCTAATATAAAACGTTTTGCTGCCTTAATTAATATTCTTTAAACGCATTTGTCCAATTTAATAAAGTTTACAAGATTGCAAATTTCATGAATCATTTTGTAGTTGTCGAAGTTATTTAAGATTAGACAGATCTACAAATATTCGTTTCTTTATTATTGGTATTATTCATAATTTAAAAACTTAACGATTTATCTTCAACAGCTTTATATATATATATATATATATATATATATATATATATATATATATATCTATATTTATATATGGAATGTGTTATTTTAAAGTAAATTGTATCCAATACGAAACTGTAGTTTTGCCATATGAAATTTAATTGTATTGCTATAAAATCCAACGTAATTCGTAAATGTCACTGACGTATGAAGTGTGACATTGATCTAGGAGAAAAAAAATGGTATGACCATAGTCACTGTTGGTCGTTAAAGTTGCGATATACGTACGACATATAATGACTAACCTATTACCATATGGCTGTCACGCGTAAGTTGCGTTTACGCGTGACAGCCAAATGGCAATAGGTTAGTCATTATATGGTTAGTATAATGCATAAGCTGCAAGTACGTTATGTAATACGGTTCATAAAATAATCTTCTTTAATAAATATTCCATATATTTCTAAAAAAATTTGAAAAAAATAATATTATTTGAGTCAATCAAATGAAGTGAAAATTATAACTCCAGAAAGATAAGAAATAAAATATTGACTTGTATTAATAATGTCCTTTTCTATGTTCATTACAAATATATATTTTTATTTCGTCATATTTTTTCATACTCAGTCTTCATGTTTTTTGATGATCTATCTTATAAGATTTGGTGTATGAAGCTTTTGAATGTAATCCTATGTCGTCGCTCAGTTGTCCGTCTATCTGTACAACATAATGCGCAAAAATATTTAATGTATGGAAACATCGACAAGATAAACGTATTGCATAATATTTTTGCCTGTTACAAAAACGGCCTTGTGTATGTCGGAACACGCATGTAATAGGTTTCCTTAGTTCTCTATATCTGTTGAATTTATTGTGATAAAAAATGTAATTGAAGATTCTGATTAATTACTAGTACTACTTAATAAAATCACTACTGCATTTTGAAAGATCCCTCAAATGCTCCCCATTCGACGGGATACACGAATTTTATTTAAACTGCAGAAACTTAACCCTTTTCCCTTTTTCGTATAGAAACAGTAATGCAGTGGCATATGAACGGATAGACATCGCGTAATTATAAAAGTTGCTTCTTTTACTATGGAATTCTGTCAATCGTTTATGCAAAGCACGTTCCGGATCCAAAAAAAACATTTAACTGTCAACTAAGGCTATGCAGTTTTTCCCTATGGTCATCCATTCAAAGCAAAGTCTCTGTTGCTCGCCGTTATTAAACTTGAACCAATAATAATCGTCTATTGAAGATATTTGGCTTTAATTTTGTAGAAATTCATTATTCACAATTAAATGAAACTACGTGATGTAGTATTATTTCTACTTTCTTTAATTTCTTTACCACGACTTAGGTTTCGTTGTATTACAACATCCAACAATCTTTGCTAATATCCCACCTGAAGATATTGTAATACAACGAAACCTAGGTCGTGGTAAAGAAATTAAAGAAAGTAGAAATAATACTACATCACGTAGTTTCATTTAATTGTGAATAATCATCTACTTCATCGTTACTAGTCATGGTGCATTCCATAATAATTAACCTTTTAAATTAACATCTTCACCCTAAAATCTTCAATAGGATCCTTAACTAGAATATTCTCGATATTGTATATTGAAATTTTAATATACCTTTATTAGTAAAATATGAGAGTTCCTGTAAATCCATTAGGTCCTTGTATCTGAACTGCTGAAACGTATACATTATATCTAATATAATAGAATTTTGTGCCTTTAACTGAAGCTAGTTGCTCTAATCGTTTGTAAAATTTATATAGTAATATAGCGCCTAATTATATCTTTTCGTATTGCAATAATTATTCTTGGATTATTTTGTTTATATATTTAAGTAGCGACTCACTCCGGCTTCGCACGGGTGCAATTTCTAATAAAGAAAATGCGAAGTGCGCTTAGCAAAAAAATGTTTAGCATGTTTATTTTATAATATGTCTCTATTTCCAGCGGTTTAGACTGTGCATTGTCTGTCATTCAGTCAGTTCATCGAGAAGGGATTCATCCAACCTAATCTTATCTTGAATTGGTCTGAATTGAAATAAAACCATTTCAGTATGATAATGAATTTACTGAGATGATGAAATAAATTAGAATTCATTGTTTTCATAATCATTTGTTGGTGGTTTTAATGCCTTTTTCGCAACGCTCGGTGATGAACGATATTTTTTATCTTTCCGTCCGGAGAGAAAACGAATAGCGCCGATGGTTTACCGACTCTCGAGCATGCCACATGCAACTAACTGTCCAAGGGAAAAAACGGCAATTCAAGGTTTAGTCATAATTTCAACAATTGTCCACATAATTTAGTCCACTTAATTTCCACATAATTTAGTCCACATAATTTAGTCCACATAATTGTCCACATAATTTAGTCCCCATAATTTCAACAATTCAAGGTTTAGTCCACATCATTTCAACAATTGGCCTTGCGATTTATTAATCGTTATTGTGATAACCGGAAACTGGACATGCTTTAATTGGAACGATAATATTCACCGGAAATGATATCACTTGGAAGGAATTCTTGTACTTTTGTATATTCTGCAAGAAATACTTCGATCGAGGTTCTTGACCAAAAAGTAATGATGCCAGTGCCTTTGGTGGCAGTGTCAATTGGGGTTATTTGACCTTTCTGCTCTCACAACATAATCTTGGCGGTTCGTGTTGAAACCTTAAAGGATTGAAATGTTGACAAACAGTGCTTATCATTCCGAAGCCAACCGATTCATTCACGGCATAATCGACTGTTGGATCATTGGATCGTATGAACGCCAAACCTTCATTTCTTTTTTATTGTTACGTTTGGCCGTCTGTTTTGTCGAATTGCCAAATTATTTTGTTCAACTAAGCAAACTCGACTATGTCCGTTGTTCCGGAGTCATAATGAATCGCGTTTGAGAAATTTTTATTCGATTTGCTTTGCCTTCAGCGTTTGAAGGTAATCGGTTCAATTTGCCTTCAAACGCTGTCTACGCTCTTCATCAGTATCATTGACTCGACGATTATATATCTGGTTTGCGTTGTGCGTACGTCGACCGATATTTTGACTCCTCACTGGTTGCATTTTTTCGAAAGAAATAAACCACGAACTGAAATCAATTCAATGTTTGCAACACACCTAATTTATGAATTTAATTGGTTTGAATACACCAAAAATATAATTCAATTCTTTTTCGCATAATATCAATGTTCAATGCCGAATTTTTTTTTAAACGGAGACGGTAGAATTATTAAACTGAACGCCTTTTTTTAAATTAAGGTTTTCATACAAAAATGTCATCCAAATTTCCAACTTTTCGCATGGATTTTTCAAAAATTTTCTTTCATACAAGCCTTGTCCTAATAATTACGAATACAATAAAAAATCAGCCGAATCGGTCGAGCCATTTTCAAGCGATGATCTTTCATATTCAAGATGATTTCATTTCAAGCGATGATCTTTCATCAAGCGGTGGTTAATTTTTATTTATATAGATATAATTGGACACATTTTACGAGAAAAATTACTTATTTATTTCGTTTACCTTATAAAAATGTTTGAAATTAATATCAAAGTGTGACTAGAAATTAACCTCCATCCAAAAATTTAATATGGAGATCCAAAAATTTTATATAAAATATGGTTTAAATATTAAGTGATCATCTCTAATGAGATATTATCTAAATAAATAATATCAAATTGAGCTAAGGAAGGTTCCAGAGACATAATCAGTCAAAGCATTTCAGATTAGAACTCACGCACCTAAACGGTAAGTGGATGAGCAAAGTTTAAATACAAATGTTCCCGGTACCTATCTTTAATCTTTTGTCTTTGATATCTTAATTTTATTTTTTTCAAGTTTAATAATTATGAGCAATTTTCAAAATTCGGAATGGGAGATCTTCCATTCATAGGTTTTTGAGAAACCACTCATAGATTTTTTACTAAAAATGGAAATATTTTGCAAATTACGATTAGAATTCCTTAAACGCACTTTCAGTACATTGTAGAGCAATTATTAATAACATCAAATATGAAATAAGCCTGATATTAAAATATATATCCAGATTATGCTTCAATTTTTTATTTGTATAATTAATATTTAAGTTGTTCGAACCACGTGTAAAATGGATGCAGTTGATAGGCAACAATGAATATAAATAAAATGAAGGTTTGAATTTTCATTTTTAAATACATTTTCCGCTCGCATATTCGATTACTAAAACGAATAAAATACCAAAAATATGTCTGTATTCGTATCTGTACGAATGGATTTAAATAAATAAAAAACGGGCGAGGCTAATTAATAAGTTACAGGTAGAAAGATTGGAACCAATTCAGCTTTTGTTTCATCGTGATTTCTTAAATGGTCCCGAAATTATGATGATGAAAACTGTAAAAATATCTGCTACATACTATTCATGTAGCGGATATTTTGGGAATAACATTAGGGATAACATATTTTGGGGATAAATATCCGTTACATATTATGCATGTAGCTGATATTTTTATTTGGGCAGTAAGGGGCTTTATGAATACGTAGGTGCAGGGGATGGTAGGAGGCAGCTCAAGTCGACTTGTTCGAAATTTTAATTAAACTAAATAATTAGACCACAAATAAAGGTATTAAAATATTGCATTTGCCTTTAGGAATTTTATAAGGTCAAAGTCGCAAGGTGCCGCCAGCATATTAACAATTATAAAGTTATGTTTCCTCAGATAGATATGATAAATTACGTGTGATATATTTAATTACGGCGATTAATTATTTAGTTTTTAACTTACAGATATAGATTACAGATGTAGAACCATTTTTCTCTAAAAATTAAATTACTTTACTTGTTGGGTAATGCTTGACTTTGAGGGGTAATTTCTCAAAAAAAGTTCTCGTGCTTAACTTAAAATATTTTTTGGGTTAATAAGTCGTTAAAATGTGAAATTTAGACTTTAACTAAATCAAGAAATTTAGGACTCTCAGACAAATTGAAACGCCCAGTGTTTCGGGTCACCGTTTATTCAAAAAGAGCTGTTTTTGGAAGGTCGAATATTATTTTCAAATGCAAATTGACGATGATTTTTTTGCGTTTCGGTTTTTAATACTGTTTATAATTATTATTTTTAATTTTATTAATATTTATATTTTCTAGGTAACTCGACACATTTGATTAATTTATTAATATTATAATATCAATATAATTATGGCATAACTTCTGAATGATACGACTGATTTATATGAACTTTTCTATTGTGATGATGCTACTGTAATTACCCCGTTGCAGCATCCATATATATATATATATATATATATATATATATATATATATATATATATATATAATGATAGAATTAGATCCTTGAATTGAACACATTTTAGAAAGGTTTTAAGGTTGACAATTTTAGAAATTTTCAAATCACATTTTTATTTCAGAGCGATAAAGAGTTAACACTATAATATCGATATCCACCATCTTTTCGTTCATTTCAAGGCAACTTATAACTGCATAAAGAGGGAAAAGTTATATGAAGCGACGACGGAGTTTAAAATTTCTACAAAGCTAATCAATCTTGTCAAAGCATCTTTCTCAAGGGTTCAATGTAGCATTAAGATACATAATGAGTTATCCGAGCCTTTTATCACGGGTAGAGGTTTTAGACAAGATCCTCTCACGCCTCCCTTTTAACATTGTACTGGAGAAAATCACCAGAGACGCAATGATAATAAACAATGGTATAATATACTACAAATCTATCCAAGTACTGGCTTACGCAGACGATCCTAATATTATTGGCTGATCGAGATGTGTGTCCACAAAATCTTCGGTAACGATTTTGTGGACTTTCATACTGAGGCTGAAAAAGTGGGTCTAATTATCAATAAAAAGGAAACAACATTTATGATTGTGACAAGTCAAAAGACTGACAATGTACTACTGGCGGTGAATGGCCACATTTTTGAAAAAAAGTTACCGAATTTAAATTCTTGGGACAATTGTCACTAACAGAAATAAAATGAATGTTGAAATTGAATACCGCCTGATGCTGGCAAATAGATGCAACTTTGGCTTAAGAAACCAATTAATATTTCGACTCATTAGCAAAAGAACAAAAATTTATATGTATAAAACGCTAATTCAACCAGTAGCCCTCTATAGCTGTCCAAGAAAATAAGGTTTGGCGAATTATTTAAAATCGCGAAATTTATAATCGATATAAACAACCAGACATTGTTAAAGTGATCAAATTAAACCGAATAAGGTACTTTGGACACTTATTTAGATCAGAGTATTGTCCTCTGATCTAACCCGACCAAGCTACTAACCCTCAACAAGATAGGGGGTACCGGAAAACGGAGAATATCTGCACTCAGATGGATTGGTGATGTCGAGAAGGACTTAGAATATTAAAGGCTATCAGCTGGAAACATAAAGCATTTGATAGACTCCGATGGAAAAGTTCATTGAGACGACCCTGGCCTGCTCTAGGTTGTGTCAAGAAGAAGAAAGATGTAACACGATACTCAAATGCTGAAACGAAATATCGTCACAGAAAAACAATATCGTAAAGAAGAGTCAAACAGTGTAATAGGTGACTTAATTTCGTTCGCCGAGTCCAAATGGTAAGTAAGAAATTTCGATTTCTGAAACGCTATATGACATTTCCACCATTTGTTTAGTATCAGTTCTATTTAATTCCATATTCACTACACACATCTTCATTTCGCTCTATTTTTTATATTAAATTTTGTATTCCTTGATTAACTAATTTTCAAAATATTGTATCTAAAGATCTTGAATTTTATTTATCTCGCTCGGCTACCCGTCTCTCTATTACCGCCTTCTTGCTTCTAAATTGTAATTTGATATATTATATAAAATTATATCCCAAACCCAGAGCCGAGTTTATATCAGGCAAAGAAATATTTCTGGAGGACTCTAGTTTATGCAAAATTTGTGATGAAAAATAAATTCTAATCGATGCTTTTGTGTGTATGCATGCATTATTTCGTTGGAAATATAATTAAGGAAAGTCGGAAATTTTAGAACATTTCAGTTATAATTTCAGATTATGGTACCCGCAAATACGCGAAAATTAAGTATACTTCTTCTTATCTAATAAACAACTATTTTGTAGACCATTTCAGTCTTAAGAAAGACAATTAATTTCATTTCGATATTTCTTAAAGTTTAGGAGTAATAATCTTTAATTTTTTCTCAAACTGGTACCCATATGTATTAAGTAATTAAGTAATATATTTATCTAATAAAAATCAAATTAATATTTGCAAATACTTCAATAATAATACAATGCGTCCTTAAATATTTAATATAGTTATACTCTACAAATCAAGTAACCATGTTTTTAAAATGTTTTTTTCAAAACCTTAGCCCACATGCGCTAGATGATCAGAAAATGGATATATGTAATAAAAATAAAATTAGTATATGTCAATAGTTTAATAATAATACTCTGCGTTCTTAAATTTAAAGGTACTCAAATGTACTAATGTAATGTAAGGTACTCACTACGATGGTTTTATGAGTTCTACATGTACCTAACAGTTTTCCACTAAGTCGACTCTTTCGAATCATAAAAAATTGACATCTTTCAAGCACAACACAGTAAGTATATTAGAAAAAGTACTGAATAATACGCTGTTAGCGCGTTTTTAGATTTATTTATTATTCATTAAATCCATGTGCGTTTTTCTCAGATTATCCATTACTACTATTCTCCATATATTTTTAAAACCTGACGTTCTGCCTCTTATCCACATATGATTTTAACGAATAGTATTTTCTATACATCGATGGCTATGTAGAATCCTAATAACTGTTGACCTTTTCGTCGGGTCAAGGTTGGCTTCCATTGTCATGAACGTGAAAAACGACACGTGTGTACATATTAAGTTCCATTTCTGAAGCCTCCAGCGTGCCAGTCAAACACAATGTATTCAACAAATCCGGCAGGTAAATCTGCTCCCAGACGGGAATAAAATCATTAATATTCCTCTTTTACGCCCCGCCGGGAATCTGGCTCGAGTCTTCGGATCGAGATTTGCTCTAACAAATAAACGCAGTCTACCTGTCGTTCTCCGTTTTACTTCAAGCTTTATGTTCTTATCTCATGTATATAATTTAAAATCAAAATGAGTGTATTGATTTATTACTAATCAAATAGTTGATTCATTTTTATGATATTATTGATCACAATTAAATGAAAGTACGTGATGTAGTATTATACTATTATATATATACGTGATGTAGTATTATATAATTTCTTTACCACGACATAGGTTTCGTTGTATTACCATCTTCCGGTGGGCTGTTAGCAAAGATTGATATTTGCAATAGCCCACCTGAAGATGTTGTAATACAAAGAAACCTAGGCCGTGGTAAAGAACTTAATGAAAGTAGAGATAATACTATATCACGTAGTTTTATTTAATTGTGAATAATTTATTTTTACAAAATAAACGCCAATTATATTCAATATTCAATATTATTGATATTCTTTATATTATGCATTTTTCGTGATTATCATTTGTATTAATAGCATAAGTTCTATAAATAAGTAGCTAAAACTGAACGTTCTATAATTTTGTCACTTTCGTCTATCCGTGTGTATGTCACATCATCATAACATTATATATATATATATATATATACACACACACACACACATATATATATATATATATAAATATGTATATATATATATATTAAACCAATTGTAATAAAAGTATACAGGAAAAAGTATTTTAATTGTGTGAGCGCATAGAACAGGAATACATATTTTAAAAATGTTTTAATAGAATCTTCGAAATTTGATGTGAAAAATTTCTATGACATTATCCCATCAAGTAGATGTGATTAAGGAAGTGTTTTCAAATGCAATTGTACACAATTTTGTTAACACGACGTAGATGCATATTCGGGTTAAAGTTCAGAAACTGTTCATTTAGGCTATTCGAGTCACATATGAAAATTAAAAAAAAATGTTGTAAATACTATTTTACGTAACATTTTTTTTACTAGCTATGTCTATGACTTTGTTTGCGTGAAATTCGGAATAAGACGTTATTGGATTTTTTTCTCCCATATGTTGCCTTGGGTATAAATTATTACCATACCAAATTTCATCAAAATCCGGCCAGTAGTTATCGTGTGATTAACATACAGACGGACAGACAAACAAACATTCTAAAAACAGGTATTTTTGGCTTCCATTATCATTTTTTACGCTAAATCAATCACTTTTTAAAATATGTTTTATGTGCGCAGTTCACTCTTGTATTATTTTATTATATGTATTAAATAGTTTGGAACGTAATTTCTTCTTTCTCACGGGTCTCCGATAATCGTTTTTTTAAGCGGCTTCATTGTAAATCGTAATGTCTTCATATGTTTTAATAGTTAACGCCTTAAACTTCACTTTTTTGACGAAATTGTTGGCTTCGCATAAACAATATTAAATCAAAACAAACATTTTATGATATTTTGATTTTTACCAGGTATTTAAAGCAAGAAAATAGGTCAAGTGTATGTGGAGAATATCTTAAGCCAACATGTGAATCGGTTCGCAAAATTTCCTTTTGATAATTTCAATATCAACAATGGTCTATGCTTTGAAATAGAGATCAGTACTACAAAGAGGCAAACTACAGAATAATAATACGAGGAACTTTTCAAAATTGAAATGATTAAATATGATTGCTCATAACCTATTGAAGCGATTTAATTTCGTTTCCTGACTTCTTTATTTTTATCTTGGTATTTCATGTTGCGAAATTTTTAAGCGAAAAAATCTACCGCCTTTAAATTATTCTAACAAACATTTTTAAACATATTATCTCTATTTGTTTAATTCTACTTATATCATATTTCTTTAATTTCCAGGTAAATATAGTTTGAAAGGGCTAATAATAAGAGCTCTGAAATATTTTTTCCCTAATTTTAACTACTATATATTGAGAGATCTATTAAAAACATGACAAAAATCTCCCGCCCCTTATTTTCTTCTCGTCCAAAAATTTGAAAAAAGGTTATAAATACATGCAAAGTTGTAAAAAACCTATAGAATTTTTCGAATGTTTACGTTGTGAAAAATTAATATTCGTAAAAAGTTTAATCGATATACCAAGTACCCATAAATGGTTATGAGGGACTAAGCTTATACAGAACCGTTGTAGAAAAGCATAAGACTACGTGACTTTAATACAAATTGCTAATTATATACCGCAGTGATAAATAAAAAATATTGGGCCAAGTAATTTTTTAAATCTTGTTTTTTAAATCGATATGACAGCTGTTTCACTACTTATTGATTCAGTTCTAAAATACAATTCATTTAACACGTTCAGTGTGGAAGTTGTCACATGTCAACGTAAAGAGACCATTAAACAAATTTGTAAAATTAAACCAAATAAAGAATAAAAATAAAATTCAGTCAGCTTAAAGGTTTTTTCGGATTAGTATCGGTGTGATGTATTATATCCAATTTAAAGTGTCGCACTGAACGTGTTAAATTACATTTCTAGTTTGCGGCTTCTTTTAGCCTATAAAGGGTTTTCATCCCACATAGCTAGCTATAGTAGAGGTGCTCAAATATATTCAGTAGTCACTTACCCAGATAAATATTTAAAGAGTGTTGTATGTTGCTATAAAATAGCATATGCGATAGTAGAAATGAGGCTCGATAAAAAACTTAATTTCTAATCTCAAGGAAATGAGTTCCATTCTAGATAACGAGGTGCTGTATGTATATAATTTATTTATTGTACTTATCAGTATTTATTTACTATGTAAAAATAACTAAATAGGAAGGATGTGGCTAAAATAATTAATAATATATGATAATATTTGAGATTTTTACATCGGGTAAGCATCCATGAAGAAATCATAATAATAAAGTAAGCCAATAATGATATCAAATAATAGTAAATTCAATATATTTTGTCTGGTTAAAAAAATAATTGAAATTTAAATTTTGTGTATAATTTTAATCATACACCCTATCTAAATATTATCAATAAAAGGTTAATTTGTTGTCAAATGTCAAGATGAATTGATGTTTAACTGCTGAAGAATTTAAAATATAAACCTAACATTCATTCTTAGTTAACTTCGTACAGTGTAATACTTCACTTGTGTATTACAATGATAATGAGAAGAAAGTTAACGTAATTAGTTAAGATATATGCATTTAATTCTGTGTATTTGTTTCGTTTAATAGATTTACTATCCGATCTCGCACTCGTTAGCTATTTAGTTATTGTTTAAGTTTATTTCCATTTCGTGACATCCATATTTGTATTGGAAAATTAGTTTATGCGTGCGTACACAGTAGATGAAATCATAATTATTTTGTTTAGGCAAAACAGGAAAAAAGCTGTCAACTTTATGGTCTAGATTATGAAATAATTAAATATTTAGAATAAAGTAGATAGATCGAATAAAGTAGATTAAAACATGCTAAGATATATGAATAGTATTTCATATATTCGTAGTCATGAGTTCCATCTGACCAGAATGTTTAAAAATTTTTTGATAAGCTTACAAAGCGTTCGAATTAAAAAAGACAAATATTCGAATTATACCTATAAAATTAAACAGTTTACTTAATTAGAGACAATCATTTTACGTATCGTAGCTCATATTTCTTGCAAATTACGTTTTTACTATTTAAAATAAATTACAAATAGTCCAATTGCTAAAGAGACAAAAACATTTTAAATTTGTTGTCCATTATTCATTTTCGTTATAAAGTATCATCAGATATAAAATGTATTAGACCCTGAGAATGTAAAAAAAACCTATACAAAAATGTCCATAATATATTAAAAAATAATCCTATTTTTGATTAAGCGTCGTTTATTATAATACGATTACGCAAGACAGCACCAGTTAATTACAATATAAATATCGATCGCGCTATCCAATTTCATTAGTTCGTACTCAACGCTTCTTCCTAACCGAATAAATGCGAAAACCGTAACCTGAAACTGAATAGCCTCGGCTTATTTGTGTAGCAAATTGCTCTAAGACTAATGAAGAAAAATAAACTACGCCGATACAGCTGACAGCTCGACTCTCGGCACGCGCTACCCCTCGCCCCGTGTCTGCGTCCTGGTCAATCGCAATAAGGGCCCAGTTAAAACACGATCCCTAATCCGAACAAATCCCATAACTGAGCAATATGAGATTGGCCCTGCAGACCGAAAGCTCGGCTTATTGTGTTTGAATTGCATCGGGGATGCATCGTCTTGTGTCGTTACACGATCCCCTCTTCTCCCGCCTCTCGGTCGTGGTAATATCACGTGCTGTTCCGGCGACAATGACATTCACTTAGAACACCGTAAAATCTCGGTCATATTTCCCCCCCAATATCAGAGTGGGACGAGTGTGAGACGTTGTCAAATTGTCATGCGACGCCTCCCATCAATCTCTTCTGCTTCACTCGAATGTGTTTTATGCTCCGGGGAGACAATTTTCATTCGTGAAATGTGTACGTTCTCCACAGCCCAATGCACGAGGTTAATAAAGAGACAGCCGCGGTTTGCATTACAGGAGGGGGCGACATTTTTTCCGCCCCGATGCGACGGGTGAGCCTAATCTCGTATACAAATAATAAAGTCGATATGAGCGCATCTTTTATTAGTTACGCCGAATTATTTAGGCAAGACTGGGCTTAGGGGTCGACTTTTGTTATAATTTGAAGGAATTCGTCTGCGTCTCAGACATAAGTGGAATACTGGAAAGAAATAATGAGCAAGAGGGATTTGGATTGAAATTTTATTTGATATTATGTAATTATTTGTTTTTACGGTCTTCGGCATTTCATCATACCATAGTGCTAAACTTTTCGGTTGTCACCTTTGAAAGACGACCCATAAAACCTATCAGCTTTTAAGAATAATTCTGATTCTAATTCTAGTATTTTTGAAGATAGAATACGTTATAATAAACTGACTCAGAACTGTGGTTCGTTTCTCAATAAAGTTATTGACTAAGTATATTTTATTTAACTCGCTCTATATATGATGCTCAGCAATATCTATGTATCATATGTGAAGAGAAAAGTTTGTACTCCTTTTTAAGAATATTTCGCGCAAAGAGTTATGTGGGATTTGACATATTTAAAATTTATATTGCGAAAGAGGGCAGAAAGCTAACATTTATATATGTTAAAACATTAAATTATTTATTACAAATACATTAAAAGATTCATTGTTACTGTCAATGTCAAACGCATAATGCTTTATGGTCAAATCTTTATCTGTATATATATATATATATATATATATATATAAATATATATATATATTAGTAAAATACATGCTTAATATACATTTGTCGCAAATAGAAAATTCTATAGCAGCGATCTGAATTGACTTACTCTCGTCTACCTACTAGTGTTTTCAACAAAGTGAGTACTTTACGGTCTAATTTCGACCACTGGGCGACCACCAGTTTTTATAATTATATTATATTATTTAATTGAGGTAAAATTTGTGCTTTTAATATAAATTACTTTTATTCCTAAAATGATTTATTTCAAACAAATTGTTTTTCTATAAAAATACAACGGAATTAAATTAAAATATAGGGGAGAATAATAACCTTCATTTTAGAACATAAATATTACACAAAAAAAGAGTTCTTGTTCATGTTACAATATAATATTGATAACTACTTAACTTGGTTAAAATAAATATTTGAATAACGCAACAATTTTTAAATAGTTCTATTACTAAATGATCGTATTTATTTTCTATTAGAACTTTAAGACAATATCTCAGAATCGTGCCTTACGATACGTCCGAAAACCAATATATAATTGCAATATTGTTATTTGCATATTGTTTGTACCAAATAATGTTAATTAATTAGCATTTCACTTATCTCAGTGTTTGAGATCAGTAACTGTAAATCAAAACTAATATAAATCAAATAAGAAAAACGTAAAAAGTATCAACTTAGTCACAACCACAAATTTACGAGTTTTTGTTACAGAAACTTTTATTAAAACTATGAGTAAACATTTGTTAAATTCACTGAACAATTTTGTCCTAAATATAAGGTCGAGGAAGACCTAAATTCTATAATAAAAGCGGTGAATTGCATTCGTTTGATTAAAATCACTTTCTTATCAAGCGACTGTAATCCAGCGCTTTTAATACTTTATTCATAACACATTTAAGGTAATATTATAATAAATGGCAACATTACAAATGTATTATTAGAATACAATAATAACAATTAGCTAATTTTTGAGAAAATAATCATTATGCTAATACAATTCGCGATGGAGAAAGCGAGGCAGATTGCGTTTTTTGCCTTTCGCACACCGCGCCGTAGCGCATAAACTCTATTAATAAATAAATTATAGAGTTTACGCGCTATTGCCATATAAGATTGACTGAGTCTAGAGTGAAGCCAAATACTTAATAAATCAATACTCAGATAAGAACATTAGCCTGTTTAAGGCATCTATTATATTTGATGGCAGGATATTTACAAGATTTCGAGTATTATTCGATTAGTAGTGTTATCAGCTATTAGTGTTATGATTATTAGTGTTATCAGCGATTTTAGGAAAAATGAATTATCTCTACGGTCCGGCTGGGCGACTCTCCTTGAGAAATATTGGAGTCGTAATAGATCTTTATACTTTCATTAATTTCCACGGCACCGCAGGCCGCTCGCCAAAATGTCGGTCGATTTAATAGCTTCGTCTGACTCGTCTCCGTCACGAAGTCGAAAATGTCAGATAACTTAAAGACAAATGATTTGGAAATTCGCCGACGCCACCGAGAGGGTCTTTGAACCGTCAACATTGAGTGTTTATGTTTACTGAATAAAACATTTTATCTTTTTGTCAATTTCTTGTAGGTAATTTTATTGTCGTCTTATCAGTATCTTCCATCATTTTTCTTTGGAGGTGCTTCATTTTACAATAATAAGTTATCAAGGTATTGTTTTGGTCGATTTAACATCAGACAAAAACATTATTGTGAAAATGAATGCTGTATACAAGTTGTCTGTGGAGATGAGAGAAATGGTGCATTATTTGTTTTATCTGTTTATTTTTATTTGTGTGTTTGCTTTTTATCACGTCGCTCTCTTGTCGCCGCGCAGCAGGTATGCAAGATATATCTATCTTATAAGAGATCGAGAATTCATTTGTTGGTTTTTTATATTGCAACAAATTATTTACTTACATTTTTGCTGGTATTGTCATTTAAGTGCCATGCATATTTTTATTGACTCTTCAACATGAGTATTTATGATTTCTGTTCCCGAGCAATATTTTGATGGTTTGCATTGGAAATTATTTAATGGTCACGTTTTAAATTTTCTCCTATAAACATTTTATTTGAACTTTTCTCAAAAGTGTCTATACGGAATGTGTATACACATGTCAATTAAGTTTTATTTACTATTTGGAAAAATCTTCAAATATGTTGAAGATATAGACTTAGACACATATTAAATTTATCCTTTGGATAACAAATATTAAAAAAAACATTAATTAACATTATTTGGTAAAACCAATGTTCAAGTGACAATATTGCAATTATATAATGGTTTTCGGACGTATTATACGGCGCGATTCTTAGATATTGTCTTAAAGTTCTAATAGAAAATGAATACTATCATTTAGTAGTAGAACTATTCAAAAATGATGACTATTGCCTTTTTTATTAAGTAATTTCCTGCGAAGAAATTGAATCGGGGCTTTTCTCAAGTCCAATTTTTTGATGATGACATATAACTTTAAGTCACGCATTTCCAGGTCATAACTTCTAGATAGAGATATGCTACAGTTAATTCTAATTTGCTTTTGTTCGATGGCGTTGAAGATTGGGCCATCACCATTGAAGAGAATGGTTAAGAGATAGTCTAATGTTTCGTTTCCGGTGTAACACCCGTAGGATTTTCTGAGGGTGCTAAAACAAAGTATTTTCCCGGGTTTCAAATATATTATACGGTGCCCCAGGTATCGGAATTACCTATTGGTCACAATACAAAGAAAGTGGGAGCACCTAGCCTGTTTAAGCTCTCTATTGTAATTACAACGGGCAACTGATAAGGCCATCCGGCGAGCCTCAATTACAACATCTCTGGCGTTCCGTGATTTTTAGCTCGTTAGCAGTTACGTCTCTTCTTTCTGATGATCCAGCGCTTCAGGCTTCTATTCCGTCAAGGGTAGTTTATCTTTTTCCATGTTTACGGTGATTTTCACGATATGCTTACTACTTATTATTGAAATACATAAACCAAAAATTCACAATACTTCCATATTTACAACACTTCTAGGCTTTTAGGTGCAATATCGGTGATTTGAAAAACCTATATTTTACGCTTAGTTTTATTGATAAATTATACATGTAATTTTTTCTTTTCTTGCATTTATTTCAAGTATAAATCTTTACCGTAAGCTAATCAAAATTTAAAAATATACCCCATTTTATTGAATAATCAACAATTTGCGACAATAGCAAACGGAAAGAGGCAATACTGGTTTAAAAATGTAATTCATTCCAGCCAAAAACTCTAAAGAAGTTAATACTAGTTGTTTACTTTTTTCTCTTTTAGTTTCAGATGTCCGCATTTTAAAAGGAAACCCTAAAAAATCACTGACGTGTCCGTCCGTCCACTACAGCCGTTTTTATTAGCAACATATTTACCTGCACAAATCTCAAGAAGTAAAACTGGAAAATATTTATTTGGAATTTTCCACAGAGGAAGGCGATAGAAGTAAATTATGTATACAACATTTTTTTTTATTTCTATTCATATGCTAGCTACAAGGATCTCTAAAATATTATAATAATTTTAGGTATTATATATTCATAAATGAACTGAAAAACATGCAAAAAATATGCCCCTTCCATCTTTATTTCTCAAACTACTCAAACTAGAATTATAAAAAAAATAGCGTTATTAGAAGCTCTTGCGAAGTTTGTGGAATAATTATAGCTTTGATTCTAGATGTTATTATTTTCATTCATAGTGGGGACATCATTTGGAAGAGCTAGCTAGAAAGATCTCTAGAATATTATTCTCATAATTTTAGGTATTATGTATTCATAAATAAACTGGAAAACATGCAAAAATTTGCTCCTTTCATCTTTATTTCCGATACTAATCAATCTAAAATTATGAAAAAATAGCGTTATTTGAAGCTCTTGAAAAGTTTGTGGAATAATTATAGCTTTGATTCTACATGTTATTATTTTCATTCATAGTGGGGACATCATTTGAAAGAGCTACCTAGAAAGATCTCTAGAATATTATTCTCATAATTTTAGGTATTATGTATTCATAAATAAACTGGAAAACATGCAAAAATATGCTCCTTCCACCTTTAATTCCGATACTAATCAACCTAAAATTATGAAAAAATAGCGTTATTAGAAGCTCTTGCAAAGTTTGTGGAAAAATTATAACTATGATTCCAGATGTCGTTTTTTTTAAAATATGTAATATGAAAATTTGAAATTTGACACAGTTAATACATATTATTAATCCCCGTATGTTGCTAGTTAACTTTTTAGTATAATAGGATTAAAGAAGTGGTAAATAAAAGTGTAATTTTTTTTATTTCATTTGTTATGTGGGGTGTCATTTGAAAGAGTTTGTTATGGAATAAAAAATATCGTTTTTATAATTTTACATTACATATTTAAAAATATATTACGAGAAATATGCAATAAAATAAAGCATTTCCCCTTATTTATGCACTAGCTAAATTTTTAAAAATATTCGTATATAGGTTAAGGCGGAGGGGGGAGGTAAATAAATTTCTTAAATTTTTTTTATTTCATTTTACATATCGTGTGAAGTATTACTTCACAGAACTTGTTATTATTAACATAAAAATACTTTTCTATTGATTTAAATTGCATATTTACTTACTGTAAAAACATGCAAATTACAGCATATGTAAAAATTATCGCATATTTAAAAACTTTTTTCCAAAATAACATGTAAGTACCGAATCTTGCCCCCCTCCGTGAGCCAAAGATCGTAATAAAACCGCGTTGATTAAATTTAGAGTATTATAGAAAAGTTATATTAAACAGGAATATTAAATATTATTACAGGAAACATACTTTATGCTTTTACGACTGTGAAAGATATATTAGGGAACATATTTACGTTGTCAATAATTTAATAAAAATACTAGGTAAATGTTTATAAATGCCTAAATGTGTACAGAACCCTCATAATGTAAGTTCTACTCGTGCTTGACAGTTTTTTTATTATAGTTAACATACTGCAACTATTGAATATTGAATATATTTGGCGTTAATTTTGTAGAAATTCATTATTCACAATTAAATGAAACTACGTGATATAGTATTATTTCTACTTTCTTTAAGTTCTTTACCACGACCTTGGTTTCGTTGTATTACAACATCTTCAGGTGGGCTATTAGCAAAGATTAACTCTTAGCAAAGATTAAATGCTGTTGGATGTTCCTAAGAGTTAATCTTTTCTAATAGCCCACCTGAAGATGTTGTAATACAACGAAACCTAGGTCGTGGTAAAGAACTTAAAGAAAGTAGAAATAATACTACATCACGTAGTTTCGTTTAATTGTGAATACTGCAACTAGTAAAGGATCTGGTACAATAAAATAATACTTAATGAAACTTAAAATGTTTTTATGTTTAAATATAAGTTTAAATGTAATGTTACCTATATTTTGAACCGTTATTTAAAAATTATTTGATAAAAAAGATCTTTTATTACTACAATATTTCCAGAAAATGTTCGAACCAACAAGATTTAAATAATTCGCTCTTTCTTTCAGTCTTCAATATCTCTTACTGAAAAAAACTCTAATAAAAGGGTAAAAATATAAAAATCGCTTCCAAGACATCTACTTCTATAAATTGGCGAATTCCGGAAACAGCTATTGAGTTATCTGCCTGCGAATCGACGTCAAGCGACATTTTGAGTAGGTACGCGACATCGTCGACTTATTACTTCCATAAACCACTTGCCTGTTTACAAAGTTAGACTAAGTAAAAGCAAAAAAGTGAGTACTCGCGCGGGTAGGAGAGAACACGGTGAGCGAGCGCGCCGCTTAACTTAGTTTGGAGCCGAACCCTAGTCGCGCCATTAGCCGCAACCACTACGCCGGGACACAATCTCGCTAAGTAAATAAGCAGCGAATATATAAGACCCCTCGCAAGGAACAAGTGCGGGGACTATTTATTCCTGTCTCCTGCATTAAGTTTTATTTTAGCCCCTAAGTCCTGTATTTAACCATTAAGTTGAATGTGTACCGCAGATTTTGTGCTGAGTTACATTAATGGCTCTGTCCTTAATGAAAATGGAATTTATCAACGGTTTTTTTTTCAGAATATGCCAATTTTGATGGATCTTATATTTGTTTCATTACGCTAGTACCTAGCAACGAATTATACCTAGAACGATGATATTCCGATCTTTTTATTTGTTTCATTACGCTGGTACCTAGAAACGAATTATACCGAAACTGTCCAGTCCTGCGGTATTTAACTGCGCAACTATTTAATCGCGGTCAAACTAGAGTGTGACTTGTTTAAGATTAGTGAAAGTAGATTTGTAGGAATATGTGGTCGTTATTTTTTATAATTCTTGTATAATATTGTGTTCAGCTCTAATCTATAAACTTAAAATATGTTTACAGTTGCACATATGTTAGATGTGGTGTAGCGATGAATGTGTATTATAAATAAATTCTTTCAAACATTATTTTGATAGAGCCACGATGGTTTAGTTTCTTTAACTCAAAAATTCTTCCATGCCTCTATTTACAATTTGTAATAAATAATAATATTTATTTATTTCAAAATTATGGATTTTTTAAACATTCATGAATAGGACAAATAATAAATGAAAAGCGTACATTGGCAATGTATGCGTAGACATTGGGTGCCCCTATCCAATAAAATCAGTATACATTATATAAAATACTTCCGGCTTTCTACAGGTATATTTCAAGTTAGACAAAAGTGGTGTCTAAAATATTTCTTTATACATCACATTCAGCGTCCTTAGTCCAAGTGCCAGAACGACCTGGACGAAGACTTTGTTGAATAATTAAATTACTTGATTAAGATTTCTTGAAATTTGTTTTTTCTTTCATGGTTCCAATACAGCGCTTTATAGTAATTAACAAAAATATAATGTAACGCGACATGACGGCCTTGCGCTTCTATGCCCATCTAAATTAGACTTCCATATGGGAATATATCGCACCGAACGTAATTCAAATTCGCCTTTATATTTTTATTTACTTTCAAGAATCATTAAATTTCTTCTAACCGACTAATCCAAATTGTTAAGTACGAAGGTTCAATTTTTTTCTATCAAAAACTCTTAAAATGACTATGATATTTTACTTAATGAGTCTTAAAAAATTGATCCGAATATACTCTAAGTCATCAAAGTTAAATACTTCCTTTAAAAGAGCAGTTCGTTTGCATGACTAGAAAAAAAAAGTATAAGTTTTAGTAATCAAACTTTCAATATCAAAAAACATTTTGGCGATAACATATTTAGCTGTATTATGAATTACATGAATGAAACATCTGGCTTCGAAGATATTGGCGTTTGGCCGGAGAATACGGAATTAAAACATTCCGTATTCTCCCGCCAACGCAACGAGCAAAATAAGAAGTTCAGAGCGTTAAAAAAAGTGTAACAGTTTGTAAGTTTGGATGTAGGACGTAATATCCAAAACTACTCATCTGAGTTCAAAAATTATTTAACCAATATTTAGAAATGACCTTCAGTATGGAGATAGGTTGTATATTACCTCGTTAAAAAAATCGTGTATTATAAAAAAGTTAAATTTTGTAAGTTTGCATGTAGGAGGTATCTCCAAAACCACTCATCCGATTTCAAAAATTATTTCAACAATATTTAGAGAGGATCTTCAGGATGGATATAGGTTATATATTATCCCGTTAAACAAAATGTTCATGGAGACCAGTTTTGCAACGTAAACCAATCTCTGCCAAATCAAAACAATTACTATAGCGACAATCGCTCATCCCGTACCCACCGCTCCCCGCATGCCGTAGTAAATAAATGAGACAGTAGATAGCCATTTCTTTCACGCCGCACTGGCGTGGCGCGAGCCAAACAGTACAGCGCATATACACATACAAAGCGCAAACAGACACGTCACATAGTGTACTATACACCGTGTATTAATGCAGATTAATGAAAATACAGTACATTGTATTGTCCTGTATTGGTTTTAGTGAAATAAGGGACACGGCTAAATTCATAGCTGAGAAACGGGACGTACCGTAAAATATGAAACATCTGGCCAGCCTATCCGAACATGGCAAGACTTGCGCCACGCACTTTTTTATACTAAGAAAAACAATAAACCTGGCATGTGTATAAAAAAACAGATAAATGATGTCCCCAATATTTTTAAAACCTTTTTGGGGCTATTACTTGTAAATGAGTAAGATTTTTGTTAGTGTTCGTCGCGAAAATGTTCAGATCAGCGGCTACGTTTAATTTATTAACTGTATCTCAAATAAAAACTTGACATATGTATAATCTATAGTAATATGAAAACTATAAGATATCATATTGCAATAATAGCATCTCAACAGAATGAGGAGTTGTTGAAAAAATCCCGAAAAACCGAATATGCAAAACAAAAGGTTTCTCTTTATTGTAGAGATAGGATTATATATATATACTAGGTGACATTTTGATGAGTGACTAAGAAGCGATTTAGAAACAATCACTAAATCATATATCGAAAACATAATTTTTTTAAAGTTACTTAACATTTTCGCGCTTTATTAAAGAGGAAATGTTAGGAAAAGTTTTTCTTTTTTTATTATACGATTTAGCAACTTTTCCTTAATCGCTTCTTTAAATTTGGTCACTCACCAAAATGTCACTAGTATATAGATAGAAACATACACATGTCTATTTATATATATATATATATATATATATATATATATAAATACACATATACATAGTATATTTATTACAGGCTTTTTAATTTGTTTTTGCTTCAAAACCAATTAAAAATCATGTAAAGCACTAGTAGACTACAAATTACCGATTTTCGGATTTTTTCCTTTACTTGTGCTGTGAAACCTTGCTTCTTGCCAGATTTCATGATTCTGAATTAATGGGAAGTACCCTCCCTATAGCTTTTGATTTATTTGCGAGTGTCCAAATATGCGGTAATGGCCGTTACCAAAATTATTGCCTGTTATATGTTTCACAGACGCACATTTAAAAATATTTTTTATGTGATATAATTACAGATTAACGATTTTCGGATTTTTTCTTTATTTGCGCTGTGAGATCTTGCTTCTTGCGAAATCTTGATTTATTTGCTAGTGTTAAAAAATGTGATATAAATGGCGATTTTTAGGTTTTTTTTTATTGAGTTGACTTAGGAGCTTTAGGTTTTTATAATTCCAAGGGGCCGCGGACCTAATTATTTGATATTAATTTCAACTTGATACCTCCACGTGTTCCTGAGAAAAAGGTCTCTACCTACAGATATACAGAAATACGAACAACGAAGTCATCCTCTAAGGATTCCTATTTTCTTTTGAGTTACTGATCCCCAAAAAAGATAAAACAGCAATTTTATCAGAAATAATTTTGGTTTTCCTACAATCCATTTCAAGTTCAATAATTATCACATGATAACGGTGATAGATAATGCTGTTAATGTTATCTTCAAACTATTACTTTGAGCGGGATATTTCAAAAGGCTATAACTTTACTCGAAAATTAACTTTTAATTTTGTCTTAACGAGTTCGTCCTTGATTTATTCTAAAGCCGAAGTCGAATTCAGGTTACATTTGCATATTTACAAGGCAACGTTTGCTATTATCTATTTTCAACTGCTATTATGTTCTCTATTTTTGATCGCTTTTTTATTCTTAAGATTAGAACGGTAGGCAAAATTAGTCGGTTTAATGTCCTAGTGTTTGTGTAATGTGATTACGAGCATTATCTTAATGAAAACGATAATTTAAAAATATTATTTTGTTTTTAATTTAATCGCCAGTTTGCCAGCAAGACCATAACATTACATTTTCATGCACTTGTTTACAAGTCGACTGTAGAGACGTGACTATAATAACAGTTAAGATGTGACATTGGTTAAATCGATGCTTTGAAGATAATCTGAAGCTGGCCATAATTATTTTCTGTTTAGTTGTGTTATATCAATATATTAAGAGAATAAAAAGACGCGATGAAACTGCCTCGTTCCGTTTCTGAAACAGCTTGATTCCGAGATGATGTTGTTCATCATCATTCTCCAAAGAGTTCTTGAATACTTTGGACACATTGCGCGAAAACTGCCTACAACATAGAGAAGCTGATACTCATCGGCAAGATTGAATGAAGTGTTGAGACTCAGGGGCTGCTATCTTGTTTGGACCAGAACGATTGGAGAAACACTTGGCACTCCGTTACATGATGTCTAATATAGCGCCAAGAATAGGAATACATGGCGGAACATCATAAAAGAAAAAGTGTCATCAAAAGGTAGCCACAATCTTAAACAATAAGGGATTTATTCAAAAAGAAAAAAAAGAATAAGAAGAAACTGTTAAAAATATATTTTTGATATTAACATAATATATGTTAATATCAAAAATATATTTTTAGGTAGATTTATCGTAGGATATAATTAAAAAAGTAGATACTGCCGCATTTATATAAGATAGCCTTTGTATATAATTATACTAACAAAGATTTATCACCTCCATAACTTTGCAAAGCTCAATAAGCAATATTGTTTCTCGTGTTTGCTTTTTTGAACTTATTTATATTAATCGGTCGCCATATTTACCTCCCATTTCAAGAACATTAATTTAATGATAAATGATATCATATATTTCGAAAATGTTGCGATGTTCGAAAATGTATTGTCTAAGCTGAAAATAAAGTTAATAATAATAACATTTAAATTACTGTATTAGTTGTATTCTGAGAGATTAAAAAAAGACGCTCAAAAGAAAGATAGATGTTATTATTACTAACTTTATTTTCATCTTAGACAATTCATTTCGCAACGTTTTCGAAACAGATGATATCATTTATCATCAAATTAATATTCTTGAAATGGGAGGCAAATATGAGGCCAGTTTCTATAAATAAGTTCAAAAAAGCAAGCACGAGGAACAATCTTGCCTATTATGCTTTGCAAATGTATAGATATTATAAGATACACTTACAAGATATAATATTTTCAAGATATATATTTTTGTCCATAAAGATAACGGGCGGCAAACCCTCTTCCCCCCGTATTAGCCAGGGCAAGAAAGTACCATGATGGCATTTTATTTTATTTGCTTCTTTTTTCAATAAAAATTATTTATTCTTCTATATTGACGGTATTCTTTAGGTTTCAGTTATTTATTTAGTGTTTTATATCAGCTATAAACTTATGCGGTTCAATTTTCTAAAATAAAAAGAGCTATAAAGACATTACGTAATACATAACCATTATATTTTGGTATTCTTATATAGTTATAGCTGTTTAGTTTATAGCATTGAGTCGAAAATATTTCTATTGTCCGATTTTACGATAGAAAACTCATCACAAAAGATAATCTGTAATAAAACAGGTCTACGTGGGTAAATTGTCTACAATTGGATTTTTATGTCATAATTTCGAAGTACTAATCACGCAAAAATAATAAAAAAATATATAATGGTATATAACGGTTCTTATATATCCTAGTGGCAAATAATTGATCACCAATTTTTTAACCTAGAAATTCTCCTAATAGCTTATTACTTAATTTAATGGTAATTAATCCGCAGAATGCTAAAAAATTTGTAGCATACTCCACGCTTTGCATTAATCTATTGTCAGTTATTTCTCTATATGTCCCGCTGCAATGCTTTTTATCAGATTTTGTCAAATTACTTAGGTTGAAATAAATGCTGTTTAAAATCAGTGAATATTTCACTGTTTATTAAATATTAAATGAAATAATATATTTTGAAAACGATATATTTAACAAAAATTTTGCGCGCGATCATTTCATAACAAAAAATTTATGTGAAAAATATTTATTTTGCAAATAGCTTGTTAATTTTTTTTTAAATATATTTGCCAACCTTAATAATACTAAAGACTGAATATGCAAATATAAACACGAATTTACTTGAAAAAAGAAAGAAATTCAATAATTTAAATAAGCAACTGAGGTTGCGTAAAGAGAATTATAAATTTAATGTTTGACAACTCTTTCATTATAATAAAGGAAATTTTCAAATCAATTTTTTATTTATTAAAATTATGAGCGATATTTTAGTTTGTTTAGTGCATAGGTTATTTTTTATTAATATTCGTATATGTATGAAAGAAAAAAGTGTACAGTTAACAGCATATGAAAAGGGCGTACACTATGTTAAGAAGAGGTAATTATAATGTCAACTTCGGTTTACCATTCAGAATTATATAATTTTTTCAATAGAAAATAAATTCGAAAACTCGCTCACATGTATGACAATATTCATTATACCGTTTTAATATGTAATGTCACAAAAATAAAATGAATATAAACAGAGAACGAGCTCAATATGACTAATTCAATGGCTTAAATTCGCGACCAAAATATAATAGGTTTATTTATAAAATGGAAAACTAGATATTTTTACAAAAACTTATTTCATTAAAGTTTGTTTATTTCGGCTATCATTTGTCAGTACAGACATTTTTACACAGTGAATCCATGTGTGTGTGTAATATTTGATTCTAAATATAACCAAACACGGGTTATTTCACTCTGAATATAGCTGAATGCAAGCTAGCAAGTTGCAATGTATTTTTTCCATACATGGGCGCTTGAAATTACATTTTCAATCTAAAGGACTTATGGAAAACTTGCAACGCGATGTTCCGTATAAATTGATAGACATGAAGTTTGTAGTTTTAAAAACTAGAGATCATACCATAAAATTGCGGCCTTCGTTTGAATATTAAATATGAAATATGTTTAAATACTCAAAAATGTTATGATGTATATAGGGCAGATGATTAAGGTAAGTTACGTGTAACTGAGGCAGTGCATGCCAATGCCTTCTCGGTAACACTACACAAAAAAAATCATCACTGCTTTGAAAGCATAGATTTGAACATCCTAAACGGTTCTAAATGGCGGTAAAGTTAAGTAGTGAATAGATTTAAGTATCAAAGTTAGTTTAATGTTGAATAGATTTAAGTATCTAATTTATTTTGTACTTAAATCTATTCAATACTAAACTATAGATTTAAGTAAGAAATGTGGACTATCTATAATATGATATCAGATGTTATTTGCAACAAATATTGTTGTCTGGAAAAAACTTAGAAAGGTTTTAGAGGCAATGCATCTTTAAATATCTGTGTATACGCTTTATTAAATTAAACTAGAAAATTAAGGGAGCTAACATTTGGGACACTACTACATAGAGAATTCAAAAAATTTTAACACATGCACTTTTCCAGCAAAAACTGAGAATAAGTGAAGCCTATAAGGTATAATAGTTATATTTTATTTCATTCTATCAAAAATACATAACTTCTTCCCTTATTTTTGAAAAAAATAAAACAACATTTTCAAAAAATATCATTGCAAAAATTAAAGGAAAACAGAAGTATGATCAAATATTAAAAAAATATATATTAAGTAACAGTAAAGCTCACATTACGAGTATTACATACACACACATGTTCATATAAAACATTAAACTTTTAAGGGCACATACAAAATAAATATATAACTAAGTATATCTTTGACAGGTGATAGATATAAACAATTGTAGGTATACATCTCGTTTATCAAGTTGATCAAAATAAGTTTGCTGAATGCCACAATCCTTCATTTTTTTTTAAATTGTTGGCATATACAATTAAAATATTAAGTGACAAATGGGGCACATTTCAAAATGCTTTAGACTCGTATCCAGAGAAAAGGCTGTATGAATAGTATTACTATATATTTTTATTTCGTTTCCAAAGTTCATTCGTTATAAAATAATTATTCATCATCAATTATTCATTACAAAATATAGAGAGATACTGCGTAAATAGTAAGATATTTTTTTTTATTTTCAGAGCTTCACATAATTCAATAACATCTCCCAGACAAATTTCATCTCAGGTTTTAAACTTAAAAAGTTATGATGTCGGGAATCAATTTAACAATTGTTATAATATGACAATTTGTTATAATATGAATGAAAAATTTTAACCAATTTAACCACAACACCTTAAAAGTAATAAAAAATATTAAAAATCGTATGAAACAAAATTAACAATTTGGCACGGAACTTTCGATGGAAATCTAACTCGCACTCGATCTGTAATACGTAGTGACAATAGCAGATATATTTTTTTATATACCCATTGAAATTTAAACCTGTCTTCAGATATACGGCTAATTTAAAGCTGGTCAATTGGCCTATTATCGCATTGCTGTTCAACTTGGTTTATTTAGGATTAACTTTGACCCGCAATTAGGGTAGCAACCCGTGATCGTGGAAAAAGAAACTGCGATCGTAGCTTTGACCCGCGATCCTGGAAAAGGCAGAATGGTGGTGAAATTTAAAAAAAAGTGAACAATTTTCAAAAAAAGCCTTATCTTAACAATAAAAATTACTAAGTAGTTTAAGATACACAAAGTCGCAGTAATGACTTGAAGAGAAAAAAAATTATGGCCGGCAGTAGCTAGCCGTAGGCTGCCGTGACATGTTATTACTTACACGCCGTAGGTATACTTATGCTCTTAGTTCGCACTTCTATCTCCAAAGGGGTGACTTTTTCAATTATCAAAATATAATTAATTGAATTTTGGGTTAAATGTTTTATCCCATATTCATATCCTTGACTCGAGCCCTAACCACAGTCAATGTAATGAATATATTGCAACATGTTTTCTTATGAAATTTGTGTATTGTGAAATACATATATTTTTTATAAAGTTCTTGGATTGTTCAAAGTATCTTATTAAAAAACAGAAGTATGTAATTTCTATCAAAATAAATCATTCTATATCTCCAATAACTTCCTGCGGTTAAGCAAATATTATATTTTTTAAATTACTGCAGTTTTAATTAAATAAGAAATCGTGACACGCGATTCTAATCAAAGGTTAAAGGTGATTAAAACCCTATGTTTTTTCGTATCCAGATTTTGGATTTTTGAATTATCGAAATATATTCTGTTTATTTGTAGTTAATATTTCGCTTTTAGTTTATTTATTTTTACAAAACTGTCCAGGTAAATAAATGTTTTCATAAATACCTACACTTTTAAAAATAAATAACTAAATTATTTTAGTTTTAATAGATAATCTCTATCCTAAATTCACCTTCTAGAACTGAATTATATCGGAACCCTCCAGTTTTCCGCTGTATTCAACTACTCAACCACCTGATCACGGTCGCACTAGACTTGTGATCTGTTTACGTTTACGATAAAATTTTTATGTTCATTAACGGCTACCCGATTATTATAAACCAAATAAAAAACATCGAAATAAAACGAAAACGAAGGAAGTCCGTGAGAATTCACTCATTATTCAAAATAACTGCAGACAGACAAATCGATTACCTTTCAGCTGAAATAAAAAGGCAAAAACCTTAGAGAAAAAAATTGTATATACAAAGAGGAGCCCGCATGCCTAATTACTTCGTGTCCACGCCAAGACTGACAAAGGCCGCCGATTGACACCGGATCCCGCAAAGTACATTAGCGGAGAGCCTCGCTAAGCAGCCGAGAGCTCCACTCAATGAGCAGACGTCGATCACGGACGGCGATGAACTTCTCCTCCGTCCGTACATGTTAAATAAAAACCGAGATAACAGAGTGATTAATGGCAGGGCAGGAAAGGTGCGCACAAAGAGAGGTGAAAATGAATGGCGTCCCAACAGCGCTAAGACATAGGCGAGGCATGGATATAATTAATATAGTAATTCCCTAGACAATTAATTATGTGAATGCACATTAATATTCGACTCCTTAACATTCGATGTGGTTTTTCTCAGATACGCTTTCCGTCCGTTTTAAGTATGGCACCAGACGTATCATTTAGATACCGGTGCATGGGAAAAGAAAAGCGCACGGTGAGGGAAAAATAAATAACATAGATATATCATTCATAATTTTGATGTATAGATTTTTGACAACATATCTTTATTTCACTCACTTCATTAGAACTCAGCTATTCGTCATTTCCCTACATCCAGTAATTATGCATTTAAATTTAAAACAAAATACACGTGAAGGATTTTATAGCGTTGGCGAATAATTTGTCGATTATAATTAGATCATATAAGACACGTAAATATTTTTTGTGTAACAATATCACTGCAGGATCAGTGGTCAGTCTTTTGTACAGTACATACGAGTACATGTGTAATTTAGAACTAATGTTATAACTGTGAAAATTTATATTATAGTGTCTATTTTTTTCATTTGCAAGCAAATATTAAACTGTTTTAAAGTGGCAGCTGAAAGGACGATAATCATTAAAGTAGGCAATTGAAAAATCAAGATCATCTAAGAGTGCGCCACGTGGCGACGAAACATCGACATAAAATTAAATGGTCTGTAATAGGCTCTGCGCGTTATGCGCACACAGAGTGGAGAAGCAGACTTGTGTTATAAAAATAAAGGCATTTTGATATCAATCAAAGTAATAAAAGAAGGAAAAAATTTATGGATTTCGTGGAAGGGACATATCGCAGCGCGTAAGATTTGATTTTATAGATGCACTTTACAAATGGATGCCGCATACAATTAATAAGAGCGATTCTAATTATTTTGGAAATAATGCTGTTGAGACGTATGTACGTGTTGGAGTAGTGCATAGAATACGGCGTAAAATAAAGTTTTCGAAAAGTAAATTGTTGTAAAAATGTGAATAACTATATAAATATAATGTCTTTAGAGCAGTAATTTAAGTAACTTTTATTTTTATGTTCACCTGAGCTTTGTTTCGTATCGATTTTTATCAGTGATTACAACCTGATACATGTAGACCTGATTTAAAGTCCAATTAGACTTCTGGTGTGAGTCTGTGGTGAGTGTCAAGTCTGGTGTGACCTTTCAGGTCTCTTAAATTCGTGTTTGCGAAGTGACCTATTAGATTAGTCGAGAATTTGAAATCAAGTCCTTATTCGGATTGAAGGTAAGACTAATTTACTCATCACTATTAGTCGTGACCAGTTAAATAACTGACGCTTCTTACCACAAGGAGTATTGTCATATTTATGGGTAAAAAAAATTAGATGAGTAATGTAGTAACACTCACTACGTTGCTGTAATTTCTTTGCGTGGAGACGTCTGTCGTGGACCACGAGATTGCCACCGGCGCCGAATACTTTCGTAATTGTGCAGCACACTTGGAACAAGCAATTTTAGAAACTTTTGTAAATTGTCACCCGGCATAACTTTTTACTAGACGACTTAATTTTTTTTCTGCTTAGCTTACTTTCTAGAGCACCTCAATATCAACAAATAATTCGTGTAACCCTTTCCCTTGCGGAATTATGACAAATTCTTTGGGCGCGCAGAGTGAATTTAGAGGTTATTTTTTGACCTTTCCCTCTCCCCGCTTGTGAGTAAGTGCACGGTGACGTAAGCGCACTAACAGATAGTGTACAATGATCTATTTTCACAATTTATATACCACTTTACGTGCCAACCCTCGAGTCACGAGATGTAAAGATAGCGGACAACAAAGGCATTTCGTCGCTAACTCTGCGTGACCTTAATATGGAAGCCCTTTTAGAAATGTTTTCACGTTAAAAGAATGTAAGAAAAAATATGATGGAAATTTATTCAGTCATTTTCTTCCCAGCTAGTATCACCACATTTTAACAAACAGAGAAATAAGTAGTTATCGACATAAACCTTTAATCTTACACGAATACCAAACTTCACTTCAATTAGCACCGGTCCGTTGAAATATTAATTCAGCACGTAAGTATCGCTGCAGGTTACCTTTGAACTGCTGGTACGCGGTGCAAAGTATCCACCCCAAAGTAGCGCTAACCATTTGTGGGGCGACGCCCGTGCGGTTACACTTGAATTGCATGTCGTTCCTGCTCTTCTCGCAACACACTCGGCTGAGCAGCGGTGGGCTAATGGCTGTGAAATTATGTTTCTTCCCTGCTTTATACGGCGCAATAAATAATTCATCGTAGATTAGGCGAACTGTGATAATATTTGTGTGCGCATTTTGGTCTTCGTCTGGATAAATGCTAGATTTGTAAGATTGTAACAGGTAATAGCGTAAAGAATAGTAGTAAAGTTTGAGATGTTAGATAATCTGTAGTTTACTATTTTTACATTTAGGATCAAGTGTTTTAGGTTAGTAACCACTTTGCGCATACAGTGCTGTCAATGTATGGATATATTACTTGTTATATGAATGGGTGTTACAGCATATAATAACATATACTATTAAACACGTTTGTACGGTTCATTGTAACTCGAAAATTAAATTAGATTTAAAGCAATTTTTTATAAAAAAGCGGCTGAAAGAAATAAGGTTATCAGTTGTCTAAGGATATATTGAGATGTCATTTGTCAGCTTTTTATCTTCATCTAATTTGTTTCTAATGTCCTGCGCAAGAATGGTGAAAATAGAATAGTTAAGGAATCACCTTGATGTTTGTCTGTCAGGCAGTGAGTCGCAGGTTTTTTTCTCAGAGAGTATTTGACATAGAAAGTTTTACATAGTAGCAAGAGGTACATTTGTATAGTTGTAGGGTAGCCCGATTACAGAAATGGAGTGTGAAGTTGAATTTTTATTTTGCGATTAGTTTTACGGGACATTGTGGAGAATATGAATTGTTACGACAAAAATTAAAATTTGTTCAGTTTATTCTATAGTATCTTTTTTGTAATTTTTTCCCAAAAATTCTCTTACAAAATTGCTATAATACCCCTCTCTCTAGAAAAACACCGTTTAGAAAAATCTGAAAAAATCAGGAAAGCATATCGTAGATAAATGGGATATACATTGGCAGAAAACTATTATACTACTGTGTTATCTGAGATATCTTTCATTACCAATAGTTTTTACATCTCTGTAACATCAAAAGAAAAAATGGAACCCTTATACAATTTTCACTGGTCTATCTGTGTGTCATCGTCGATTTTCTTGGAATCTATTTGACGAGGAAACTAGAAAGACAGTAATTGGTTATATTAATCCGCATATTTTGCAGTAGCTAAAACTTTAAAATATTTATTTGATACTTTAGAGGGAGCAAAATTATGTACTCGAAATATTTTTCTTTTAGTTTTATATATAGTAAGGGGTATAAAGTGATTTAAAAGGGCCAGTTATATAGAACTCAACAATTTTTTACAATGTTAAGTATTTCCCCCATCGTTTCCGAAACTACTAAACCAAAAATAATAAAAAAACAATTGACGAAATGTGACTACAAGATTGTAGTTATTCTAAATTTCATAGTTTTTTGAGATATTTACTATATTTTGTATCTGTAAAATGTATACTACGCATTATATTAATACAATAAGAGATAATATCATATTTATAAAAATCTTAAGAAAATCACTTTGTACACTTATATATTCGAACTTTTATATGCACCTAAGTATGTATTTAACTCCGTTAGTGCGAGTTTATTAATCTCAATGTCTATTAAATTATTACAAGTTATTTATCTCAATGTCAGTTAAAACTAAGGCACTAATAATAAGGTAAAAAGGATAATATATAAATTACTCGTATTAAAAAAGAGCAAAAACCTTAGAAATGCTTTTTTCACGTTTTAATTATTTACATTATTAACGTAACACGGTTTATAGGAATCTTGCAAACACAAAAGTTGCATGCGCATAATACGCGAATGATACGAAATTTACATATCCCTCGATGCCTTCGTGTGTCAAAACAATGTTACGGAATGCTAATTATTCAAGTTTAGCTTCCACTTGGTCGTTGTTTTTAAATATCTTTGATTCTATTATATCCACTTATTACTACCGGTAACTTCAATATTACCATCATCGTGCCAATCCAGGAACAATATACTTAATTATTACAGCTACATTACGAGTACAAATTGTTGTCATAATTGTGTATCCGCTTTTGCGATAACCAGAATCAATACCGTTCACAAATGACACTTTACAAATGTGCGTAAGCGGAATAATATAAATTGTATACGCAGTCCAAATAATACACTCCATTCGCCATTAAAATCTCGCCAACATGACAAGACACCCGACGCCTCGCCGCTCCGAGCGCCGCCCGGGCTAATAATACCTGCGCGGCGGCACCGCGCGAGCACAAATTGACGTTATCGCTTATCAAAGCGCGGGCCGCGCATTCCAGTCCGCTCCCATCCATAATTACGGCCTAATCAATTTATCATCAGCCCCCGTGACTGATGCCGTCGGAGCGCCCAATTTACAAGTGTCAAATTCAATAATGTGTCCTCGTGGTCCTTATTATACGGCGGGCCTGCATTCGTGGGCTTCGTTAGCGGAGCGGAGCGGAACGAGCTTAATGGTTGAGGTGATAAAGCGGCTGTGTAGCGGATCACACTTAGATGGGTATTCGCTTTTGAGTTTCAGTGCGAACGGTTTCACTAAATTGTTAAAGGACATTGTAATTCAGATTTGAGATATTTTCTTAACGTTTCTATATTTATATTGTAGATGTTATGTTAGAAAGGATTTTTTATGAAAATTGTGAATAAAAATTCAAATTTATTTAAATGTTTCAAATGTAACCGAAGATTATGTGTTAAACCTTTTATTTGAATAGATAGCTTTATAACGTGTGAACTGTAACAAAATGATACCTTTAAAGTAGAAACTTGTATGGCGTGACGATTGTCTATTAAGATGCCCTCTTCTAGCTATTTGACAACTGTTTTGTAATGTAGCAATATATTAATAAAAAAGGTTCACAACATGTGCATCATACACAATTTACGAATTCGGTCTACGTATAAAGAATAAAAATATAATTAATTGTGAGAAAACACCTTTTTTCAATAATTAGTAATGAGGTTTTCGATTTTAATGAATTTAGTCTAACGTCAAGAGCATCCATATTTTTTATAATTGTTTATATATTAACTAGGGAATCAGAAAGAAGGGTTATGGAATCATTTTATTTTAATATTAGTCTTTTTACCAATTTTATATTACAGTAATTCTTATTTTTTATGAATAGTTTATTTCTACGATAAACTTATTTAAAAGCATTATTTAATATAAACTAATTAAAAAAAAAGTGAGTATATAATTCTAAAATAGTTTTACAAGTTTCTGTTCTGTTGTGTCAAGGGTTAATAAAGTTGGGCCGATATTGCATTTCAAAACATATACATATGATTTGATTATATAATAATCAAATATACGTTTTTTTTTCTTAAATGGAATTAAATTTCTTTCTCAAATGGAAAAAATAAATACTATCGATTTCCATTTTTGATGTTGGCGCTAGAGAAAAGTTAACAATTGGTTTTAGTAAACAAATTTAACCTTTTGTTGCATTCACAAAAATGTTTTCACAGAAACCTTTTTCAAAATATTTATTTTTGTTTTTTTTGTCCACAATAAAAATGGTAATAATATGTACTTATAACCTAATAATAAATATACATCATTATCATGGATATAAGTCATCGTTATTAAGGCTTTATTCGTTCCTGTTTACCTTATACTGAATATGAATTTGTATTAATAATTAAATCTGTTGTCAAATGTTATTTGTAAATCAACGCATCTATTTACAATTGACATTCAGAAATGGAATAATACTTATAAATGTTAGTGAAACAAATTTCTTTTTATGTTTCAATATAACAGAAAAACGGTAAAAAGGAAGCTACTCTTAAGTTTACCTCGTTGCGACCTAGATCAGATTTTTAGATATTATACTATAACTAGATTTGATGGTATTTTCCATGTAATGAACAATTATTTTAGTTATAAAAAGTAATGAAAATAAACATGAATATTTCATTAGGTGTAATAATAATGCTTTGACCTGGTTAAACGTGAGAAAATAGGTATTGTAGTATACAATGTCGTACCTTAGACATTAAATAACATTAAGCACGTGAAATGAAATAAGTGAATACCAAGAATCATACAAAGTGAATCAAACACGAATCCATATCCGTAATTAATGACGCATTACGTAGGAAATAGTGTGAAAAGATAAGAAAGACTCTAAGCGATTTTCGTTTGAGCGAGTGCTCTGTAACGGACGGGCGAATCGTTAAGATAGAGAGCGAGTTCTCCGGCGGGCAGTCGGGCGTGCGGGATGCGTGTCCAGAGTGATCGTTCAGACGGCGAGCTTTCAGAGCGCGCGAGCTTTCAGACAGCCACGGCATCCCGCCTCTCGCCGCCAGCTTTTTGCGGCGCGCTATCGACTGCGGGAAATTTACAGCTGTCCGCGCTAACAATCAATCCTTCTGTCACGTAATCGACGTTGAATTTGTATCCTTCGATGTGTGTTGCGGCGTGCGTGCTGCGCCGTGATGGATGGACGGACGGACGAGCGGGGGGGTAGCGGGGCGCAGGAGAGGTGGGCGCGGTTGAGCGATTGGTTTTGTTTTGGTGATATGTGTTCGATGATATTAATATGGAATCGTTTACATCATTTTTTATTTGTATATTTACATATTTCGATTTAACCAGTATTTAAAATGGCAATACCAAATAAATATTAAGTTATCGGTAATATTTCAACAATAAAATAGTTAAGGGGTAAACGTATCCGCTTACATAATTCGCACGAACACTTATAACATCACCATATCCATCTGTCTGCAAGTTTATTCCAGTCTCACAATTTCTATAGTTTTAGATCTATATTCATGAAATTTTGTATGTGGATACTTCGTACAGAGATATTAATTAATATATTGTACGATATACATATCTTTACTATATGTAGGATATATTTTCATGTATTTCTCCATACATTTATAGAAACCATTTTTTCAAGTACCCTATCGAGTGTTTTTAAAAGGTATTTTAAAATAAAGTTGAATTGATTTTCCATTTTTCTCTTCGTTTTTATGCCCTGTTTACTAAATATTATGCTTTAAAGTAATGGGAAACATAGCACTACACTTAAATTTTTCGTCATTCATTTTAAAATTTCATAAAAATTTTAGAATTAGTTTTCAGTGTCATTATTTCCTTGTAAATATGAGCATTTAAATTATTTTTTATTCTTTTACATGCCATTTACATTTTTTACAGTTATTTACTTTTATAATTGTTAAAATGTATTTTTATTTTGATTGATTCTTACTGATATTTATCTTACGGAAATAATTTCATGCTACATGTATTTGCATTAAATAAATAAATCACCTTCTATTTAATAATTCTTCTTATATTGTATTACTATCGAATATGATTTAGATTGTATCCTTTTTAATGATATATTAAATAATTAATTAATGTATTAAAATATAACGCATGTCACTTCATCTTGTCAAATCACGTAAAATTGGATTGCATTTTTAAACAGCTGTGAGCCGCATCCATTAAAAAGTTTTTACGATACTTTTGTAATAAACATTTTAGTATAGTTAAATTCCACTTATTCCTTTTTCGCTCGTACAAAACAATACATAATATGAAATTTAAACTTTCAAAAATAAAATTGTAATTGTAAAAATTTTAATTTGAACTCGAATTATATTCCAACTGAATTGTATATAATCAAATACGGACTGTAAAAGACGAATTATTTAAATAATAGAGTGTATCACAGAGGAGAAAAAAATGTCTTGCGGATTCCAAGTTATGTTACAGAAATTATAAGAATTTAATGTGTTTAGTTAAGTTTGTAACTTTTTTTAAATCTATTTAATAATTACGTTTTGATCAAGCTTTCTATATATAATAACTAATGTGTCTTTGTCAAAGCATTTCCGTTATTGAAGAGGTCGTTAACTTTTCTATTCGTTTCTTTGTTTCTATTTCCGTTTCTCTTATATTTTGATTCAGTTTTTAACTGTTGCCCTACACGTGTTGAATAATGAAATGAAAAAAGTTTTGATTTCACTTAGAGTGCTCTTCTCACGCCATTGTTTTATTTGCTTTGGCATCGTCATTTGTCGTATTATATTAATTTTATAAATTTATAACTTACAGACGTAATTTATCATATTAGTTAAAATGGAAAAAATAAAATCAAAATACCGAATTTAATTAATAGCACGGATCGAAGTTGTCTCTTGTCTATTTATTTTTATCATGTTTAAATTTAATGTCGAATTGTAACGATATATATATTAATATAAATATTGTATTACTTACCTTTAAACTTATTTGAAACAAGGAAAGTAATTATAAATTATATGGCGTTTTTAATCAGCAAGCTACTGCTGAAGCATATATAGCCATTGCTGTGGTTTAAAATTATTGAAAAACTTATCTAGCTATGTATGCGTGTACACAAATATGACCTTCATTTATTTATGTAGATTAAATAATACATTGTCTATCACCTTAATTAACTCTCTTCTTTATTCTCTTGTCTATTTGTTATATAATTAATAATAGAAGATAAAGAGATCAGAGTGAGAACATATAGAAATCAATCATTTACTAAACAATAAAACGCAATGTTGGTCTGTCTGTCTGTCTTTATATCTTGTTGTTTATAACTCAACTACTACTAGGTGAATTTTGATACGATGTACATTATTAAGGTTACATATAACTCTTTTAAAATATAGACAAATTATATATGGTTCAATTATAGATTAAACATAGGTTGACAAAAATATAGTAGCATCCTTATTTTTTGTTCACAAAAAAACCGCGGTATTTTTTAATTTCATCAGTAAAGTGAGGAAATGTTAAAACGTATTTTGGATATTTTTGAATTATTAACAATAAAATTATAAAATGTTTAAGTATAAATAAACTAAATCAATTAAATGATTCCATTTTAATGAATAGAATAGGATTTCATATCTCAATATGTAAAAAAATCATCATGTCATCTTGACAGCGAAAATAGGCTTGTCAATTTATCAAATATGAATTTTTAATTCGAAAAAGATATTTTATATATTTAACGAGAAAGAAAATATTATTAGATACACAGAGAAATTTTATTATCATTAGGTACAAGGAACAGGCTTACAACCTCAACAATTTTAATTATATGGATGTCCATGAAATTTTATAACTAGATACTTCAGAAGGCAGTTTCAAATAATATGCAGCTAGATAATGAAAAAACAAATAATGTAAAACGGGACTAATTGTTTTTTTCCTCTTTTCATTCAGTGGGATGTCATTGGAAAAATCGTTTAAAATTAATTTGGACCCTAAATTATATAACATATCATTTTACCTTAAAAGGTTCCGTATTCAGATGGCAAAAACGGAATTTAATTTGAGACGGTAAATTTAATTGGAGACTATTGGCACTACATACATTAATTTTGAATTGTAGGTATCTTTAATGAACCGTTGTATAATGAAATAGTGGAATTATGAAAAAAAGATATTAGGAGTGGTACTTCATATATGTAACTGAGGGATGAAAAAAAATCATTGCACATCGTCATGTGGAGTATCATAAGACAAATCTCAAAAATGTTATAGAGGTTCAAAAGTAACTTTTTTATTTAAGTCAGTATTTGGTGAGATATGCGCTTATAAATTATTAAAAAGTGTAGCTCGAGTAATTCTTAAAAAGTATACTCTAGTAAGTCTTAAAAAGTGTACCCTCCTCTAACATTTCAATTAACATGTATAAAATTGTGAAAAAAATTAAGCTAGCAGAACTTAAAATAAATTTTCAAGGAAAATTTGTTTGCATAAGATATGTTGTGTAGTTTTTGAGGTATGGTATATTTTCCGTACCGACTGCAGCAATAACTTTATTTTTCACGGTGTATTCAAGAAATACACACTTCTAAGTTTAATATTGTTTACTATGGAACCCTTCGTGCGAGAGTACGACTCGCACTTGGTCGGTATTTTTTTATTCTTAACCCTTGTTTGTAAAATATTAAACGTCAAGGTGATGTGTAATTTGTCCACATCATTGTAATTTTTCAACCATTAATTTAAATAATTAAAAAAATTCTTCAGACCAGACCATCGTATGTAATAATTTTTAAGAAATTTAGTCTAGGTTTCTTAATAACACATTTCTTATATCAAGTAAAAAAATCAAATTTTAATAGACAGAACAAGGCGAAGTGAAATGCGTTATGTTTTTATTATAGGAATAATTTTAAATCTTCGGAATTATTTTATATGACAAACAAAATAATATTTTATTTATTCTATGTAATTATAGGTTAAAGGCAAAAGAAAAGAAATGTCTTCTCCCTAAAACAGTTATTAAACAAAGGGCGTAGAAACTGCCAGCGACAGCTTATCAGTGCTGTTTGTACAGCCATAAGTAGAAGAATTAATAAAAATTGAAGAGAAAATAAACAGACGAAGGAAGAGCATTTTATGGACAATGAAATTTAAAACTTTTCCAAGCGACGTTTAGACAGTTACGAAAGGTAATAACATATCAAATCTAAATGAAAATTCGTAGAAAAGCGAATTGCTTCTTTAAGTGGACAAACGGAGAAATTTATTCCCATTGAAACCCAAACGCCGAAATAAATAAAACCTATTTCCCCACATATTCACACAACGAAATCGTGTTAACGACAGTCGGACACACGAACGAAGGGAGATCGACAGGAGGGCCGTCCGTCTTGGCCGTTTGACCTACGCGGCTCTAAAAACGAGCATTAATGTAAAAAACAACCTTCCGCTTAGACACACGCTCGCCCCCGCATTCCCGCGCCCCTATCTCTGTATCTACCCCATTTCGGCTGTTGAGTTGATTTCATGGCGACCAGACCATTACTCTTGCATGAGTGAATTTTAATATAAGCGTCGGTCGCTTTGGTGCGATAAGGTAGCCAGCTTTTAAAATTACAGCTACGTAGTGTATTATGCTTCGGGGTACCTCTTTTTTCATAGAAGATGCTTCGGTTGCGTTATTCCTCAACGAAGGGCTTTATCGGTCGGTTTATTGCTATATTGCACTTAGCGGGGCTGTGAAGAGGATCTTGAAGGGCTAAATTCGAGTGTTGCGTTTGAGGTTCACAAAATGGGGTTGATTTATGCGTTATTTTTTTATCGTGTCTAAAAAATGCGCACCTTCCTTCAATATTGTTTTTAAATGGAATATTTAATTAGGGCTTTAAAGCCAAGAGTGTTAATGAGAAAATATTAGGTAGATTTAAGTTTCTAGATTCACAAATATTATTCTGTATAAGTTCCTTGGATCGGAAAAGTATGGGTTGAACCAATAAGCTTTATGTTAAAAACTTTGATATCGGTATGTATTTTTTGGAATATTTTTCCTCAATGAAATTATTTGTTACCACTTGTATAATTGTAATACTTCAAAATATACTTTATCAATATAAATACGTGCGCACTTTTTGCCAATTTTCTCTTTGTCTTTTAACTTGCGTGTATAACCTACGCTATACGTACATGTAAATTATATGTCCATATTCATTAAGTACAGATAAATTATAAAGAGTTAAATATTTTAAGATAATGCATTCAGGTTAATTTGTTAAAAATAAAAACATTTCCCATTGCCCAAGATAGTTTCTAAGATGTCAATACTAAGTCCTCAGAATATATGCATATTGCAATCATTTATAGAAATTGTTGCCCTTCCAAGAATTTATTATAAATATCAAGCAATACTGGTTATATTTATTAATTTACTGTTGCTACTATTACAGCTGTATATATATATATATATATATATATATATATATATATATATATATATGTATATATATATATATATATATATATAAGCTTCTATTCAACTCTAGTTGTGCCTCATGGTTTCACTCGCTTGAAATTTGGGATAAGAAAAGTTATTAGATTATTTTTCAGATCATTCCAAATTTCATCAAAATCCGTCCAATAGATTTCGCGTGATTGACGAACAAATTGATATTCAGAGAGACAGATAAAAATTCTATAAACAGGTTTTTTGGCTTCTATTATCATTTTTTTGCTAAATCAATTACAAATTTTAAAATATTTTCTATGCACAGAATTCATTCTTTTACAATTTTATTAATAGTATAAATATCCATATTTATTATATTGTGTTTGTTCGCACTTTTCGCAACACGAATATTTTTCTCCTTAAATTTACTTTCGATTCCTAATAATAACTTACATCAATAAAAAAAACCAAACTGTTGAGTTATCAATACGTATAAATGAAGGTTTCGCAGGTTCATATATATATTTTAAAAATTTTTGATTCTATTTGCGATATTGAATATATTTGGCGTTAATTTTGTAGAAATTCATTTTTCACAATTAAATGAAACTACGTGACCAAGTATTATGTATCTTCAGGTGGGCTATTAGCAAAGATCTTTGCTAATAGCCTACCGGAAGATGTTGTAATACAACGAAACCTAGGTCGTGGTAAAGAAATTAAAGAAAGTAGAAATAATACTACATCACGTAGTTTCATTGTATTTGCGATGAAAATAATTGCAAATGATATTAATTAAAAATTTAACAGGGACAAGAATCGAAATAATTTTAACCGGAAATTCTAATCAAATACTACTTCTTAATTTCTTTTTAGATTTTTCAATTCCATGATTGAAATATTACAAAGGGGACATACTACACATCCATTCGATGCTTAATATTTTGCAAACAAAGCTTGAAAATAAAAAAAATGATAGGTGAACCCTAAATCTACCTTGAAAAGCTTTTCCAATGACGTCCCATTAGATGGAAAGGGAGGAAAAATGTTCGTGTAGTAGATTAATATTATCCTGATCGCAAGATTTCATGCACACATGCTATGACTAGACTATGCATGTTAAGACTGTTGAAAATGCGTGTGTGGGTGTCGTTGTACCTAACGAAACGCTAAAAACTCTCTCTGCCTATTTAATAACACTTTGTTTTATTTGTTATTTATAAAAATTTTTATTTTTTCAACTAGACATGCCCGTTTGATAAAATTTAAGTTCTATAAATATTTTGAGCAAAGAATATTTGCCATGACCCCTCTCGTTTTTTTCAGTTTGAAGTATGGAGCCCTATGAAGATGTATTCAAATGGAGTCGTTACGTCGAAGGGAGGGACTGTGAACGGGTAAGGAAAAATATCCAGGATGAAAATAAGGTTATGAATATTCATCGTTATTAAGCGAAGATCCTTCCTCGAATTCGAGACAATTAAAGATCCCATTTAATTGGAATGTATTAAGCGCGACAAGTATTTTGTTTTATGTATTATTTAACTACATTAGCATTACCAAAGTTTGATTTATCTCTATATAGCGCACAATCATTACAAACAATTAACGATTTAATTAGCTTCAAATTTTCCAATAAATAACGATTAAATTAGTTTTAATTCATGTTGTAAAGTTCTGATTGGAATTTTCGTGTCTACATTTTATTGTTCAACACATGTTTAGAAATTATGATTATTTTCATTTAGAAATTATGAAAGCATAACCATTTAAAAATACAATGAAGATAATTATTGAAAATTAAAGATATTAAGAAAAAAATTGAATTAAAATCAAGAAGGACGATTTCAAATGAAAATATTAGTATTTAGAGCAAATATGAAAGAGAGGGTAAGTACATGAGTCAAACTCGCTTCTTACCTTATATCGTCTTAACGGCCATCATTATAAAAATAAATTTATACTTCGCTATTAAAATACGGTGGCGCCTAAAAATTTTAGTGGCCCAATACTGTATATTAACCTAATAATAAGTGGCTCAAAATCATATATTAGCCACACACTATATACCCGTTACGTTTGCTTTAGGATTATATATTCTAATTAATCGAGTAAGATGTTCAGTTATTATAGAGAGATATATGGAAGAATTTTGTTGTTAGTGAACTGCTGGTTACTTCACTGATGCTCTTTAGCTGTCTTTCTAGGCATGACTCTCTTTTAGTTCTGTTATTTATATGTAGTGATATTATATTAGCAATAAAATATAGTGACATTTAATTATGAGCCAAGGATGCTACCTTGGAATACCTTTAAATACTTTAAATACCTTTAAATACTTATTAAAGCTCCCAAAAGGCCCTTGTGAAAGTATTTAGTGTTACTATAAAAATAAAATTAAATCTATCAACAGCCTATCTCTAACTACTGTCTCTCCAGTGAAAGCCTCTCCAATGCAGATACCATCGAAGGTAATACCCATAACCGCGACACTGGGCAGGCGCATTGGTGATCACAGTGCGTCGCAGTGGCGCTGCTACATGTCACTGGTCTTTGCAATTTTGGAAAGCGCTGACATTAAATTAAGAAATGTCGTTGATGGATTTATCGCTTGAATATTTTGTTATATAGACAAATGTTTTAACAATCGAGTTATCCATTGTCTTCTAATCAGCGAGGATCTTTCGCCTGGGACTTTCTCGTATATTGGAGAATAAATAAAACAGTTACTGGTTGTATGTAACTAGGCTTTAAAAATAATAAACTTTCTTTATTAATATCGTCTCAATAATCATGCGAGGGAAACGAAATAAGCGATAATTAAATTTAATATAAGCGAAATATATTCATTTTAATGAAACGGTTATTAGGTAAAATATAATCAGAGAGATCCGTTAGATCGGCGATCTGGACGGCAAGTTAAAATCTCCAAAACGGGATCATTCGGCCTGGAAATTGGTGTCTCAAAATCTCCATCGTTGCCCGAGCTGTGTAAGCGGTTGCTCCGTCCTTTTGGAACCAAAATGATCGAGACCCAATGCAGCAACTTGCGGCAAAAAAAACTCATTTAATATCTACTTGTAACGCTCTGTAACAATAATTCCACCTTCTTGAGGTGTGTATCGATCCATGGCTTGTCGACAACTAATTCTCTATATATATCTCTATAATATATAAACATAAATGTCAAAGCACAGTGACATTTGGCGCCATCTGAAAAAATTAAGGCACATTCACAGTATGACGTTACTTTTGCGCCACTTGTATTAGCGCGTATTAAAGTTTCGCGCTAAAATTATATTATACTATATTCTATATATAAGCATTACAAGAATATTGGTTTTATTACTCAAATGTGTTTTAAGCATCTTTTGTAGGGTAGTAGTTATTCGAATTAAGTACGAGACTAGTTTTATTCGCAAATATTTCCAATATAGTAACTAAACTAAAACTTTTTATTCCATGACTTAATCATGGAATAAAAAGTTCAAAATGGACGATCGAATTCATTTAGAAGAAAAAATTCACTCACTGCCAAAGTTAGAATAATATATGTGATTATAATAAGAAGGGATATGTAAATAAGAAGACGTATATTTTAAAAAAAATTGTAATTTATGTGTATAATAAAATGGTAACGAGGTGGTATTCGAGCCCGAATCGCGCAGAAACCATCAGAAATATTAATGAGACTTTGTAATTTTAGACTGTAGAAGCCTGGTTAGTATTTGTAATAGAACTCATCAAGATTATTTTTTAACTCTACTATAATTATTTAATCAATATAAATTGCCTTATTAATTGACAGCGACGACTGTTCTTTTTATAAGGAACCATTATAAATGTGGACTTTCGTAAATCTCCACTAGATGGTGGTATTTATTCTATTTTAATTATGCGTTTAAATTTACATATAAGTAATTATAAAAAGTTTGAATATCTCGAAACGTATAATGCAGCACGACTTTTCCGATTAAATAACGTCGAAAATTGCCATTGATAAAATATGAATATAAACGCGTATATATGTAATACAATGCACATACGAGTATTATCGTGTTTCTTATACATATGTGCGCATATGTATATATAAGTGTACCGGGTAAATTATATGCTTGCTTGTGAATTCTTTGGCGTGGAACAATATAATAAACACTTTTCTCAACAAGTACTGTACTTCGCAACCTCCATTGACATTCAAGATTTGTTCTCAACATGAATTAAGAAAGGAAGCGCCGGAAGCTAGGATCACTAGATTGCAGGATACATCGACACAATACACAGTACAACTGAAATAGTTATCTTCATTATTATCGCTTGACAAAAAGACATAAATTATTTCTAATTAAAATTTTTTAGGAAATTATATCCGATTATTCATCGTAATATTTCAGTTACTCATGTATCTCATTTATCATTGTATGTACTACGAGAGAAGAAAAAAACGGCTGCAAAAGGTAGGCTACGTTGCCCCTAATAAAAATTCTAGTATCGAGCAAAAATTTGACATCAAAAATTAAAAACTTATTTGGAATAATGTACGATTAAAAATTAGAATGAAGATAGGAAATAATTAAAAAAAAAACGAACTAACAAAGTTTCATCCTGGAAAACATAGTTTTTAATGATGTAATCATGAAATTTACACGGTGTTGAGTTTTCCAACAAATACATCAACAAGTACATCATAGTAGTCAAAATACATTATGTCAAAGTCAATATTAACTAAATAATAAAATTACTCCTGCAAACTTAACTGAACAACCCTAAATACGCGACACGTGTATCTAAACAAACCGTATAATGCACCTGTCATGTAAGTACACAATACCTCCCTATTCGATACAGCAACCGACTTTGGACCAGATGTAACGCAACCCGACAGCAACTTGCGTCTCGTCTCCTCAGACGTGCTCATGAATACAATATCAGCCGCCGGTCCACCATGAATCAAAGTCCGCGTGGCACCTTCCGAGCCTCTCACATCCTCTGTGTTTCGAATACAGAATCGCATACAGCCGAGGTATGCTGCTTTGTGCTGTTTTGTGTTTTGCTCTCAAATGCGCCAAGGGAAAAATTGGATAGAGTTTGTTATGTGCGCGTTAGATGCGGATGAGTAGGTCGGGTAGGGGAAAGGTTTCGTGGTTTACAGTGTTAATATCGTATGGTTAGGTTTTGTCACATTTAATATGAATGTAAAAATGGCGCTTTTCATTTCCTGAGCGATTGCTTCAATAATATAAAAAAAAATTCTTACGTGTTACATATATATTCTCTAGATGTCTATCGGCAACAGTAAATTCTATAGACCGTTTTGGTTCAGTTGATCTGCCTCTAACTAGTTACAGACATTTCAACACTATATTTGAATTAGAAACGATGTAATGTTAAGATTATTTTTACTGAGCAGTAATCGAACCCATGGTTTCCAGGTTTAATATACGGTCTCTATTTGTGTTTTTTATGACAGAGTCAACATGAATTGCATCAGTATGGTATGAAACTAAAACTTATATGAAGCTTTAGTCGGAATTAAAATCTTAGCCAACTCAGTGTACCAGGTACATAATTGCGTTAACTCTTTTTATTTCATTCCTAGCTGACGGCTGGTGGATGAATGCGGTACCTCAGTTAGTACATTGCAGTGAGGGCAGCGTAGTTCAGAGCTTCATTGATGATCTTCTTCCAAAGTTTGTTGATCGTTTGTGATGATTTTGGCTTTTTCCAGGTCAAATTGTCATTTTGAAGATCTTTGCTAAAGGGACTACTGCACGTCCATTTGGTCAAATAATACTTTTTTAATCCCGTGTTTTACTCGGGAGACACCCAAATACCGTATTGCGCAATTTTTATTAATTGCATTCTTATGATACCGTGACTATTACTCAGCTCTTCATCTAATAAACTAATAGTCAGATATCGAGCTTCTTCAATTAGGTGTACTAATGGGTGTATATCTAATTTAGCGGAGCTTCTAAAACTGAGTTGGTGTTCCTCCAAATTATCTAATTCGCGGAATTAATTTAGCGGAGCTTCTAAAACTGAGTTGGTGTTCCTCCAAATCATCTTTTACGCTTTAAAAGCTTACTGGTCCTATTTTTCCCCAAAATACGACTACCTCTTATTAAAAGTACTATCCAAATAGTAAAACTTTGGAAAAAAAACTGAACTCTGTCACCGTAAAAATATCCACAATAACTTTTTTCAAGGATCGAATGAAGCAGGCCTTCATCTCTGAATCCGTTTTTAGGGTTTCGTTCCTAAAATTGGAAAACAGAACATTTATAAGATCACTCACATCACATCACAACAGTCTGTCTGTCGCAGCCGATTTTCTTAGAAACGATGCGATGTTGAAATTTGAAATTTGCCATAGAGTAATACATTCTATTAACACACACAATTTATATTAAATTTCAAATGTCCACATACTAGTTACAAAGGATGTAAATAAAGTGCCTATTTTTCGATTTTATTTATCAATGAATGTGAGAAAATAGTTCATTTCCGCTCTTATTTCCGAAACGACTATTTGATATGATATAATCTTACTAGAATATTACAAGAAAACTATGGCAATTATCCTAGATCGTACAGCTTTTTTAATATCCACCATATTTTACCGCTTATAGAAATACTGCCCTTCAATGATTATAAGTACTTATATATGTACGAAATTCTCGCAGAGCGAGTTCTACTCGAACTTGACAGGTATTTATTCTCATGTAATTCTTGGCTACTACAAGGTTTGACGCTTATCATTACTAACCGAACGCACTAAAAACGAGGCTTAACATTTATCAGCTAACTCAGTATATGTTTAAAATAATTTTATGAAACAACGCATAAAAATATTGTTTCAAAGTACATTGTCTAATAACTGCCAATTTGGAAAAAAAACACTTATATCAGTTTCTATTCTTCAGTGTCGAAAATTAAATGAGATATTCTAACTAGCAGAAAGTGTCAAAATACTTTTTATAGACATCCCACCCAAAAAATTTGTAAGTAAATCTAGCTGACAGACAATAGTTTGCCTCTGAGCTAAAAATAACTAAATCTCTTCAACTCGAAATGTAGGTAACAAATATACCCAAGTCACCGCTAAAGGGAAAGAGCTGAAATAGCTCGTGAATTTCTTTTATACCAGATTAGAACCGCAAATAACTCATAAAAATAATAATGGAAAGCAATTCTCGCCAAATCGAGGCAATAACAATACGCTAATATTCAAACACGCAGATAACAGACGCTATGTAAACAATAACCGCCGACACGATACAAAGTGACCAACCAAACTAAGAAAAAAAGAAGAAAGTTTTCACGCGCCGCGCAAGACAGAATAATATAATAATTCATTTGTTACGGCGTCCGACACGAGTCCACGATAATAATATAAAATGTCGGTAATTTATTATGAACGCAAGCAAAGTAAATTGTTAATGTTACGCGCCGCAACTTATCATTACAACCATCCAAATTGGATAACAAAAGTTTTAAAATTGAATCCGGGCCATTAAATTATGTAATAATTAGGGTGTGCGGCCACCGAGCGGCGGGCGGACGGCGAACGGGCACGCGAGCCCGCCAGCCGCTCGCGTGCGAGTATCGCTAGGCGCCGTGCGAGCTTCCGGTGCAAATCGGAATGCCCCATCGATGAATGCTCGGAGATGCTGATTGTTTCCGCGGTTGACGAAATTTCGAAGGTGTAGAAGAATTATTGTATAAATTTATTAAACCAGCAACGAGTCGTGGCAGATAAAACAATGGTTTCATTTGGGAAAAGGTATATAAATATGTATATTATATATGGATAAATAACATTTTAATTAATAACATTTTCATTAACATCGATTCTACAGAAATTCATTTTTGACATTCCGTGCTTCAAAAAGGAAAAAGGAGCCCTTATAAGATCACTCATGCGTCTGTCTGTCTGTCGGTCACAGACGTTTTTCTTAGAAACAGCTTGATGTTAAAAACCTGACTTTGCATAGTAGCTGCACATATCTCAATATTATAAACATGTAAGAATTCAAAAATATTTATAGGAAACTAGGTCCCCATGTAAAACTTGAATATTCGAAATATTATTTTTTTTTATTTCAATATATAGCGTGAGAAATTATTTGAAAAGGCTAAAAATAAAGGCCTCAAAAATATTTTTAACAATTTTACGTTATGCGATATACTGACAAATTGATAAAAAATGTGTTTCCTCCCCACTTATTTTCGAAATTTCTCAACATAAAATAATGGAAAAATAGAGTTAAAAACTCTAAACCCTACGAAAGGTTGTAGAAAAGTTACAGGGAATATTCTAAACATTATAATTTTTTAATTTTTTGTTGCTTGTAAAAGATATAGTAGGCTATATGTGTACGGAACCATAAAATACGAGTTCTACTATGTTAAATTTTATAAAATCTTATGCGAAAAAGTTACCGTATGCTTATTAAAGTTTTGAAGTTATACTTCTTTAGGCGCGTTATGAAAAAAATATGAGAGCGAAATTTTAAGATGCGTGCGCACGATGCAACAAAAGTCGATAAGATGAAGTTGCTCACTAACCAAACATTTACATGCGTCTAGTGACTGATATTCGTGATACAACAGGTGTTTTATATTCATATAAATTTAAGTTATAAATGTGCTTTTAAATAATATTTTTAGTAATTGAAATTTAATAGATAAAAATACAAATAAAAAAACATTTATTATTTTGAATGTTCGCGCTTATTAGCTTTTTTAAATATGTTTTTCTTTAAGTGAGGATAAGTTTCGGTATGTTATTTATTTGCATTATAAATTATTACTTTATCATTTATTAAATACTTAAAATGGATAAATTACAAAAAAATTCAACATTATAACCTTTATTTATATTGTTAACTAAACTTTTATTAAGTTGTCTATAAAAAGTATATTTTTGAAGTTATACTTCTTTAGGCGCGTTATGAAAAAATGATGAGAGTGAAATTTTAAGATTCGTCACACAAAAGTTACAGTATGAAGTTGCAGCGGTTGCAGTCTCGAAACAAAAGCTATTGGCACCATCGTCGCCTCTGTTCACTGTTTTCATATTCATAGTATTTAGCCACATGTTTCTAGTGTCTACATTCACACACGTGTTTTAGTTTCATATAAGTGCGATTTATAAATGTGCTGATAAATTATATTCAGTAGTGATTTAAATTCAATATTTTGATTAATATATTTACTATTAGTAAATGTTAGTGAAAAAATTGTGTTTATAGACTTTTTCAAGTGCTCCAATATAATTGAGGTTATCTATCCGTATGTATTATTTAATGATGCCAAAGAAGTATAACTTCTCACGCGCGTACATAAGTACGCGCACCGTTTTTTATCTTAAATTTTGACGATATGCCACCTAGTATATCCTTATGTCTGAAATTGTACAATTAGATAAATTTATATCTTAGAAAAATTGGGAATGTGTAAATCAAAATAACATATGATTACTTACTTGACACATCGCCTTCATCCTTAGAAGTATGCAGGTTTTTCTCTTCTAAACATTTGACATTAAATACGACTCTTTCTAGATATTTAATTAAAATTTTTATTCACAATTAAAAAATTTATTCACAATTGCAAAGATCTTTCTTTCTTATCTTTGCTAATAGCCCATCTGAAGATATTGTAATACAACAAAACCTAGGTTGTGGTAAAGAACTTAAAGACAGTAGAAATAATACTACATCACGTAGTTTCATTTAATTATGAATAATGAATTTCTATAAAATTAACGCCAAATATATTCAATAAAATTTTTATATCAGTTTTACCGAAGTCAGCATCATTTAAGCTGTGTCAATTGATTATACCTATGTGAAACGTGTAGTTTTTTCCCTTTGATTTTTAAGGACGCATTTAAAAAGAATTAATTTCGAAGAGTTCTTTGGTTACTTTATATAAACTGAACGGCGTTAATTGGAAAAAGTTATTTACAAAATACTATCCCATTTAATATAATACGTATACAACTGTAGTTACTCTAAACAGCATCCTTAATGCTTTACGTATCGATGACTATATATTTCTAAGTGTGCCTAGTGTATTTTTATATTACATAATTTTTTTACTTAATAGTGTGCTACTTGACAAGAAGCAATGTCACATAATTGTGACATTGCTTCTTGTCAAGTAGCACAATATTAAGTAAAAAAATTATGAAGAAATGAAGAAAATCAAAAACATGTACATGCAATGTTTGTCAGAAATTATGCGTTATTTTTTTCATATAATCATATATTATATGATGATAAAGGGCCTTGGAGTGGTATTTGTTTAATAAGTATTTAATAGGATAGATCGGTAGAAAATAAAATACATATGATTAATGAAAATACTTGAATACTGAAAACTTCCATTTATCTTTCTTCTGAAAGTACTTACTGAAAGTAAACGAAGATTAAATGATTCAAATGGTATTCAAAAATCATTGCATCACCGCACTGAGAAAAAAAAGTCTCCATATCATGTTTCGTTCCATATTCTGTTTGAAAGTGCAGTATGAAAAGTATATTGTTTTAATGGATATATTTAGACATTAAATTTAAAATATCATAAGATACTCACCGGTGGTAACGTTATTACTTAATTTTACATTTAATCAAATAAAATGTATTATACTTTATTATACTCCAAATTAAACAGATGAAATTTTTGTCAGAATTTGAAAACCGGGAAAAGTATTATGTGCAATTTCCTGTTTTCGAAGATTCCATTGCACGGAATCCAAAAAATCTTTGCCTCTGCCCGAATTATGAGAATATACCTATCGATAAATTTAGAAAATTTTCGGAATTTCAAACATATTGTGTTATCTTGTTCCACTAAATAATATATCTTTTAATTCACTACTTTTTAAACTCTTATGCACCTTCTTAAAATTCTATGTAAGAAATCGATTAATTGGTGTAGCGCCCTGAATTTAATTTTTAACTTCAATCATAAATTTCGCTTCAAAATATAAACAATTTTGGGACTGTTCAAAAGAGCTATTTGAAACGTATAAACAATATTAATTTAGTGAGGTATTTTTCGCAACATTAAAAATTATTTGAGAAAATATTTCTCGTCTGTTTCAAGATTATATTTGTATAAACATAAACACTACGTGCCCTAAATGATTAAATTTGTAAATGTATTCAATTGTTTGCAGAACCGTTGAATTGTGAATTTTACCCTTACTTAATAAATTTATTTACTTTCTGAGTTCTTTAATTTATAAACTACAGATAAACATTTCTGCGAACCTGACAGGATTCCGTTTTTCACGGTACGTAATCCTTAAAAGACAAAAATAAAACAAACGTTGCTAGGGTTTTAATGAAACATAATCCACCAGCTTTTTGTTTGTTTTTTTTTGTAAATAATAAAAAGTTAATTAAAAATTATATTAAATAGGTCAGAAACCAACCACTGTTAAAAACACAGATTTAAAAGAAAAGCAGTTTTTTAAAAGATAAGCCTAAGGGGGTCGAAACTAAGGTAAGAGAGATGCAGCATTATGTTATTACATCAATTTAATTAATACATATGTAAAGAAATTCATAAAATCTACGTCAATAAATACAGCTAATATTAGAAATATTAATTTTTCACACGATAGAGATATTAAAAGTCACACATCCCTAGTTTTAAAACTAATAAAACTATGAACTAGGGTTCATAGCTTTATCGAATGCCCTGGTGTAATTCTCCGTTTTGTGAACAATATCGTATCTTTCATTAGTTTTTGTACTGAAGTATAATGGGTGTGTAGGAAAAACGTAATTACATTTTTGTCAGTACATCGACCTTCTTCCTGTAACTAAGGTATTTTAATACTATTGTGAATAGTTTGGAAATTTTCGGAATATCCAGTGTGTTCACGAGTTTAATTATTTGTTTGTTTGAAGATGGCAATAGAAGCATTTACAGCCAGAGTATTCCTAAACATTCGTAAAACCACAATTATTTTTTTGTTTTTTTTTTTTAATTTATACTGAATTTGAAAAATAATTCTGCGATAAATGGTAATTGTAAATGTTTAGTTTATATCGATTTAGATTTACGTTTTTATTTTATCACAATAGTGCATTCCACTGCACCTCATATTAACTGTATTTTAGATTCTACGATATAATCATTTATTGAGTTAGCTGGGACAATAAGATATTTACATCTGTCGTTAGTTCGTCATTATCATTATACGGTTTCTATCAAAAATTCCATTATTTCGATTTGTTTCTGATCATTTTTAATTTAATTTGATTAACACTAAACTTTCAAAATTTCAATTATTAACAGAAAATTAAATAAAAGTTATGGTGGATTCTGTTTCATTAAAACAGAATCCACCATAACTTTATTTAATTTTCTGTCAATAGTTGAACTTTTGCAAGGCTGGCAACGTTAGTTTCATTTTTGCCTTTTAAGGATTGCGTACCCATAAATTGCAAAATGGAATCCAGGTTTGCAAATAATGTTGTCTTTAGTATATCAATAAAAAAGCTCAAAAAGTAATAAAAATAAAAAGTACGAGTAAAATTAACAACCCTTGCGTCGTGCCTTCCGAAGAAATTTGGTATATTTACAAATTTAGTCATTTAAGGGCATATAGTGTTTATATTGAACTATTACATACTTTAAAGCCTAAGAAAAATAACTTAACTGCTCACATTCCTTTGCTTAATAATAAATTGGAGAGGACGTACATTGGAAAATGTTTTAGAGACTCTTGTGTCACAAAAGAAAGGCTAATATTAAACACTAATATAAAACAACTAATATAAACACACATGCGATCGTAATAAAATTATACAAAAAAACTGAATAATTGTTTTACTAGTGATCTTCAGTTGTCCTGGAATTATTTTTTGTATTGATAAATAAAAGAAAATTGATCCTACGAGAGTTTTGCCTAATTATGTAATCATATTATTTAGGTACTTCTAGTTGAGCTAAAAACTTAAAAGTTACATTACAGTTTGTTACTTAATTATTAATTAAAATATAATTAGTTCATCTTCACGTTCAATTTTAAAAAGTATTGTTAATTATATCTGGTTTAAAAATGTAGCTCATGTATTCAATTAAAATATAGATAATTTTTAGAAATAGTTACTTGGCACTCATATTAAATTATTAAAATATAATAAAAGTTTCGTCTTAATATAATTATTGCTAGGATTGGGACTTAAGTTTCCTTTTTTTCAATTATGTTGAAATTGTTTAAATAATATTTTATACTGAATTATATTCTAATAATAATATCTTAATTGTATAGGTGATGTGAAGTCCAATATGTGTATATGTGTATGTTTCAAAATGTTAGTTTGGGAATGGCTTACTGTTATTATTACTATTACTTAATTACCACAATTATAACAAGTGAAAAAGTACGTAATAAAACAATAGTTGTAAAGTACTCAAGTACGAAAATTCGAACCTATACTCGGAAGTATTTGGTTCGAATCTTATGATATATCTTTCTGTAGACAAAAAAATCCTTTAGTCTAAATCGTGATTTTAAACATTGCTAAGAAAAATATAATTATTTACCTTTAAAACTTTGCAAAGAATGAGTACATTTTCATTTTAGCGTCATTTCTTACGTTCCTAACGTGGATATATTATCCTAACAGCCGTATTTGTACTTAAAAATCTTTTAATACACCGGTCATATTTTATTATTGGTCTAATAATAACCTCTTAATCGCAAAAACCTTCATATATATATACATATATATATATATATATATATATATATATATATATATATATATATATTTATATATATATTGTAATGTCACAATACTGATAATAAATTTATTATATTATATAATCGTCGATTTTGTTAAGTTTTTCCATTGTGGGGTTCATAAGAACTTCAACTAAATTTTGTGAACCGATTTAAAAAAATTAAATTTTAAATTATCCTTCCGTTTAATTGTCTGAAATTTTAAAGATTGAAAAAATATTGGAGTTTTTACAAAAAAATATCAATAACTAATTTTATTCAGGTCTGCTCAATGCTTTCGACGCTGGATAGCAGAACGAACTAACAAACAAGCACGTACGCATGTGCGTACACGCAAGAACGTACGCGCACAAGTATGCAGACATGCGCGCACTCAGTGAAAAGTAAAATAGTAGCTAAATAATCTATTTAAATAAAATATATATGTGTGCATGTGTGTGTGTGTATGTGTGTGTGCGTGTGCGTGCGTGTATGTGTGTGTGTATGTCTGTGTGTGTTTATTTATAACAATGCAAGGCTGGACAGGGGAAGACGATAAGAAAAACAATAAAAACAGGAAAAACATATTTTCAGACAACTTTCTAACGCTTTTATTATCGCTGAGGATTTCTCTTAGGAGGAGGACTCTTAATTTTTTTTCCTAGTTAAGCAGCACTAATCGTAAAAGAGTATTTGCGAAACGTTTTGTATGAAGATAGTGATGAGGTGAAATGTTAGAAGTTACTTTTGACTATTATCTAAAACCCGATTACACATGTCTCTTCAGGCTCGTCTCTCGTATATCAGGGCGGGCGGAGCGGGCGAGGGCGGACGCATCCCGCGGGAGTCGGGTCGGGTCGCGCTTTACGAGTCGCGATCAACTTCGCGCTTACGCTGCGCACCGCTTAATTAGACGGCGGTCGTTCCACTTTTTATTCGCCTTCGGAGCTCGCGCTGATGATTGGCTGGAGGTTGTAAAAAATGTTCATTAGGTTTGCTTCGTTAAAGTTGGAGGGCTTTAGTTTGATTGACGGAATGTGTCGTTATAAGTGTCTGATGAGTGTGAAGAAAAACTTGTCCGTCGTTTTCTGATGGGACTATTATTTTTTATGTGCTTATGTCCTGAAAGATCCAATCAATTGCATTGAAAAAAAAACAATGAAAAACTAAAAATACTTGTCAAAAATTAATCTGCCGCTCGTTGCACCAGCATTCTCGCCTTTAACATGTATAGGTAATGAGACTATAGTAAAAAAAGTTAGGTGATCTTTCGAGGATAGTCTCAAATAGAGAGAAATTATGACTTGATTAAAAACTAACCGTCGTTTAGTTTAGTTTGTTTATGCGATTAAATTTCTTAATGTCAAAACTGTTTAATAGATAATGCTATATTTTAATGGATAATGGTGCCATATTTTTTCATTGTATGTTATTATATGGCCTTCAAGTCTTTGTAAATACTTAGCGCGAAAATGTGGTACTATTTGCGTTCGAACGAATTAATATAAATGTATCGGGTGTGTCCAGTATTTCCAAGTTTGATATACTTTCATTAAGAATTTGAAAAATATTTATCAATACCGTTTGGTTTAATTTTAAATCCCTTCCCAGGTTACTTACTGCATTTTAAAAGAATACTGTGTTGTTGGCATAACTAAGTATCATCAAGTTTAAATTTATTTAAATAATTAACATAATTTTTATGATATTATGTACAATATACTTAGTAATAAATAACTTTGGAGCTAATCATAAATTTCTTGAAGTGTTCCAAAAATCTTTTTACTTTTGTAATATTTTGTCACCAAAAAGGGGTAATTTTTCCTCTCACAGCTGCAGGAACTATAATGGGTGCAATAGAGTAGTTGGTTCATAGTAAAATGAAATAATTTTTAAAAATAATTTTAACTGTCTTCAAATAACCATTGAATAAACAACTCATTGAAGGGAAGGAAATAATTAAAATACGAGCATCAACTGGAGATTTTGCGATAGGTTTTACGATGGAAACGATTTCCAAACATGAGAAAATTTGTAAAATATTGCTACGGTCAAACATTGCTACGTCGAAAATGGTGCTCATGTCTGTATATGAGAGCGCATGTAAGTGAGAGTGAGATAGAGAGGTATAGATACTTGACAAATAACTAAGTATCCCTGTCAACTTGACATCGACTCCAAAAATCTTTAACAGTAGCAATATTTTGCCGTTTTCGTCTAAACTTATGTTTCAATTTTTAAAATATGGTAAATTTTTTTTTTTATCAATTTTTATTCAATAAAGATTGCAGCTCACACTGCGATCAGTTTAAAGACGTAGTGTGTGTCAGTATGTCACGTAGGGAATAAGAATTATATTGGAATTTTTTTAACTTAAGCTGCGTGACGCCTCAACTTAGAAGGCCTCCCTCTGAATCCGTTGGTGCTCATCATCAAGCACCCGGATCTTTTGTGATTCCCCATTTTCTGTCTTCCTTTCTATTAATTTTTTCTTAATACTTTTAATTTGGATTATGCGTATTTTGAAATTTTTGTAAAATAATCCTTAGTAATATCTAAATAAATTTTAAATATTGATGCTTTTTTATAATATATATGACAAAGGTTAAAAATACAAAACGGCACTTTAAACGACATATCGGTATTACTAAACTTTAATCTAGACTAAATTAATATGCATTTTTGTCCACATTTTTGTGACCGAATTTTGCAGTGTAATTGCATCAGCCGATGATATCACCGCATTGTCAATAAGTATCTAAAACTTGCTTTCTTTAAGACTACATTGAATGCACCATTGAATTGCATGTATTGCATGTTTGCATATATCGTTAACGTTTTGTAAATTATTAAATTGTTCATGATGATATTATTTTGTGACGCTCGTGAATTAAGCATGGAAACCCGGTTTCGTGGTAAAAAAATCGAATATATAATTATGGAATTTAAGAAATTTTAAATCACGAGCCGCCTTTATACCGTGGTAAAAATTCAAAATTAGTAATAGACATCAAATTCCTGATTTCATAACCATTTTTACATTAAAAATTATAAACAGTTAACAAACTGTTCTTCCAGGATTTAACATAAAAGTTGAAAATCCGCTGAAAAATATATGTTACTTTTAATATTTTCTTCATGGTATTGAACCCAATAATAAAATAAGATAATATTAAAAGTTTTCGATAAAACTATATTTATAAAAGTGAGAAACTAATAAGGATTCTTATAATTATGTTTCTACCATATTTTTAGTCAAAATTTATATTTATTAATTATTCGAAATCATTTATATCGATTTTTAAACATGTTTAGCTTAAGTCTGTTTTTATCATAATGTCTAGCCTAAAAATATAACATACTCAATAGTGGGAACAGGCTCTTTAAAATTATTTAGGAAAAAAGGCAAAATAGAATAATTATACATTTTACTCGTTTTGCCTAACTCATGTGTTCATACCAATTTTTAGAAAGTCATTATTGATTCAAAGTTAAATAAGCCTAGATATTTCCATCATAAATGTTTGTTTCCTCCAACAAACATCCATACTTATGTAGGCTGCGTAGCGAAATTATTACCCAAACTAACCAAAAGCCAAAACCTTTGTATGTTTCAAACTTAAAACAAATCTCGATAAGTTCGCCCCCAGTTCGAAAAGGGAAGGCTTACTAAACGGATATTAGCCCGACAACAGCCGAAAGTTTTCCAAAGGAACTTTTCATAATAGAACCTCAATATTATTATGTGTTACGCAATATAAACGAAACATGTATTGATTTAGTCGTTTGATGCTCTATTATTAACGCGAACACCTTTCAAGAAAGTGGTCAGCGGTAGGTACTGGAGCCAGATTATTTATATATTTTTTCAAGATTAATTTCAAGTCAATAGTGGATTGATTATGCATTCTATATACATAGATATTTACAAAACTATAGTTAACTTAATTAATTAACATCTATAGATTTCCGTTAATAATGCATAATTAAACCAATAAATATATGTTGAGACTGTTTCCATGGTTCCATTACTTTATATGCATAATATACAGAGTGCTTTGATAATTATTTTGAGCTTATTCGATTTAGATGATTTATGTTTGCTTTTAGGGCTGACTCAATCTAAATGCGTACATTCTATCTACAGTTACATTAATTTTATTACATTTAAAAAATTAACCTTTCGTTTTACTTCTTCTTTGGCTTTCGATAAGTGTACGTCAATTTGATCAATTTAAATACATTTTGCATTTTAAATTTCCACGACTTTGTTCTTTGGAATTTTTTATAAATTTTAGTGCAATAATAACCATAGAATAGAAGAAAAATTTAGAATGCAACTTGGCAATTTTATCGCAGTAGGTTGCTCTTATGATCTTTATTTTGCACTATAATCTACTTTTCTTCACTATGCAAATAGGTGAGGACTTAAAGAGTAACGAGCTATTTATTATGATACATTGTATACACAGTAACTATAGAATAAGACAGTTTCTTCGATCACAATATCAAAAACGTTTGATAATAAGCTAATTGGCGATAAATATTTCTCAGTAGTGTACCCCGGTACCGAGCCAGATCAAACATAGTAGAGACAAAATATATGACAGTTCAATTTGAATGTCTTAAAATCGTTTCCCTTACAGCATAGATCTGAGAAGAGTTTTGAGTTCTAACATCCATCTTTCTTTAAATAATTCCATTAATAACACTTCGAGTATAGACGCTAAAGACCAATTCAACTTACCAATTCAAACATTAATGCCTTACAATGCCTATACATTTAGCATACAAATAATTAAAAGAAACTAAACAGTTTTGTTTAGTAAACTAGTCTGATGTAGCTCGAGTATATATTCGTAAGCCGTATGTAGCAAATACAAAAAGGCGCCGATTTTTTATGGCACCATATATAGTTTATTTAGTTTATCTATATGTAGTTTATACATATATATATATATATATATATATATATATATATATATATATATATATATACATATATATATAATGCATCATATAGAAAGAATGCAAGATTATGAGAAAATGACTGATAATTATAGGTCGGTGTGGTAATCATGAAAAGTATTTTCTTAAATATAAATCAACCTGTCCGGAATTTTATTCTCACTTCATGAAATTAAATGGAGCTGCAATTTTTTCGAAACGAATATTTTACGTACGAACTATGTTTTTGTAGTTTGATATCATATTAACGTTTATTATTGTCAATAACAATGTATAAAAAAAGTTTTTATGACGGAGGAAAATACCGTAATTCTATGAGCTAATAGCTATAGTTTATTTATAAATATTCATATGCAAAATGCTATAATTTTCTGAGTAACAGGAATAAAAACTATAATTTTTCGAAATAATTAATGAGATTAAGGTTTAGACGAAAGGCGGACGGAATACATGGGAGCACGTGATAACTATAATAATACGCTCAAAGTTCAAGAAATAAAAGTAAGTTTGTAAAATATTTATCATACCATTTTTGCAATTAATTTTACTACAATAATATTCGAATTCAATAATATTCCACTATCATCAAGGTATTTAATTTGTGTGATTAGATACTATCAAACGCCATATGACTGAATATAAAACACTTTTAGTCGATGTAAGATCGAAGATTATAAGAGGTAAGAGGTAGACGCAATTTCTTACTGCAATGTTTCATTAATTTTAGAAAGTATTATTACATAAAGGAAATTTTATATAAAGGAGGAGTTTTCACCTGTATTTCCCTAATTACATTTAATTCCATGTTATTAATGCAAATTATGTTTTGTTTAATTTTTATAATAATATTACTGCGACTATAAGTACATGAAATGTAAAATGTCAGTGTCTTTAAGACGCAAAATTAAAAAAAGTGCCAAACAACGCATTTAATGGAACCCCACAATTAATTTTTAAACAAGTGAACGAGACTACAATACTTGATGATATTAATCAACGCATATTTGGTTGGTGGGTATATGCAAGTCAAAGTGGATCGCGAGGAGAATCGTAGTAATGTCTAATATCTTGTACGAATAATGCTCTCTATCAAGAACGTATTCATCCAAACTAAGAAGAGCACTCATTCGAGCAGACGTGAACAGGACGTTCGAAAATGTGTTTTAGGATTAGATCAAGCTGAGCACAGTTTCCACACGAACGGTAGGATCTTGTTATGCTTCTATTTATCTCCATCCCCGTGAACAGTTTTAACTTGGTAGCGGTTCTTGTAATTCCTTTGTGTCCTCTGAGTTTATATTAAAGAGCAGAAACTGCACCTTCAAGGAAAGTGTTTTAAGTATAGTATTCAAAGTATAGTGTTTGAAAAGTTTTATTTTATAGTGCTGAAAGTTTAAAAATATTTAAATTAAAAGCGTTATTTCTTCAGTTAATTCATCAATGTATAGTTTTCAGCAATATTTCCAGCAATATCAAATGATGGCCTTCATTGCAGAGTCCATATTTTCCCCATTTGTTTAATTCTGTCCAGTTATACGTTAAACTCCTTTTTAAACCACTTAATTGCTTATGGAGCAACCATGAGATCGCAAAAGACAACTTGATCACAGTACTATCTGTTTGATTCAATGAAATACAAACCTACGTTTAAGGCCCTCCTAATTTTCCTTAGTGTACTGGTAAAGTTATAAAAGCCTTACTATCTGTACCGATTTTGCTATTTTGAAAAATAAAATGTGTACTAACCTTTCCTCTGAAAATGTCATCGTACGATGAGCTTTCATTGTAAACAAGGAAAACTTTTTTTTTTCAAGTTTGCAGTTGCTTGCGAATTCTGTTGTATTAATAATAATGGCCAAACAATTTTTTCGAGCAAGAGTCAATGAATTCAGCCATTATTATAATATTCGGAGAAATTAAACATTAAGGGAGACGTTCTTCAGTTATTACCTGGCATATGCATAACCCGAATTGGGCCCATGGTTTCAAATAAGTAATTAAAAAACCTACGGTTTAAAGAAGAGTAACCAAAATTATTTCGGAAGCTATTTCCTCCAATAACAATATGAAAGTAGGAAATGATCCTGAGCTAAGTTCAGCAGCAAAAAGTGTTACGCTTGTATCAGTTTTATTAACAAGGACAAAAGCCGAAAAATTGAACATATTTCTAGAAGAGCCTTGAAAAATAAAGTAAAGTAAAAGAATAAAATTAAAAAAAATAAAGAGGTAAATATGATTCATATTTCAGAAAAGAACTTATATTTCCAATCTTAAATCAATTGACTAGCTTCCAGATTAAATTTTTAGCATTAGTTAATAGATTTGTAATAGAAATATTAGTCTTAGAAATAAATTAAAATTATAACCATTTTCAGACCTAAAGAACGTCATTCACTAAAAAAAATTAATATTAACTTAAATCTTCTTTCAATTATTTAAAAATTGACGGCTACTTTTGTATTAATTATGTTATATCTTATGCTCAAACACATGGAATATTTCGGAGCTATGCTCCACAGGCATTCGTTATATATGTCAAATAGGAGTGTGAAACCAAATGAAACATGTATCGTTTTCGATTTTCCCCCTAATTTTAGAGAATAGCTTCAAGGTAAATAAAGTAAAATTGAATATTACTTTTGTATTTCATTCCTGTGAAAACAATTTAATAACGAGGTAGAATCTGGAATTATTCTCTGAAACTATATTATATTTGTAAAGAAGAAATAAAAATTAATTTCCTCTTTCATACGCTTGATAAACCCAAGGTGAATAATAAATGAAAAAGCAATTCCTTCTCTTAACGAAATGTTTTTCTCGTCACTGGCGCATACGTCAATAAAGCTGTTTAGTATAAGGAAATCAAATACGTATCTACGAGAAAATAAACAGTTGTTAACGAAAAAAATTGTAAAACGCCTTCCATTACAACTTTAGCGACTTATTAAAAGTAACGTTGTAGCTTTCATCGGAGAGATAAAGCTCCGTCATATTATATTTGTGTTTACGGGCGAGCGGGAAAGTGCGAGGGGGCGGGCGGCGCGCAGGGCGCGCGGTTACGATCTCATAAACAGTTTACTGCGTGGATATTGGCCGGTTTTGATGAAACTTTATTATGTGAAATTACTTAGTGACGAAATCACCACGCGTCGCTTTAATGACGTCACTATACAGTGAACACAATAAATTGCACTCTGCCTCGTAAAGATATTTAGTGCGGACGCTATATTATTATTTCAATAAATATCGTTCACTTCGCTTACGGGATATTGACATCAAATAATAATTGGTCCTCTTCAAGTACTGAGCCTTCGTGGGACCGGGGCGGTGAACTGCGTCTATAAAATGAGTTATAGGCTCTTAGTACCGCAGTCTTTTAATAGTTTCGTATCACACGGCGTAATAATGTAATAACTGTTTGGGTTTTACGTAATAATACTTACGTAAACAGTGTTCCGAAGCTAGTCGTAAATTTTGACATGTAGGTACACGCTTAGAGAACGACAGGAATGATGTTCGTGCGATCTGTTTGTGTTTTGTAATGTCCGCCTGACATGCAGTGCCTGTTCTACGACCCTTGAATCGTTTACATTATTTTTCATTGCATTTTTACCGGTATGCAAATTACGCTTAATGCCATGTCATGGGACTTTTATTGTATGGAGTGAGTAATGCTACACAAGCAATTGCGACATGTAATATCGAACCGGCAACCGCTATAAACATTTGTATTTATTTGATAATTTTACATGAGACTTATTATGTGAAAATAACTGAAATTTTTCCACGAAATTTGTAACGTGAGTTAAATAAATGTTAATTCTACGAATTATAGCCGAAACGCGATTCATACTAATAAACTTAATTAAAGCTCAAGTAAAGTTTTCTAAGCAATTAACTAATATTGCGATATCATCTTAATTTCTCGAAAACTATTTAATTAAAAAGTGTTTTACGAGCAGATTTACTGAACTCCCGTTAAGATCAACATAGAACCTCGAAATACATAAAGAAAAATTTTCAACATATATTTTCTATCATTTTATGAAACTTTACTCCAGAGTAGATTTTGTTGCATCAATATCCACCGCTTTTGTTCTATAATTTATGCCTATAAATTTTAGCGGCATTTCATTTTATGTATACATTTGTCTTTAAGTAAAGTGAAACATATAATTTTTTCATTTATTTGTAACGTCTGTAACGAGTTTAATAATCTTTACGGAAAACGGTACAAACTTTAAAACGTACAATAGCAGGTAAAGATAAGGATCATTATCAAGTAAATAAAGGCATTGATTGCCTAGAAATTCGAGGAATAAAAATAGTTTTGTGAATTTTGTCTTTTCCAGCAGACGACATCTTCGAGATTAGTGGTATCCCATTTGCAATGCAAGTTTCTTAAGGAGTAATAGAAGAGCTTTAAATGTTATTTTCGTACAAATAATTGGTTAATTGAAGTACAACTAATCATTAATTAAATGAAATAGTTTTAACTTTTTTGTTGAGTCTAAAAATTGTAAACAAATGTATATATAAAAAAGTGGTTATACAATATAAAACAGAATAAAGCAAATTAATCGCGTTGAATTTCATATATATGACCGTGGGCTCGTTTTTATTTAAATTTATTCACATAAATTCCTTGTTTATTTATATTATGGTGAATTTAATGATCTAATTAAAATTTTGTAATTTCGGGTAAATTCTGTTTCATACAATAATAAACAATATCATAAAAACAACTATACATATTTTTTCATTTTATTCCATTTTATCGTATGATCTAAGATTTGTTTGGGGCCATATTTCAACGATTTTAATGAATATGTTAAATAGAATTGATTAAGGGAACTTAATCTCATTAATTATGAGAGTAAATGAACTAGATGAGACTAATATTTATTCTAAAAAAATCTATATAATTAATAAAATTGTAACAGAGTAAATTCTGTACATGGAAAATATTTTAAAAGATTGATTGTTTAAACATAAAGAATAATAATATAAGTAAGAAAACTTATTTTAAGAATTTTTGTCTGTATGTTAATTTATTCGACTGGACGAATTTTGGTGAAATTTGGTATAATAATGATATATAATCAAGAGGAACATATAGTGAAAATATAGGAAAATAAATTTTAAAAACTTTTCTTATCCCGAATTTTACTTGAGTTAAACCGTGGGGCTTAGCTAGAATACAATACATATTTAAATTGTTTATAAAAAATAATCACGCTGGAATTTTTAACCCTAATAATTTTGGTCCAATCTATACCCAATTTTCAATATTCAATTAGTTCTTTCAAATTTTTCTGAGCGATTATTTTGGTAAAAAAGTGTGGGGACAGCGATTATTAATTTTTTTTCCGGAAATGTTTAAAAAACTCGTAAAAAATATATCACATATGTGCTTGATTTTGTGCTTCTATAAACCTTCATTTGGCACTCTGACGATAATCTTGGAAGATTTTTAAAAAAATTTTCATTTTATCCCTTCAATTAACACACGGAATTAAAATTTATCTATTTAACTGTACGTCTATAATTGGGTCATCGTACCCTATTTGGTTCCAAATTTAAATTTATAGGTCGAATAGTTTCCTGAGAAAATCGCCTGTGATAAATAAACGGAGGGAGGGACATACATTGAATTGATTCAATTCAATTAGTCTTTCGTTTTAGCGTTCACGGAACATTAACAGATTATTACTTCAAAATAGTATGCAGCAAACTATTAAAATTATATTCGATAGTTTATTATCGTAAATTACTTTTAAAAAGGAAAAGTTAACATTTTTATACAAAATATATAACAAATTCGATTACAGTTTAGTTCTGTTAAAGAAATAACTTTGACAAAATTTGGGATCAAAATAGAACCGTTAGTGCGAATGCCGTTATCTAAATTATATATTCTTTATAAAGCTTGAGTTTCTGTACTTTTGAAGTGTCGATTGATTAATATTTATTTTTATAACAAATTATTAGCTTAAACAAGCAAATGTTTGATATCTGAATAATCATAAGTTTAGGAAGTACTTCGTAATTTATATTACAATAATGTTTAAACATATCCATTATTAAATAAATTGGAACAATTTCCATAATGGTACAGATTTAAATTAATTAAGGTAGTTTAAATATGTTCGTTATGTTTCTTGACTAAATATGAACGATTATATTTTCGAAATAAATTGATTGGGTGAAGAATAGTTAAATTATATTAAACAAATTAAGAATCTATTTTATTTTTGTATTACAATTATTTAAGTCGGCTTAAAAGTGTATTTTCAAGTTCGTATCTGCCGAATGGTTTATATTCGACCGATAATGTTATAATGTCGCAGTCAACAGTTATATTATTGTATTGAATATATTTGGCGTTAATTTTGTAGAAATTCATTATTCACAATTAAATTATTGTAATAATTGTGAATAATGAAATATTAAATATGAGTAAATAATTATTGTAATTAGATTAATAATTAAACGCAAACTTGATCACACAACCTCATATTACAATTTTGATATAGTGAAGTCAAACAAATAATTCATCAAAATTCTCCAAAAAGACAAAATAAACCTTCAAGTTCAGCAAAAAACATTGTTACTTAACTTACCTACAAAACGCTTAACTTTGAAGCATAAATATGCTTCAAAGTTAAGCGTAATCTCTTAAAAAAGAACCCAGTACCGATGCGAGTTAAAATCAAAAGTAATTAATTCGCCCTAAAAGTATAGCGAAATCGTTCTGACGTGCAAAATCCTTAAATGGGCTTTCACCGCCAAAATGCAAACAAATGATGATTAAATATTTATGAAATGATTTTGGAAAGATGTTTTACCAAACAAATACTTAATCCACTTTTACTTAAACTTAATTTGGTTTGAGGAGACTCTTCTAACCTTTACGCCGTTTTTGATAACGAACTTGCGGTTAATTGTGAGGGGAAATTTTGTACTCATTTCAAAGGCAAATTTTCTCTCATTTAAGTTTCATTTATCTCATATTCAAGCTTTGTTTTCTTCCATTGTATTTGTGATGTTTGTTCAAAGCTTAGGGAATATTGTTTAAGGAAAAATAAAGAGGGTTAATATCTACGCCGAAAACTGTTTTGGTACATTTTCGAATTATAACGAGCACAATGGCAAGCGTTAATTTTGTTTCTGTAGCTTAACAATATTTTAGCTATTTGTAACGTAATTAATCTGCGTAATTTCATTTTTCTCGGCGCGTGTACGAACTTCGAAACTTCTTTAGGGAAGTTTTTCATTTATTTCTGAGAACAAAGGAATGCAGGGAAGGGAAATTGTAGCTCGAGAGCTACATGGGGTGCATCCCTGGTGATTGTTGCGAGTGTGTTAGGTAATAAAACATTTCGGTTTAATAAGGGATTACTAAAGTCTTTCCAAGGTTTAACTTTGAACTCATTGTTCGTTCTATACACTATGTAATTACTTTTAAAAAATAATCGTTTTAAAATGTTTAAAAAGGTAATCTATAATAATTTTATGTATTTAAAAAGTTAATTTTAAATTAATGTTAAAAGTATACACGTAAATAGAAATATAAATATTTAATCTCCAAGGAAACATATTTGTTTATTATACATTTATCAATCCACTAAAGTTTACCAATGTATAACAACATGAAACATTACAAAGCATCTAAGAGAATGACTTGTATACAAATACTATGAGGCACATTCTCATTCAATATACCTCAGATATTTTCGTGAGAAGATAATTTATGAGATTTATATTACAATACTCCACGATTTAGATTAATCGGCGGTAGATATACGGAGAAAAATGTCAGTATAGAAGCTCTCATATATTTAGTATATCTCATATCTTTGATATATCTATATAAATATTGTATTCATTACTATTTATGAAAGTATTGAATATAATATTTTCCCCCAGAACAGTTAATGCGTGAGACTAAATATTCTTATGTGCCTTGTACACTAAAGGGAATATTAGTTTGCACTACTAAGAATAAGAGAAAATTAAAAGAAGTAAAGAGAAGAAAATTGAATATTTTATTTTATACGGGTATTGGTTAATTGCTATAGCAATATTTTTTCGTATTCTTCTTAAGAATATAAGATGAATAATCTATATTTTTTATATAAACAATTACGAACGTATTAAATTATTTTCTACATTAAACGTTAAAATTAATTATCATAAGCAAAACAAACGTGAATAATAAGGAACATGATGGAGTGTGGATAAGATTTGCAATATTAGGGTTTCCTATTGTTATATCATATTACCGTAACATTTAGTAAATAGGTACACCATAAATTTACGAAAAAACCAACGAAATACTAAAAAATTTACTTTGTCACGAAATAATGCCATAGAGAATTAGAACATAAAACATATGTTTTTCCTTTACTTACATGCTATAAAACCAAGGACATTTATAAAAAATACGGTATATTTGAATGGCCGCATTTTTTTATTGTAATGAGTTTCTAACTTATTTCAATAAAACTTTTTGATAACTTGAACTTTTTACAAGGCTATATTAATTTCAACGTAATAGCTCCAGCTGATCTCCAAAAAGCATTTTTTTCAAAACAAAGACAGATAGATAATAAAGTAAACCTAAAATTTCCATTTTTTCATTCTATGTTAAAAATAAACACAAGAAAAACTTGAGAAAACAATGAATTACAAATACGTTTTATTTTTTTATTCTGCGAATTACTACTATCGGCTAACATTTTAAAACCAATAAGGAATTAGCCCCTTCCTGGGCTTCTGTCTAGGTATTGAAATTTAAATTTCGAAATTTCGGGTATTGTACGTACCGATACTGACTTGAAATAAATTCCTGATCCCAAAACGCACCAGAAATCAATAGGAGTCCTGAAATTTGGGGTTTCCGAGAGTTTCGAATCGAATGCGTCTGTTGCTTTTTATCGCTTCGATGTTGCCGCTCAGCACTAGGATACTGCATGACTAGGTTGAAATAATAAAGTTACTAAGGTTGAAATAATAAAGTTGCTATTCATCAAAATCTCTAATTTTTAAATCCCTAAAACCCATAGAATCTAACTTGCTATTACAATTTAACAAAAAGCTTTTAAAAATATTTTCAAATTTTATTAGTAATGAGATAACAGCATTTTATATATATGATACAGAATTGCTTTATGTTACTGTAAACCACGCAATTAAACAATGTAACTTAATAAGATCGATGGAAATTTGTGACTTAAATTTCACATTCACAATTTCATATTGATATCATAGGTAATATATACCAAATACTTAATATAACCTTTTAAGGTTGCCCCGTTTGTACTACGATGAAAAAATCTTGTCAATTTCCTGTTGTCAATTGCAAGCGAGACGGGCGTCTTACCTATCCATCATAGTAAAATTCATCTTAAACTTTTAAGTAAAATATTTTTATACCTTAACGTTGTCTTCAGTCGATGAAGTATGTAACGATGACAGAGCTCAATAATTCATTTGTGTACCAATGCGCGTTTTACATGCAATGCAGTGTTATAAAGATTATTACTATATTTCCCCGGGGTCTAGTTGGTTCGCTACCATTTGAGATTTGTATTATTTATGTCAAATATGCATTACAAGCAAGAACATAACTCAGTAATATTTTAGTGTTATAACTTTTAAGAAACTGTAAAACGCTATAATTCACTTATAAAAAAAAAACAAATTATAAGAAAGCCGAGAAGGAGAATGCTTTTTTCTTAAACTTAATCTTTTCAATAATGGTGTGATGGCAGATAGATGATGATGTGATGGCAATGTGATGGTGTGATGGCAGATAGATCAGAGTTGTTTGGGGAAAGTCCAAGTTTCTCAGAAATGCCATTTCGGTCTTAAACAAATAGCTTGGAATAAATAAGACCGAATGAGGGATTTGGTTGCGAACGTTACCCTTTGGTTGTGAACGTCGAAAAGTTATTACGGATATGTGTGTGTGTGTGTGCATGTGTGTATGTGAATAGATAATATATACGTATGTGTATGTACACACACACACGCACACACACACACACACACACACACACACACACACACATATATATATATATATATATATATATATATATATATATATATATATATATATTTATTGTAAGAATTGAAAATCGGAAATTTAAATAGAATTAAAAGAGTGATTTAATACATAATACGCCTATAATTAATTAGTTTCACAGAGTATACGAGTATGTAAGTAAGTAAGTAAAATACGTCCAGTCCGAACCGAGTCCCTTTGCGAAGTGCCACGCGTCGTAATCTCCCGCTTTACGCTGCTCACCATCGCTCGCCTTGAAGTTGGATTCGGGAGAAGCGAGGACCGCAGCTTTTCTTAGCTCAACTCCAACACGGCCTCTCCTGACAGGAGAACGTCTTCGTTCTCGTGTGATGGGTCGATGGTCGGCTCCTCCTCAGTCAGTTGTCCAGTCAATGTGGACTCGAAATCTTCTTTATCTAGAGTTATCAAAGAAAATAATTCTTATAACATTACTGTCAAAACTGTAGTGCAATGTGAGGTCTGCTCACTTACACGAGGTCTGCTCATGTAAATAATAGCGAGGTCTGCTCGCAAATAGTGGTTTGTGAGGTCTGCTCACAAAAGGCAATCTGCAAGGTCTGCTCATAAAATGTAATATGCGAGGTCTGCTCGCAAAAGTAAAACTGTGAGGTCTCCTCATAAAGGAAATCTGCGAGGTCTGCTCGCAAAAGTAACATGCGAGGTCTGCTCGCAAATATAAAGCTGTGAGGTCTGCTCACAAAAGTAGTATGCGAGGTCTGCTCGCAAAAGTCAAGCTGTGAGGTCTGCTCACAAAAGGTAATCTGCGAGGTAATCGTCTGTTACAGTCGATTTTCTCAAAAACCATGCGATGTAGAAATTTGACTTTGACTTAGTAAGACATCTTATTAACCCATATATTTTGCATACGTTTTATTTTTTTTAAGATTCATAGAAAAATTGAGGAGGGTGTAAATGAAATACTCAATTTATTTTAAAATGTTGTATATAGTGATATAATTTGAAAGGTCTTGTGAGGAACGCAAAATTTTCGTTTTGTTATTTCCAATTGCATATTTAAAAAGACACTCAACAAATACACGTCCATTTTATTTCAAAAACTACTGAACTAAAAATCGTGAAGTCGGTTGTTAAAATTTAACTTGAAGGTTACAGGAAATTATAGCAATAATCATAGATCTGATATGTTTTTACGTCGATATATACCGTTGATCAGGTTTGCGGTATCAATATCGGATATGTATAAATAGTCATTGTACATATTTAGCCGGTACGTATTATTGATCAAGTTTGCAGTATTAACGACCGATATGTATGAAACATATAGTAGGCGATATATTTATGTTGTGAAAAATTAATATTTGTAAATAATTTACTAGAAATATTATGTACCCTTTAATGTTCGTAAGTGCCTAAATGTATACAAAACCCTCGTAGTGCGAGTTCAGCTCCCGCTTGACAGGTTTTTCCATTATAAACACGGTTAACTGACTTTAAATATCCTTGTTTATTACATATTCTGAATAATTTTTATTATATATTGTAGAAAAATCAATAGGCTCTAAAAGAGACAACTGCCCTGTATAGTTCCCTCAAATCCGACTAAATGCAAGAGAAGATTGACTCCGCCGACAATTACCGTATCTTGATGATTACTCGGCTCAGAATTTATGTGAATTATTGAATATTCCAACTCCTTCTATCTTTCTCTCTCTCTCTCCAGTAGAATCTCGACTGGCAGGTAGTACGTACGATTAGCATCTCAAAAGCATAGCGTCCGTTGGGCGGCAACGCGTTCATTGTTAGTGAAAAAGTTCCACAATTTTCCCCTTCCATTATCTAGGTTGCCGAATCCATGTCAAGTTAAGTTGAAGTAAAAGGGAATTGAATCAGATATCACCGGCGGGCGGGGCGCACCTTTGCCCGACGGTGGCCATTGTCTCGGTACGGTCCAAGTGCGCCTAACTCAATTATCCCGTCGGCGGCGGTGGCTTTTAAGAAATTCCCGCACAGGACGCATAATGAAGATGATTTGTCGGCGGGCGGACCGCGGCCGTCGTTTGATGTACTCCACGAGTAGGAGGCGTGCGCAATCAGCCGGCGGGAGCTGAGAGAACTTCGCCCCGGCTGTGTGGAGTTCGCCGAGTGTCTGTCATGCGAGAGGTGCGCCACGAGTTGGCGCTTTTGGTAATTTATTGCTATTGAGTTAAATCTTCGATGTGAATTAGTTCATATCGTTATCCTTCTGGAGGAAAATGTTCGGATGTAATTTCGAATTGGGTTTGCTAGTTGACACGATTTGCTTGTTGATACCTTGGTGCTCTTTTTGGGATTCCGCAGTCAAACGGCAGAAACGGAACTTTTCTAACTACAACACGTTTGTTCATACGTCTCTGTGCCATAGTACCTTAACTCTTCCAATTTAAGATGGATCATGATGAAATATCACAAAAGACGTAGTTGAATTGTGTGAACATTTAAAGTAAAATATTTTTTACTTATTTTGGAAATATTAACGAAATATTGCTATGCAATGAATTTGGAGATAAAAACGTTTTTTTATAGTGGATTTCATCAAATGGAGTTTTATTGAAGGAATGTTTTAAAATTTCCTGCTCATATTTTCAGTGTTTCCCTCTCTTAAAATGTTTAGAGTCAAAAACTAAATATATGTACAATTTCTGACTTTATGAAAAATTAAAATAATTACATTCATATTTGAACTTACACCTGTGGCTTATGTACTAGGCAATGTATCTATCTACCTAGCGAAAATAATAACTATATTTATAGTTTAGCAGAAATATCAGGCACCCTGAAATTTTTAAAATTTTTTCATTTGCTTAAATGTATATATGTCCTCTTAGTGTAGGTTCACCATATTTTTAGGCACATTTCTTTTATTCGTTACATTTAAGCAGATTTACAAGTACTAATTAACCAGTTGAAAGATGTATATACAGCCATATCACTTCATAAGTTACCTGTTCTCTTTAAAATTGCGCTGAATAGATTTTCCATGTTAATACATTGACTTTGGAGTTTTCCACTATTAATGACGCAAGAAGTCTCTAAAAAGAATCTCATTGCTATTATCTCATTTTTTAATTCCGCAATTGGTGGATCTGTTTAACTTCAGAAATATCGAGCATATTTACCACGAAGCTCTTTTTACTGATCAAAATAATTGAAACATGCAAAAAAAAAGTTGCTATTCATCAAAATCCAATTTAAATACAGTTTTTGTGGACGTAAATGGTTCTTGCAGATATGTAGGCGTTCGTGAGATTAGGTGAACCCGCTAAGCTCGTAAGCGTGCCACGTGCACAGCACTTGCTAACTCATCTCTTGACATCTTTATATTCGAATTGAAACCGTCGAATAAATTACATTAAATTTATCAGATGAAATAACGTTAATCTAAAATCGATCGATTCCCACGCGTATCGTCTAATAAACATCCGCCCACACGCGTCTTCGCCTTCTACTCTTGTTACTCTCGTTATTATGGTACGAATACGTTTACATTCGAATCTAATTGGCATATTTTCTACGCAATGCCTCCTTCCAAGCACATCTCACACTGCTACACATTAAGATTGCCCGTACACGCTCATGCGCGACTTGTCTGCGATCTAATTTCAGATGTACTTTACATTTCAATCCGTAGCGGAACTCTCGATTGGCGAGAGAAGTAATCTTATATTTTCAAACTTGTATTTGTTTCTAGCATTATTCAATTTATGTTTATTTGGGAATCGTTGCGAGTTTCCATGGGGAACGGCAATTACATTTATCTCATTTGCGGAGATAATATGAGCGCTCTCGCGTTATGGAGTGCGCGCATACAATCGGCGCGGCACGAGCTGGATTGCGGCAATATGGCGCGTGTACATACATACGTATACGTAATTATGGTTGCCAATGATGTCTTTATCAAAGATTAAGTTTTATATTCGATGATATCGTATTAAATTCAGATGGTAACTTGGAAAATTGTCGTAATTTACGGTTATTATTGTATCCATATCACATATGCTATATCATATATGATATCTATATTGCAAAGCAAAAATTTGCTAAATCATACATATATGTTAAGCTTTCAAGTGGTTCTATTGAAAAAAAATGTGTACTAAATTTATTACCAAAAATTTTTCGCGTTCTTACTGTTACTTTGTTTCCGACAAATTATATAAATATGTATATATATATATATATATATATATATATATATATATATATACATATATATATATATATATATATATATAATTTATATCGTATTTATATTGTAAATTAAACTAGTGATGTCACCTTAAATAATAACATCGATATTGATATTACTCTAAATATTGTCAACATCTGGAAAACAAATTTTAAAAATTCATCGAAACGATTGCAATATTCTTATAATACTATTAAATAAAAGTATACCATTTACATATATTTATGACAGTTAATAGGCAAAATCTAGGCAGGATATATTATTTGCACATAGTTAATAGGCAGGATATTAATCATCCACTGAAATAGGGGAAGATGAATTATTTTCACATAATCTATCATCATCATCTTCTCATAATCTGATGATGAATTTACTCGTATCCAAACAGTTTTCAATACATTGATAGCACTCCCAATACTGTTCATCTAATCTTTCCATACGACCGGCCTAACCTATAGAAACGGCCTAACCTATAAAAGGTTTGCAGTAACATTAAATATGATATTAAATTTGTCTATTAATGGATGTAATTAAATTTGTCTTATACTTTCATTCTTATCTACATATTCCTCATTAACCATTGAACCATTTCTTTTTAAGGTCGAATTTGCTTTTCCGCCAACATTTTTTAAACGTTAGATTATTTTCAACCTGTCTTATTTATATAAAATATATTACATTCCTTATGCTCTATGCTAATAAATTATTATTAACTAACCGATGCACAGAAAAAAACGATTTCGCCTTGCTCAACATATGTTATGACTAGGTTCATGTAAAAAAAGGGCGACCCACGTTCCTGCCCCCTCAGTCCCTGCGTCTCACGAGACGAATCATAGACAGTATAAGTAGTGGTGATGATATAATAACCATGTGAAGATAAAAACTTTAATGAATGAAAAATAAAATAAATACTGCCATCTGGCGGAGAATGTTAAAACTAATTTCTAATGCGCTGATCTTACCACGTTTGTCCGTAAAAGAAACCGTTATTATAAGTTTTAGTACAAATAAATGAAGAAAAAAATACGTACTAATGTAATTAAGACAATATTCTCCTTTGCAAATATATGTAGCAGGACTTATTTATTGAACCGTGAAAGTGAAATTGTGAGAAACGGCGTAAAGCGATCATCACTTATCCAAAGGATCACTAACCGATCCTCCAATTACCCAAACGGTACATGTATTTGGCTGTGAGCGATTCCTTTAGTCGGCTAAGTGCTATAGGCAGTTGGCGAGGAGGGACCTTTTTAGTCGACTGTAACGGATCATAACATAAATGGACAATATAACATAATGTCCTGGACTATAAGTAGACAAACAGCATAATGTAGACTGCGGTCGCAACGTATCCACGTAGCGAGAAGCTTAGTAAGTATGTCAAAACAAGATTCAATATGCCTTTATATAGGTTTGTGTAACAGTTGTGTAACATTCTAAATTATTTTTAAATGTCATTGTCATATAATTCGAATACCGATAATATTGTCGGTAATTTAAGTACCGTCGTCAAATGAAAAATGATCGTACCTCAGTTACTAACATTTTCTTTTAAATTAAATTTGTCAAAATTAAGTACCGCCTTCTTGCGGAGAATTACAAAACTACTATTTGCTAAGATGATGGATTATAAAGAAAACAGAAATCACTTTTAAATCGTTTGTTCAAAGGCTCCGGCGAGTTATTGTCTATCCTCCTCAACCCCCGTGATGAATTTCGTAACTATTTCTGTCGCAGCTATTGCCAAAATCTCTAAGAAATATAACTGAAAACTTTCACTGAAATTCGTCCACTGGTTCTTGCGTGATTGATCAAAAATTATTTGAATTTAAAAAGAAAGATAATTGAAATCGGAAGTTTACAATTTTCCAACTATTAATAACTACCGGAAGTTATTAATAACTTCCACCTGTCTTTTAATAGATGAGAAAGAAATATACTGTGCGAGAATTTAATATGAGTGTTACAACTATATTAAAGTGACACTTTTTTTCGTTATTCACATTGGAAAGTCAAAATATAGTTTATATTCGTATATATTTATTTATTATTAGTTGTTTCCTTTAAATATTATTTTTCTGTTATGTCTCTCTAAATTATTATGGGGAATCTAACAATATTATATTATGAATCATTAAGTTTGCCCAAATTTCGAAGAGATGTTATTTGATTTAATTTTTGAATAGATTTATCGGAAAAGATAACATATCTGTCTTCTCAGGAGGAACCCCAAATGTGATACATTGTTTATTAATAAGTACATAAAATAAGCCTTGAAATCTCGTGATATTACATGCTAAACACATACAGCACCAGGTACACATAAAAATAGTTACGGGATACGGAAATAGTTATTACCGAAATTAATGTATTCCAGTAAAAGACGTAAAAGAGCCGTTAAAATTCATAGCGGAAAAGTCGAAATAACCTATTGAGTCGAGTAAAACCTTACACCAAAAGATTTAATCCACGCTTAGGTACATATCAAATTTGCAAAACGTTTAGAATGCTCATGTCTCGTGATGGAGACGAATACCAAAAATGATACTAGCATGGAGGTAAAAATACGTTATTTTCGTGGTTACTAGATATTTTAGCACAATTTTAAAATATTTATTTAACAATACTCCTCTTGGTGGGATCCCTGCACAAAATTTCATTCATAAGTTCATGGTATGAGACGTCCTAAATACTAAAGAGGCCTTTCTCTCATTTATGTATGTTCACTTATGCTTACTGGAACTTCCGGTAAAAATTAATTACAATTAGCTTAAACTAAAACAGCCAATGATGCTGTTATATACGTACGAACAGATAGTCATGACGAGTTAAGTTTTCCAGTATAGCTAATAAGCTATGAGGCCGCTACGACGTTGAAATTACCAATAACTAGTAAATAAATCTTTTACTCTTAGTTTTCTTTGCAATTTAAAATTATGAAATAATTCAAATTAACCTATTTACTAGACCATGTTTTCATTTGAATTTTTAAATAACGATATGTTTTCATTTTATATTTTCCTATAAATAAAAATTATTGACGTTTAACACCTCCTTAAACAAAACAAATTGTATCCCCCGTTTGTTTACTCATTTAAGGATTTATCACATAACTACTTTTAACTCGTTCGATTTCATTCAGATTCATGCAACCCCATCTCTGAACACCGTCAGACATCTGACAGGCAAGCACATAAGATCTCCCCTCTCCTATTTCACACGTCACGATTACATGATGTATGACAGCGAGTAATAATCGAAAACCGAATTAAATCCCATTCATTCGGCGAGAGGAACGCTCCGCCTGGCGCTCGTCTCATCTCCCAAATTGGTTTCACAAGACAGTGCTCAATGTAGTGAAAAATCGTATCGATACGTTTTTCATATCTACCCTCGGAATATGAAAAAAATGTGCCCATACGTCCGTAGCGTTACCGTATCGCCAGTCGATATTTATTGGCCGCGACGTAGCGTGCGGGCAACGACAACAGGGTTGCCACACGTATTTGTAAATAATCTATGCTATAATGGTAGTATTAACAATTGACAAAAATTCAGTTCTAAAATGGTCCGCAAAAGATACGCAAGAGATAATTTAACCCAAACTTGCTGAGTGAGGGTAGCGTTCCAATTTAGGATAACAAAACAATGTGTTTGAGACGCAAGAACTAGCAGGTATTGTATAACATTTTACCTATGAGCAAGATCAATTGAATCATAAATATCTATCTAGAAATACCTATACCTGAAAAGTATATTTTGTATAAATCGACCCTGAACTTTTAATATTGTTTAGCGCTATTGTAAACTTTCAAATAATTTTAATACAAATACAAAGAACATAAATACACACTTCACTTATTTGAATTGTGTAACATAATAAATAGTAGCTCTTATGTCAAAGAAGATAATATGTAACATAATAAATAGTAACTATTTCGATCCAGTTGTCTTTAACTAATTATTAATGCGAATTAGGCAGTTTATTTAAAAAGCCAATCTATGGTACATTATGTCATCAAACAGCTATAAAAATAAAGTAAGTTTGACAGTTATAGAAGGTTACATTTTGGTTAGTGACCAAATTTTAAGGAGCGATTAAAAATCGGCAACTAAATCATATAATCAAAAAACAATTTTTTTTTCAAATTTTAGCTGTCCGACAGCAATAATTACAAATAAATTGGTGAAGTTTGTGGTGAATTAAAAACAAACATTATTATTGTATTGAAAATTGTTCAAAAAAAGGTCGCGATCTTAGATTTAAGGTCAAGATACCGGGTATTTGACATTGAAACAGGCGAACCAAACGAATGTTTCGAGTTCCCAGAAATATTACTTTGATAGTGTGAGCATCCGTTCCATGTTTTTTTTTTAAATCTAAGGAATGCTTCAAATTTATTTTTATTTTCCATCAGGGTACAATGAATTAAAATATTTTGATTAAATTTGAGGTCTAAAATATCCTTTTCAATTTTGGGTACTGTTTGAGACATATTCCGGTATACTCAACTTTTGGTGCGAGAAAATTTTTAAATCTTGCCTTAATATAATCTGAATTTTGAAATATCTTTCCAGGATATACAAATCAGCAAGTTAGACAGCAATTATGTAATATCTCATTGCATATTTATGAAGTAGGGTATTGACATCCTGGTTGTGCATCTTAACACTGCGCTACCATAGTCTCTTGTGTAATCTAACATGCTGGTCTAATTGACGAAGTTGATTTATATTTTCGTAAAAAAAAAAATAAAATAACCCATACGTTTATCACCTATTTATGCCACATAAAATATAAAAAACATTAAAATAACCCATTACTCTGTCACCTATTTATATCAACTCTCCCCATGGTCAGTTAAATGTATTTTAAGATTTGTTTTTTTCTATGTATAAAAAACGACAATGATTTTGTTTTAATAGTTTTTAATATGTATAATGATTATTTAATTTAATCTTTATAATATAAAATATGAATATAAAATGAAAACATAACGTTATTTAAAAATTAAAATGAAAATATCGTCTAAACATTAGTTTGTTTTTAATTATTTCACCATTTTAAATTGCAAAGAAAAATAACTAAGAGTAAAAAGATTTATTTATTAGTTATTTAATCGGTGCGTGAGTCGATTACAGAAATGTATGAATCAGTCTTGTAAAATAAAAAAAAAACGATTAAAACGAACATAGTATACTAATTAGCAATATACACCTTTAAATATTTTTTATTTTCATGTTGTCTACAATTACTTTATATATTATCTTAATGTAGCTAAACAGTTTAATAATTAAATCAAAAAAATTGTTGGCATCCTTCAACACGGTTCATTTAAATCGCTATGGGCTATTAACTCATACGTTTTAAATATATATTATAAACTCTATATTCGAAGAAAATTTTCCTCGTCATAAAATTAGTATGGTTAAGAAAATTATACATGATTTGTGTACAATCAGGACATTTTTAATAGTGATAACCCTGACACGCTCGTCCCGCCCGCGGCCCCGTGTTTAGGGCATGTCGTAGCGCACCAGCGTACATATTTATAGTGGAAGTAATAAACTTGACGTAGCTTACTTTGTTCGCGCGGTATGCCTGCTACAACGCGCGCGGCCATCGGTTTATATAGCCGGATTTTACTGTCTGAGCCGGGGTTCGCCCGTGCCGATGTTACCTACGTCGTTCCCTATAATGAAATTGATCTCTCACTCCTCTTGGCCGACAAGAGATGTAATAAAATAAGAAGTTTCTACCTACGGCGGATTGCTCGATGTTGTAGTCGAAGTAAAAATATGTCGGTTGTATATTATATGAGTATATTGCATGCTACTTGTGTTAAATGGGTTTCGCATATGGTATTGATATAATGAAACGTGACTTCCTGTTTCATGTTTTGCCATAGGAGTCTGATATTAAAATTATTGTCCTTATTTTATTGACTTGTAGTTTACTGGCACCGATTGAATTTAAGTGTGATACCAGTGTGACACCATACACTCAATAAAAAAATAGAAGATAATTTTTATGAATAAAAAAAATTCACAGTCTTATTGGTCCATGTCTTTAGTTGTATTCATCGTGTCGGGATGAAATTGGGTGAATCTATTTTGTTGGATTGAGATGTTACATTGAAAAAATCCGAAAAAAATTAAGAGTATTCTGAAGCTAAAGTTACGAGATTTTCGAATGTCATTAAAAAAATTAGCTGCTATTTTTTTTTGGAAAATATAAAGAAATAAACGATATTAAAATTCTTAATTTTTTACTTTCAGTTGAAGAATCTTGAATAAAAAATAAACCTGTTAAATACAAGTTAAATTTGCACTTCTAGAGTTCCATAAATACTTAGGTACATGTAAAATTTTAAAGTTAAGGATTGTAGTATTTATATTAAACTATTTATAAATACAAATATGACTTTTTTCATGACGTTAATTTATTGCCTGGTATATATTTTAAAGCCATAAAAAATGTTATTAATTTCTGAAAAACTACGAGATTAAGAAACATAGTTATGATATTGCCATCCAGATATTTTTGAGTGTTAACTGTTGAGGTGTATGCGGGTAAATATACTTGATAATTATAAAATATATTTAATAATATAAAATATATATAATAATACACTTTATATAAATTCGAAAATTCTACCTCAAGTGCTTTATGAGATAAATGGATGAAACAAAGAGATGGACGAACCCATAGGTTATCTTTAAAATGTTTAATTTTTTTATTACGGTACGAAATCTAAAAATTATCACAGTTATAAATAAGTAAAGTTTTGAGATTTAAAATTTATCATTTAGCAACTAAAGTTCACGCCCACTGATATTTGTAAATTTTCAGAGTTTACAAAATTATGTTTTATCTGCATTTTTCATATTTTTTATTAGTATATTAAAAATAAAGTGAGTAATATATAGACGAATCGTTAAGAGACTTTAAAATATGAAAGAAAAAATCTAATATTTTTGGAGACAAACCACCTTAAAATTTCGATGTAAAACATTCTTTAGTTATTAATTTCTGAAACATTATTCAACTTTCTACATCAAAATTTTTTTGAGAAAATTTCAATAATAATGGTAATTTTCAATAATATCTCTAGAATTATCATACAAACAATTCTGAAGAAAATAGTTTTCGATTCCTTATAACTTTCTCTTTCAACTGATATCTCATACCAGATATAAAATAAAAAATAAAATCGATTTATTTACAAAAGATTTTATTTTACTTTTGAAGGTTTTATTGAGAGTAAGCGAGTTAACGTCAGCCAAATTTAATTTTTTTACGTCGTACGATTTTTTAATAATGGCTCTAACAGACAGTTAACACGTAGGTGATTTTATTATAGTTGCCTTTTTTATTTTAAGGCACGGGATTCTAAAAATAACAATTCTTAAGTAACTTATAACACCTTGGAACCGATTGGATAGAAAATATTAAAGTATCTATTTTAACGGCTTTATTATAATACTTGTTAAAAGTAAATGTTTCTTAGGATCCCACATTTTTTTAAATTGCTTATTTGCTATTTCTAGCACATTTGATCTATTTATTATAAATTATGAACATAAATTTTATTACTATATGTGAAATGGTTACAAAATTATAACGATAAACAGATAAAAGGACAACGGAATTATACTGCAAGAGTACCATTTGTCTTCCTGTTGTATCCTAAATATTGGGATACAGAGCCTAATGCGGAATGAAAGGCGTATTTTCAAAGTGAAGGATTTAATATGGGATGGAATGAACAGATAAGAAGTGTTTATTGAACATAGCTGAGTTAGACTTTAGAGCTTAAGATATAAAGTCTTCGTAATAAGCAATAGCATGAGGACCTATTCTCAAAGCATGATCGAAATTGAGATATGTCAAGAAAGGGCTGTATAGTGTTGAATCGTTGCTTTGTGATGTTATAAATAGATAAAGGATTTGGGACGGAGGAGGTTAGTGAAGTGTTAAAGTTTTGTACGTTTGGTACTCCGTCGCACTTATCTACGGTCGACTGAGTAAGCATTCTACGAGCCTTGCACGAGACGCGCGAATTTGAACATCAGGATATCTTATAGATGCGTACTAATGCGGTCACTGATATTATATAAATAACAGTTAATATGTTTATATTACGATGGGAAATATACACAAATTTTATTTTCATGCTTATTTGACAAAGTTACATATAAATTGCTATTGCTAGCTATGGGAAACGTAAGTAAGTTACTCCCGAGAAAATGCTGGTCAAAAAGTCCTGTTTTGAATTTGGCTTCAAAATACACCGCCAACCCTTGTAACATCATTCGTTGCTGTAGTGGCGTTTACAAAAATAATATGTGTCAATGTTTTAAATGCCTTTTAATTCAAATATACCTTTTTTACACTTAAAATGGACAAAATGAACTTAATACTAAAATATTTCAACATAATGTAATGTTTGAAAAGCAAAGCGTATAAATTCTTATTTTGTGCCTATGTACAAATCTGTATCAACAAGGCCGTTGGATCAAGTATTTTAATTGTGTCCACTAGTACATATTAAAAAGAAAGTGGTTCGAAGCTGTAATGAGGTTACTATGATTAATTATTCTCCAAAATCAATCATTCAGTGTTGTGAAAATAATTTTGATGTAAGTTAATGAATAATTTGTATGAGAACCATAAGGCGGTCATTAATTAATTATTATATGTAAAGAAGTCGAAAATTAAAAATGGTTTTAACGCCATCTATTGAGCATTTTGTTGACTATAGATGTTCGAAACATAAGGCCACTAAAATTCGTAACGGCAAAATAAGTAGAACAGATTTTGACTGGTCAATGGTCATAAACGATAATAGAAGGTAGTAAATAATTTGTTTAGTTTTAGCAACGAGGGTATTTTGTATTTTAAATTTGCATATGTCCGCTGTCGATTACAATAATAAAGGTAATTTTATAATGTTTGTAATATTTGTTAAAACCATTGACCTAAATATTAAGATACGGCCAAAGGAACAAAAACCAAATCGAAAATGACAACACCAATTTATGTGTGCCATTATATTACAATTAAACAAAACTACATTGTGGGTCACATGACTGACAGTTTGCGACCGTAGATATCTTATTTTATTATTTTTAAACCAAATTAAAAAAGAAATGGTTTGAGGAATGAGGAAAGTAATTAGAATTTTTTATCTCTCTCTTGGATATAAACTATTACCATACTAAATTTCATCAAAATCCGTCCAGTGGATTTTACACACAAATTAAGAGACAGACTGACAAAATCTCCTGTTATCATTCTATACGCTGAACAATCATTCTTTTTAAAATATATTCCATGTACCGAATTCACTCTGTTACAATTTTATTATATATATAGAAAATTATTATTTGGAAGGTTAACTATTTAGAAAATTTGTCGATTCTGATTTCTAACAAAAAGCAGTGGTTTCCAAAGTTAGTTATATTAACGCTCTTCGGGTGCGTGCGCACACACACATGCACGCAAATTCTCCACTGACAAAATATTGTTCTTTTCTTTAGTCTGCGAAATCCTTTTTGCACTACTTAACAAACTGGAAAATAATTTTAATAACCTACAATATAGTAACTATTTTTCTCAATAATTAAAAAAACAACGTATGTGTAAGCTCGTTTGTCTTTCATGTATGGGCTTTGTAAAAAGTGTATGCGTTAGCTATATTTAATCACTAAATGACTCAAACCTATGAACATTTTATACTTACATTTTCAGTTTAAGTTTATCGGTTAAGATGTTTTTGAACTGATGATGTGACAGACACATAGAAAAATATTAATTTTTTTTGCTAGCAGCATGGTTTCCTGTTTTTCCGGCACCGTACTCATCAGTAGATTTTCAAAAATCAAAGTAAAAAAAATGAATAATTAAAAAAAAATTATGTGTGAAAACACGTCCTTACACAAAAGAAAACACGTACAACTCTTTTTTCAATAAATAATAAAAGATATGTAATAGAAACGATTATAAACCGAGGTTAACATACATCAATCTTTTTTAAAACTCTTGAACTGTAATTTTAACATATTTTTACCACACAATCCGTCATTTTTTTATTGTTATTAGGATAAACGTACTTACGAGAATCTAAATGTCAATTGAAATTACACGCTGCTAATTTCGCCATAAAGCACCGTTTCTAGTGGGACCTTTTTCGTTTGCTATGGGCCTGTCCTTGCGAAGTAATACATAAATCTATGGTTAAAACGAAATTAAATTAATTTAAATTTAAAAACAGTGTTAGACTCGTATAACGCTTTGCATCTTTTATGCGTTACCTAATGATTTACCGTAGTAATATCTTTAAGTTCCATTTCAATTGAACAACAAAAATTTCAATTTTTATCATAACACTTTGTATTTTTAAAAATCTTTTTTAGAAAATTACTTAATCGTTCATCTGTGCTATATGTAACTCTTTTCATTATTTTTGGAAAAAATTATAATTGGTATGGTCAAGTCCTTTTGGTAAGATTTTGTGATGATCCAATATTTTTATTGGTAACTCTACTTTTGCTCTTACATAATTTTCTACTTTAATGATAAGACAATATTGAGTTATAGATTGTATGCATATTCCGCGAAATGTATATTTGTTATCAAAATTGTTTTAACCGAACATGTCTTTTACTGTTGCCTAAGATAATTTTTCTTTGTTTCTTGATTTTTCTATTTGTGATAAATGATTTATTTACTAGAACATCCGAACTTGATACAATTAAAGTATTTAATGTAATAGTTAGGTTCTTGTAATAAATTCTCATCACAATTACTTTCAACAGGTTTTTGACTATTAATTACACAGAAATGTTCCGTCGAATCTCTAAACTCATTTTATAGATACAATTAACTCCAAATCCGTGTTTCTACATTTGAACTCAATCGTTTAACCCCTTTTCGACAATAAAATATAGTGTATCTCATTTATTATATTATTTTTGGAGTTCCGTACATCAAAAAGAAAAAAGGAACCCTATAAGAGGTCACTTTGTTGTCCGTCTGTCTATTTATTGGTCTGTCAAAACCCTTTTTTCTCTTTTACAGTTTTTTTTAAATGTGCGCCTGTGAAATATATAGTAGGCAATATATTTTCGTTCCGAAAAATTAAAATTTTGTAAATAGTTTAATAGGAATTGATGTACCGTTAAATATTTATAAATGTGTTGTGTTGAATATATTTGGCGTCAATTTTATAGAAATTCATTACTCACGATTAAATGAAACTACGTGATGTAGTATTGTTTCTACTTTCTTTAAGTTCTTTACCACGACCTAGGTTTCGTTGTATTACAACATCTAGAATAAAATCTTTGCTAATATGAAGATGTTGTAATACAACGAAACCTAGGTCGTGGTAAAGAACTTAAAGAAAGTAGAAATAATACTACATCACGTAGTTTCATTTAATTGGGAAATGTGTTGTGCTTGAAAGGTTTTTATTTTATTAGCACACGACATTCATCCGTGGTAAGTGATGAATTCATCCGTTTACTCGAGTTTTACCAATTTTTATCGACGTTCTACATTCATCCGTGGTGAATACCTAATTGTCCCTTTACTCAACACTCGTCTGTAGTAAATATGAAAAAACTGTGTATTTTGTATCATATTCTTTTTTATTAACGAATCATTCGTCACAACATACGTGTGATATTACATACATACGAACAAGAGTTGTAATATTCAATGGACTTGTTAAATGCCAACTGAACTTGCGCGATAATTGTTTTATGTGATAAATGAAAAATCAAATTTATTATATCTGAAATTTGGTCTGAGGTGTTATAAAATAATGTATCTAATAATATAATATATCTAGTATATTAATTGACTGATACAATAATTCAACGAGTTTTTTTTATGTAAAGAAATTTTACATGAGCGCACAGACACGGTCTTGCTACGTTTTATTGTATGTATAGACTACCTATTTTTATCTTAATGTGAATTTCTTTATTCACATTACCACATTAGTTACATTGCCACCCTCACTCGGAATGTTATTGTTGCGATTAAATAATCAAAATTTAATTAAAAAATAATTTTAAAGCTTTTTTCATACTTGCCAGCTCTCTTTTTATAAATTATACTTTTTTTTAAATGCTCTTTTATTACACCAGACTAAATCAAAATGATTGCACAATGTTTTTATATTAAACAGTATTTGTAATTTATCTTATGCAAACGTGATACTACCGACATCATTATAAACCACACAGCGTGATAACGTTCACTTCAAAAAGTGACAGAATTTTAAGTAATCCATTCGGTTTTAGTGTCTGATTACATCTGTCTGAAATTAGTTTCTACAGTAATCATGAATCAACATATTTAACCTATAAGTCGACAGTTTTCTCATTCTTTATTTGTAGGATATCGATTATCTTTCCTTTCGACATGCCTATGATTTCCGCTACCTCCCATTCTTTCGTTCGACGATCAGCCAGTTTGAAGAGGACCTTTTTGGCGATTTCTTTAATAATCACGTTTTAACTGCTCCTCAGAAAACAGAAGTGTGGCTGATTTTGAGTTCGTTAAAGTAATATCTCACGGTTGACATAGATGGCGAAGACTCCAACAGACAATATCTAACTTCATTATTATTTTTTCGCACATGTTTCCTTTCCAAAATATAAACCCAAATAGATCGACATTGTTCTTCTTTGTTTCGAAAAACATTAAACGTGTTTAATACACGTGAGTATTCTTTGAAATCTAATTAATAAATTAATCTGAATTGCTGCATGGTGTAATTCAAAACGTGGTTGAATATAAAAATAATAACATTTTCGCTCAGCAACGCAACCTATCTCCAAATAGGGGTACTTACTGATTCACCCTCGTAAATAAGACCTCTATAAAGAAAACATTCCTAAGAGTACCTCTCGTGTAATAATACGAACAAATATGTTAAAATTAGGGTTTTCTAGTATATTTAATAATAACACCGCCCTACAACATTTTTGTTGCATCCAATATTATTTACGGTTTTGAATATATTTTTTATATAAATAGTTTTTTTTGTAACTGCTTTAATTTTTAAGATTTTTAGGGAACATGGAGGAGTTGTCGAAGGTGAAATTTATCTCTAAATTTTTCAGATTTTGAAAACTTAATATTTGAATATAAACAAAATATGTATTTTGTTTATATTTAAATGATAAGTTTTTTTAAATATGTATTTTAAATGAAAGAAACTTCCTTTTGCAATACCTCCAAGTAAGAATAGTTAATTGGGTATATCCCTAAAGACTTCAAGAGAAGCCGGCTATCATGTAATATTCATTCAGGCATCCTTGGTAGCTTTCATCCGTAGTTCGAATGTCTTGATTTAATCTTTCTATTTAATCTGCACTTATTTCTGAAGTTGAGTCGTTGAAAGAAACTCTACTTATATATGTATATATATATATATATATATATATATATATATATATATGTATATGTATATATATGTACATTGTTTCAGTAACATTCTGATGTTCTGGTTTTGTGGACTGATTCGTGTGAGCCAAAATAAATACCCGCTTTTAGCTTGTGAGAACCTGAATTCAGGAAATTTCTTCTAGTATGTTTAAAACAGTCCCCATCTTTACTGAAAGTATTGACAAATTACTTAATTAATCCTAATTTGACTCTAAAGAGTAAATTGTCATTTTCTCATGCAAAATTTAGTAATCAAGAAGGGGTCTTAGATAGATTAAAATCTATGATTAAATAGTTTTCGGGAATTTTCTAAATTGTAGTCGCTATGTTGGATGTCAGGTTGTTCCTTAAAAGTTGATGGAAGTAGTTCTGGTATGTAACCAGAATTCAAATTAAGTCTCGTCGCGAATGGAAAAATGGACTAAATCCATTTTTTCGAGTGACTCCAATGATATTACACCAAAGTAAAAGTTGTAATGTTATTTTAAGGGTCTGTATCAGACCGTTGGGATTTGGTAATAAAGAAAATCACTTTTTAGTTGGCCATAAATGAGATAGCACACGTAGCCCTAAAAAAATTTCAACAGAAATTTTTTACACTACATGAGGTAACTAGTTCTTTTTATGACGAAATGCTGTCATGAAAAGGCATAGTAAAAAAAGGCGTTTTCACAAACTGTACTACGCTGATACAATTTTCACCAAACAATGTAAATGAAATAAAAACATTCCAAATTATTTATGCTCTATCTTCGCACTGATGTAATTTCGACAGATAAAGAGAAATTTCGTAATAAAAAAATATTCAGATATAGGGAGGGTAGTTAAATGTAAACAAAAGTAGAATGCGAATATTTTAAGAACTCGTGTTGATGGCGAATAACTAAGGGCTTAGTTAAAATTAGTTTTCTCGATTTTTTTAAATAAATGGAAACGTCTCGTATAACAGACATTTAACTTTGTTTTATTGTATAATATACGAGTGTACAAGATCTTAACGAGATAATTTTAATTGTACACCTGTGGATATTCATATGTATCACAAGGTGTACGTGACTGTATATGGCTACAGCACGATGGTATATATGGCTACAGCACGATAGTGCACCGGCCAACTTTTCGCAAAATGATATTTTAATTTAAAAAAAAAATTAAAAATCATATTTTTAAAATTATGAAGCCTAGTATAATAAAAGTTATTGTTTCGTATGTGTAATAATCCCCTCTATCATCGACATTTTGTTATTTTAATGAGGAAATTTCACAAGTAATAAACGTTTAATGTAGCTTTTTGGAAAGAAGAGGTTTTCTTTTAAAAAAAATATACCATCTTTTAAATTTACGGGCCGTTAAAAAATTATAATTGTACTTACGTCCAATTTGATAATAAGCGACAGGTTTTCATTTCTTGACCAATTTTATTTTTCTATCCATTGGTTAGCTATAAGTTTCCAACTTTTTTATTTTTAAATTTTTCTTTCTATTTTTATTTAAATAGAAAGAAAAATTTAAACATTTTAGGTTTTCCCAACGATTATTGTATTTTTATTTTCATTTTACGAGCGCCGTCGCCAACATCGCGCGTGTGTCATGTTACGTGATCGACAAGAAGCCCACACGTATAAAGGACATCTTTAGGGCAGATGTATTTGTGAGATGAAAATTTTACTCTATCGAATAAATCAATATTCTCTGACCATAGCAGCAGAATTCCCTCTTACAGATTGAGCCTTTTAGGTACGTATTTAATACCTCCAATTGTTGTGACAAATTATAATGTTGAGGGTCTCGCCCTGCCACGTTGAAAGAAACGTTACAGATAAATTACTGGATATTATTACGAAATACGCGAAAATATTACGTAGGCATTATTTAACTACAAAATTATTATTATTATTAGAACTACAAAATTTTCTTTTTCCCATTAATTTACCTTAAAACATATTTTTTTCGTTTCTACGTTTTCTAACTTAGGAACTGGTGATGTAAAATAATTATTGAAGATTTTCAATTAATTTGCTATTCTAAGTTAAATGATACAAAAAAATTGTATCAGTAATTAAGAAAAAAGAACAAAAAAGACTAATTTGCACGTGTCGAAAGGACTATTTTCCTTTTATGTTGAGAATAAACTGGAAATGTGAATTTCACATTTTTTTATCTGAAATTAAAAATTGTAATAAAATAAAGCGTTCTTTTCGTACCTTTTGTAAACGTGATGCTGTACAATGTAAAGCAAAACCTATTATATTTGCGTTATCTAGTATATAGAAGTTACTGTCTGTGTGTATATCATTTAATTTAATTCCGAATGTATTCACGAACCGATTCATAAAATAAATTTCAATAACTACCAATGTTGGTACATATATTGCAGTAAATTAAAAAAAATTGGTGAAGTTTATTCCTTTAAATTTAATATTTATTTCCTTTTTTATGTGATTTCTGTTAATCGTAACCGAGCAAGATGAAATAAAGGGCAAGTATTTATTCACTGAGATTTTAATATTTACTACATATTGGAATTTCCTGATTATCCATTCAAATAAATAAAAAAAATTGCAGTTCAATTTCAATTTTATTATATATTTTTTAATCCATTTATGTGTTTAAAACGTGTCAATACATTTTTAGGCGCCTTTGTCAAAACACACACTCATATTTCGAAATCAAATTAGTGTTCCGTGGCACTGAGGAAATAATCCAATTATTTATTTCTTTATAACTGCCTAGCCATTGGTTTTAGACAAAAAGTTTTTCGACAACTTATTTCCTTATGAGCTTTTTTTTTTAAATGTTGATTTGGCTCTGTCAAAGCGCCCGTATATAGTTCTGCGTATCCGTGGTATGTGATACGGCTTTGGTGCGATCGGCGACAGGTAGCGCGGTAGATGAGTCCGTTGTAAAAGTCGGAGAGCATCGCAAATCATATTTAAGTGGGGATCTAATGACATGAAATACTAACTGTGCAAGTATTGACTAGTTTTTTTAAATTCATAAATTTAACTCACGTTATGATAGATGGATAATAAGGATGAGAAAATTAAGGAAATGCATATTGTGTTAAGGAAAATCTATTATGTGTTTAGATTAAAAGAACTCCAAAACGGAAATAATTCTTGCCACTTGCATGCATTTAACGTTAATGTAATATCTAAAAGCTTATTACGTTTGTCAATTAATATAACAAATATATTTTTTTTTCACGAATGAAAACAAAATTATTCCTTTTTATGAAAACTTGGATTGAAAAACGATCGATGTTATCGATCGACATTTGGCATACATTTCTGCCAGATTATTACTTATTGAAAACTCAGCTACTGAGGACAATCTTAACTACAGCCAAATTGAGAACTCAAGTAAAATTAATAAAAAAAACAGTACATTTTGAGTAAGTGATATATACCACATAGAAGAAGAATGTAATTATTAATTTTTTTTCTTTGTTTTCTTCTTAATTTTTAAAGAAACGGTGAGAACTTTGCGAGTACTTTATAGAATTCATCTATTAAATAATCAATTACGTCCGTAATATAAATATTTTTATTTTGCACATTAGACAGTTATTTTTGCATGATAACGTATTTTTAAAATCGTGTTTGGTTGAGTAATTTTACGGATAATAATCGGAACTAATTTTAGACACTCACTTCAAATTTCGATTTACTAAATGAATATTCATGATAAGACAGTGAGCAGACAGACTATCACAGTTTACCTTTATAATAAACTTAGGTTCATTGCCGAGAACGCCTCTCAAAACTTTTTTTCATAAAATATAAATTTCACTAGAAAAATTCCAAGATAATTAAGATAATAAGATATTTTATTTCCTAGACACAATGGACAATTTAAAACATGTGGATGTAAGTACCTGTATATAAAATGTGATATAAAAATTATACATTGATGGACTAGATTCGTATCCACAGAAACATTCCATTAAAATGTATTTTCCTAAAAATACTATATAAAACGTGATTGGTTATCAAAACTTGTCATGCAAAAAATTATTTTATCCATTCTCTCAAACGCGAAACGTGCGACGTTACAGTAGATCAAAAATATCTTATTTATTAAAAACAATACACTTCGCGTAACATTAAAACCATCAAAGCGAATTCCTAATGAAATTTCATCATTAATACAGGCTGCGATGTTAATGAATGGCCTTTGCTAAGCCAACGTGTCCCAGTTAGCCGGGGCTTTCGCCGAAACAAAGGAAGCGGATGTCACGAACTAGAGACTCAAAGAGGAGGCTTAGGGCTTAGATGTCGGTAGATTCAAAAATTTGCGTCATTAACCTGTAACGCCGCTCTCGCACACACACACTTTTATTTATTCAGGACTCCACAAAGGATAACACTCGGTTCCATGCCGAAGGGTGGGTTAAAATATTACACTGCGGTGATACAAAAGAGAAAATACCCTTATTAAGGGAAAACAAAGTTGTGTTTAATTTAATTTTCGTCCCGTTTTGACACAAATTGCCCCGAGCCCGCCGAGTATGTGCTTCTTTGCTGAAAAACATCAGAGAAGAATTTGCGTCGGTTATTTCAAGAAAATTTTCCACTAAGCCAAACCTAACGAGATTGTAATTTATTTTTCAATTACTTGGAGGTATTATAAGGTACGCTCGTATGTAAATACTCTGTGTCAACATTGCGACGTATTCTGACGTTCACCAGGTATACAATGGACACGAGTGTGATGTACGACAACTAAACAAAAATTCTTTTAAGTTTTTTTAAGATTCCATATTAAACATGGCAGTTTAATATGCAATATTCGGAAGGAATTCCTTATAAATAAAGAAATTTAAAATATATCGATACAATTTCCTTTTGTTTATGACCATTTACAACCTACAAAGTGACGGTTCTTTTTATTTTTATTGAGATGCATCTGCAAATATTCTCAATTTTATATCACGTTTAAAATAGGAAAAAACATGAATACTGCATAGTAGAATTTGGGTAAATACGAATACACATTAAGTTTATAATTTTAAGGTGATTTCCTTGGTTCCTTCGTAAACAATATTTCTATTGGCGAAGCCCATTTGTCCATCTGCGACAGTAATAACTACAGAACTGAAATTTTATAAATTTTTACAAAACCCTTCGACTATGGAAAAGTATAATTTATTATTGTTATTGTGTTTTTTTTAATTCTATATAACATTTATAAGCCAAAAACGTACGTAAATTGAAAAAAAAGAAATGTATTTTGAAGTTTACTCCTTAAGAATCGATTTTCATACATAGCACCCTGTATGAAACGTCATGAGTAGTAAAATCAGAAGTTCAGTGTGCACGAAGTTCAGTGTTAAAAAAAGTGTAATGAGCTAATTTCAGACACATCTTTAACTAACATAACGTATAATTTATTGACAGTTGTAAGCGTCGTTTGTTTTGAATGAAAATATTGCGTTTAACAAAAAAATTATAGTGAAATGAATATAAGAAAATTAAACTACACGGAAAAAGAGAAAAGGCTCTTATAATGATACAAGTTCTGTCATAGAAAGGTCAATAGAAAGGTCGATTTATAAATGTTTAAAGAAATATTTTTTTAGACTTTTAAAAGACAGATAGAAATTTGTGACTGTTGCAATTTTTATGCTCCCCCGCTGCTTTCTAATATCTTAAAAAGTTATCACAGTCTCTCTTATCTTATTGCAAGATTTACAGCCCTTTTTGTCTACTGCCTGGATATACGTTCTGATAATCTTCTCATTTTTCTTATCCCAAACATCTACATCTTCATGAACATTCATGCTGCGAATTTATGGGACTAATTCAATTCCAACACCAGATTTACACGGTCAATTCAAGCATTCAAATGTCATCTGAAAAATTGTACATCCCATAATGTTATCTAAGTTTAATCCTTGTCCTTTCTTACCCGTGTGAAATCTAAAACTTTTTTGGACATATAAAATTCGATTTTTTTTTGTGCTTTTCATTTTTGTTTTTTTTGTCCGAAAAATTTTACTTATCATATTTCTTTAAGGTGTTTCGCTGTTTACCTGAATTATTACTACACAAATGTATTGTAATTATCGTTGATTGTAAGATACGGTAGCAATAAGTTCGCTAGATCTTTATTCATGAAATAAATAAATGAATACTCGGTCTTCAAAAATTCCAAAATTAAAATTATTTAGAGCTGTGTTATTAGAAATTTATCCGAAGTTTACGCGAGCACTATAGCTATGATTTCAGATTTCATATTTTTTCAGAAAATCTGTATTTTTTCTTACGCCTTTGGACATTGTACTAGTTAATATACATTATTTTCATATTAAAAACTAATATCGATATTTACAAAAGCTTTAAAAGAAATAGTAGGAATGTTTTAATATTTAAACTGTTTTTTTTACCTAAATGTGTAAGAGTACTTCTAGGGTATCTTTACTTGTAATTAAGAGGTCTTTTTAAAACAAGTTCTTTGTGAGATTTTTTTAAAAAGATGCGTATTGTTAATAGTAGAAATTACTACGGTAGTAAAAATGATTGAGAAAAGGAAACATTGGCGATTCAGAACTGATGAATAAAAATGTGTAATGCCTCAAAGATGGTATTTAAACATTCAGAGGAATAATTCACAAGAACGATTGAAACTAAAGCACGTCGGCGTGAGGAAAAATGTTATTTAATTTTCACTGCTTTCTTTGTTTAGTCAATCCATTAAATATACTTCTCCCAGTTCTTGCTTGCCTCATCCAATATTTTTGTTTATTCACCTCTTTCCGGCATTCTTGATTATAATGTCTTACCATCGAATTCTTATTCTGATAGGTATTTACCAGCCGATAACTTTGGCTCCAGCATTCGGTATTACATCTCATTATATGACTGATCCATATCAATTTAAAATGTATTATTTGCTGTCCTATATCCCGGACATCAAATTTTCCCGTCTGTCCTTATTTCCTTTACGTAGCATTACCCTTTCAGTCACTCTTTCTGTGATTTTAAGTTTCAACATCGTGTCGTGTATCCAATACTAGATTTTTTTATCAAGCTTATAGACTCATTTATTATCAACTGAACATTTTTGTTGGCATTATTGAATATAACATTTAAATTATGTGTCTCCCAAACTACACATCGTCGATATGAAGAATGCTTTGCGAATTAAGTCAGTACTCAAGCAATGTTGGCACTACTGTACCTGTTTATACCAGCTAGAGGGCACCACTGTCTTTGTCGTTTGTTAATCGTTGGGTTGGCCCTCTTGTTATTCTGATAGCTCATCACAGCGTTTTGTGATTTTCCGCGAGGCAGTCAAAAACTTTCGTTGTTTCACTTTCTTTGGAAATAAATGATAAGTGACAAGTTTTACTTATATTTACAAGTATATTGCAATGAGTGCCGAATCTGGTAAGCCTGAACGGCACACGAAAGGTCAAAAAGTGTTCGTGGTTTGTGACCTGGAAAGTGCCGTGTCTCGCGGAGAGGTACGGTGGTCTACATCCTAGTGGACACTACAACAGGCCTCCTCCCAACAGAAGTCAACCAACTACTCCTTCAGGGTTGTTGATTGGAGGTGAAAAGAGCAAAGAAATGACTGGTCAGAACCAGAAAAACACTTTTATCCAGCCATTAAGAGATGATTTAAATGGTGTGAAAATAATGGAGTCCCTAGCCATGGTGTAGTTCAACACCAAATTTCAAGATATTTAGCCTATTTTCATTTGGTAGTGAAACTTGCTTACAATACCATTCTAATTCATAAGTCAGCCATATTCACATTCTGCAAAATCAAACAGGAAAACTTCAATGAACAGCTACTCTTGAAACAGGTGCTTAAGCCTATCGCCACTGACCAACCAGAAAAAACAAGACCCCCAGTGTGGGATCCTCAGATTATATTTGAATGGTTATCTCGACCGTGTCAGAAAATGATCTTGTTCCAGATATCAAGGCGAACTGCAGCCATTCTTCTTCTAGCATCAGGCAGAAGGGTGCATGACCTCACTCTCTTGAAAATATCAGATCCTTATTTGATTATGTCCGATGAAAAGATAATCTTATGGTCTACGTTCGGGTCTAAGATAGACTCGGCTTCACACTGGCAGTCAGGACGGCTACTTTCAGACATCAGAATGAGCAAGTCTGTCCTGTAACATCGATTAAAATATTAATTACTGCCTCTTGTGTTAGAAGAAGTGAGATGCGTGAGCTAGACCAACTGATTATATCCATCACTGAGATGATACATGCAGCCTCCAGGACAATGATTGGTGGATGGATTCGCACTGTCCTGAAAGATGATGGAATAACAGCATCACCGGGCTCCTTTAGTTCTGTAGTAGCTTCAGTAAGCTGGATGAAAATCACCCTGTGGATGAGATATTAGCCGAGGGAAACTGGAAAAGTGAAAACACTTGCAAAAAGTATTATTGTAAGGAAATCCAGAAAAGAAAAAGTGGGTCTTAGTTATTATTTAATAATTTTCAGCCCATATGACTTATTGAACAATATTATTGTGTGTTGATTTTGAATAAATTCTATTACATCCCATAATTGTTTTGTAATTGGAAGATCTATTTGACAATTCTGAATATTTAAGAGTTATATACTTAATCTAGGTTTAGAGATCTTAATCTCATAGTGTTTTAAAACCAATAAAACGAATAATTATTTTTCACATAGCGTTTTGTGTTTGTCACTAGCAGATATCAAACATCTTTTCATATCGACGCTGTGTATTTTGGGAGACACATAACATGATATTTTGAATTACAACAAAATAGATATTATGTGTTGAAATGAAACACCTAGCGTCGAAGGAATAACTTCCAGGTGAAGACTCTATGACGAGCTGTCAGAATAACGGGAGGGCGAACCCGACGAGTAACAAACGACAATGACAGTGGTGTCCTCTAGCTGGTACAAACAAGTACGTTATTGCCAACATTGCGGGAGTACTGAGTAAGTTCGCAAAGCATTCTTCATATCGACGCTGTGTATTTCATTTCAACACATAACAACTCTTTTGTTGTAATTCAAAATATCATAATAAAATTATCCAACTGAATATCGGCAAAGCTGGAAAAATATAATGTAAATAAATGATCTTACTCATACATATCAACAGTTATGACACAATTTTACTCACGACTCTTTAGCTAGAGGACACTTTTACTATAGACTACACAGCACACTATCACTCCTTTATTTTCCATTGTCATTCTACTACGTTACGTTTGGCGTTTCACATAATAAGATTTTATGAACATTCTTTAGCCAATAAATACAATGATCAAAATATTCTGATAAGTTTTTATTTGCATTTAAATGGTTTATTTCGAATGAATATTCCGAGAAGTGAAATAGGTTCTATCTTGAAATATTCCCAGCATCCTTTTGTTTGTTTTCCCAAACTGGTCCAATGGAAAATGTTCTCACAGTGAATATTTAATATTTTCCAAAATATTGTGAAAGAAGATATAATATATAATATTTCCTAATATGTCACTAACCGCAAAAGTTACTGCTTGTTTTATAACTGCCTTGATATAATCAAATTAAAAACGAATTTTGAGGACCACTTAATTATAGTAGACTTCCAATGAAGACGAAGCCATAAAATAACATAATTACATGGCAACTCTTGAAAAATATACGTGACGTCGAAACTGTACATGCTCGTCAAAAAATAGATATACACTGTCGATATGGGGCACAGCTCGCTTTAGGTCCTCTACAGCATATTACAGCGATTCGCCCTACGTGACGTATGCACGCATCACGTAAAATATTAAACATCTCCATATTGCATGATAATACGGCCCTGGAACGATGCGCGGTGCGCGCCCGCCGCCTCCTAATAGATTCGGCTCACTGTTGTGTCGTTATGACAGTCTTCAATCAAGTGTTGCTGGGGTGTGTGCCATTCGAATGGCCTTGGAAAATTATACGTTTTTATGAAATGTTAATACTGTGACGTCACATCTAGCGCATGCCTAATATTACATTGAATTCCGGGAATATAATACGTAAATTGTAGGTAAGAATATTCCAGCAGATAAGAAGCCGATAATTTACAAATTATGCATAAGATTGTAAGATTATGAACCAGTCTAGAATAAATACTAGACTGCTAAATTTAAAACATAGTTTAGCGATGACACATAATAACATACAAAAATAAACCCAATGTTGTCTCCGCCTTGATATTTTATGAACATTTGCAATCATAACATAATTAATGTGCATACAAAAAGGGATGATCGGAATAAATATAACCAAGCGAAAACGTTTTAAGGTGCTTTCTTTCAAGTACTAACCCCCAGTATTAATAAGCTAAAAATATTCGTTTTGGGTTTTAAGACCACCTAAGTAATATCATAACTAAGTAATATTATTTAACACCTAAGTAATATTATAAACATGAAAGTGTATTTGTTGGTGTGTTTACTACTCAATAACTTTAAGTAAGCAACAAATTTTTAATAAATATGGCACAAATTACCTTTAAATTTGGTGTAAATACCCCATCATATTATTGCTAATGGATCAGCACTATATTAGCCACGGGTTTGCTTGCATGAATACTAATATTACGATAGGTACATTCGAATGTATATATATTACGCAATTAAGTCCTTCGATTTTCACGAAGCTTGGTATACGTATGTCGTAGGGAAATTTAAATTTGACTAGAATTTACACAAAAACAAAACTCGGTGTTTTACTAATTACTAATAATATAAATGTACTATAACATAACAATAGATGGTATGACGTATGTGTTGAATAAATTACGTACATATCTCAAAAGCCCAAAACGTCTTTGTTAATTCGCTGCCTTAATCGAAATCAACGCAAGCAAAACCGCGGCTAACAACTAGTCATACAAATATTCCAAAGATTTGATATTTATCTTAAGATACAAGTAATTTTGCGATGTTACAAGATATTGTGTTATATTTACATTAATTAAAATAAAGGACTGGATGCTGTTTATTTTTTTCAGTAACATTAAAAGAGATACACGTAATTCGTTTTTATGGAGAAACAATTGACGACCTAAAAGTGCGGGGAAACCTCAGGTTAGAGATATTATTATTTAAAATAATAAGAAAAAAAAAAATTTTTAGTAATTATATATGGATTGTCCAATATTACTTTCATGAGTATAGATAATAGGTTTATTCTGGAGAAAGCTATTTAAGTTTGTAACACGCAATAACAATCAAATCTCTAAAAAATTTTTTTTTTATATTTCCAATGTCAACATTCTTTTTAACCGACAAAATCTTCTTGTTGCCAGAATGAGTATTTTTACATAATTCAGATTCTACAGAAATAATACAGAAATAGAAGTGGCAAAAAATTAATAATAAATGGTGAGTTATATATTGAAAATTATTTAAGTCAATAAAATAATTTTAAAATATTATTACAGAATTAAATTATTAGTTTAAGTAATTTCAAATAAAACTATCGGCTACATTCAAATCTGTAATTAAAAATTAAAAATTTTGACAGTTATTAGGCGCTGCCATCTAGGGACAAATATTAGAATCAATTGTTCCTACATATATCGTAATCTCTTTTGTATCAATACGTTACTGATAAAATAAATGAGTACTAAAATGTGATTATTCAAAAATACTCTTTCGTAACTAAATAAAGCAAAGCATTGCTTCGAAAACAGCAGCATGGATGCTCTCAAAGGAATATTGTAAACTTAGATGTTCCTTTCTTCCTCATTCAGAATTAAATTATTGAATTAATAAATATTGGGAAGCGTTTCTCATTTGAGATTAAATTATTGAGATAATGTTTGTTAGTATATAGGATAAAGTTATTTAATAAGTTGTTAGCGGCAGTGAAATAAATATAGTCAATAGTTTGTCAGCTCGTTATCAGATGCTTTTTTAATTTTTTATCTTTATAACGTTATAATAAGATAATTATTTGTTTCCTTCGACTGAAGTAAATGTAATGAGGAAAGGTAATATAAATTTGGTTATTAATTTCTATATAATGCAAATGAAAACAAGTAAGTAAACATGCGGATAGACCTACTGAAAGAAAAAAAATTGTTTAAACTAAATCCATGACAAAAGTATACACGTTTTAAGTACTATAACAATCGATTTATGACAATCGAATACACAATTAAATGAAACTACGTGATGTAGTACTATTTCTATTTTCTCTAAGTTCTTTACCACCACGACCTAGGTTTCGTTGTATTACAACATTTTCAGGTTGGCTGTTAGCAAAGTGAGATGTTGTAACATAACGAAATCTAGGTCGTGGTAAAGAACTTAAAGACAGTAGATATAATACTACATCACGTAGTTTCATTTAATTGTGAATAATGCATTTCTACAAAATTAACGCCACATATATTCAACAATCGAATACGATAATTTATGTCAGAATATGTAAGTGGAAATAATATACTTTGTCACATTTATTGTAATGATGTCAAGGTTGACGAATCATTGTTTGAAATAATTTTGTTTTAGTATTTAAGCTTGATTATTTTCGTTAGTTGCGCTTAAGATTAATTACAAAAACTACAGTCAGAAGCTGAAATACAAAATTTTTTTCATCTTTTATAAAAACGGTTGGGTGTTATACATATTGTACAGTCAAACTCTAGAAAATTTAATAAGATGTTGAAGCTATACACAAACATTGTAAATAACCGATGACTGATTAGAATAAATTTAATAATTTTTAAGAAACATATTTGTAAATATTGCAGAAGTATATATTTAACTTCCGCTAAAATAAGCGGTATATAAGTATAACAAAAACTAAAGCAGAGTTTATTTTTTAAAAGTTACATTAGACTTAAATATAGTCTAATATTAGCCTGTAATGTCGCCGCCTTGGTGTGTTGGGTTGATCACAAGGCATACGGCCTTTGTCGATGCGGCGCACCGCGGGTATCCGGGTTCGATTCTCGGCCGTTCGTCGAACGGGGCTGAACTGGTCGGTTGTAAGACATTGCTTTCGTAGCAATAAGTGCACCATATATATCAATTAGATACATTAAAGGAGGTAAAAAAATTAATAAATATAAATGATAATGATCGGTCGCCATATCCCCGCATAAGGTAACTTACAAAATTTGGACCATCCGAATACAAAGTTTTATTTATCAAAAGCTTTTTAATTGACATTGTGCTGAACTTTACATTTGTTAAAATTATTAAAGTCTCATGTGTGTCATGTGGTTAAATGGACACAGTTAAAATTACCGTTCATTTTAATAAATGGCTGGAAATTATTTCGGGATTGAATATTTTAAGCGCAAACGCTCTTCCGATTCATTTCGTTGGCGTAATTATATTTAAACCATTTATGACCGGCGGCGAATTATTTATGGCAAATTATGCGTAATTATTTTAATGAAACTGGATTTAATATCAAATTTTCTTATAAAAGACTGGGTAGATACTTATTGCAAAACGAAGAAATAGAGCGGCCTAGTTGTCGACACGTTCTGAAATTGTTAATGTAAATAAACCTAATTAAAAGTCCTAACCAAATTCTGGTAACAAAATTTTTTTACTTTTCAAAACAGTGGTTAAATATTTGGGGCAGGTGAAAGCATTGTACATCAATTTGAATCTTATAATTTTGAAACGAAGTTTTTCAGAAAATGAGTAGTAAAGCTTTTGGAAAAAATGAGGGGTGCGTGCTTCACTCGATGGGATGCACAAAATATACTTTATTGTTCCACTTTACGTTTCGCATTTCAACATTTTGTTTAACATTTTGCTGCATTTTAATTAAAGCATTATGATCATATAAGCAATTATATCCACTCCCCTAATTCACCCTTTCTTATTTTTGCCATCTTTTCTCATCCCCCTTCCTCGTACAAGCAGAACGGTTCCATCAAGAGGAACCAGGCATGAAACGACAGTATCAAGCAAAGGACCCTATTATGCTCACAGATTATTGTCGGTCGTTAAAAAAGATAAACACTTGATAATTTTTCAACTTACTTTTAACCGTTTGTTTTGTTTTATAATACCTAACCCTTTAATTTATTAAACAAATCTTTTTGATGTGAAACATCTAATGGCGCGTTAGGATGGGAGTTAAAACGTACTGATAGCACGTCGCGATGTGCAATTCGTCCAGTTTCGCGTCTTGTCGGTTCTTTCCGATAGACTGTTAAGTAATATTGCTGTGTATAATATATTTTCGATAGACTGTTAAGAAATATTGCTGTGATACATTATTTTATTAAATTAATACTTTATTATTTACAACCATATGAAAATTTGTATTTGCGTTTTCAATTGGTCCAAATAAAAATGTTTCTGCATAAGAATACAAATAAATTAGATATTAATTAGCTAATTTAATTATATCTATATATATATATATATAAATATAAATATATATATATATATATATATATATATATATACATATATATATATATATATATATATATATATATATATATATATTATATCATAACTATTTCTTAGCTAATTTAACTATAAAAAATGATTTAGTGAAATTAGTACCGGTCATTCCACAAACAAAAAAGTTTACATTTTGTTGACAAGTATAATTTGCATCCCCTAATAAAATTTTGAACCGTCCACAATTTTATATAAATCCACAAGTTATTTTAGTTAATTTTACTATAAGTCTTGTACCAAAATAAACGATTAACATGCTTTAGTGAAATTAGTACCGGTTATTCCACAGACAAAAATGTTTGTTTTGTTTGTAAAATTAAAAAATAAAATGACTCGCGGAGATTAATTTCATATAATGATTATATGAAATTAATCTTCGTGATTTATTTTATTTTTTAATTTGCAGATTGAAATATAAAACAACATAATAACTTTAAATTTTATTAACTCTCACATGTATGCTACGGTTTTTGAGACTCACACATTTGTTTGTTTTCACCTTTAACTTATGTATTATTAAGTTTTAATTCTTTTGCTGAAAATTATGAGTTTTGCTGAAATGTATTATAATAACTAAATTTTTAAGGTTTCAGTAACTCTGTTGTGCGTATAAAAATAATAACATTATTAATTTCCTATCGTAACATATATATTAATTCTATTTGGATAGATTAAAAAAAATTAATATGTATAAGGTTAGCCCTTTAAAGCGAGAACTAAAGTTGCAGAATATATTTCCAGCAATTTAATAATTTATTATTTTGAATATATTTTACATAGTTTAATTTAATTATTCAGGTATTCAAAAAGCAGTTGAACAATGTTACCACTGTTCCTCAAAACCTAATTTTCTGCTAAATATTTGGTAATACAGCGATATTACAGCACTTTAAAAGATTAAAACGCTTCTAGCGCCTTGACTAAAATTTTGATATTATACGAACTCCAAGAAAAAGTGTTAACATTTTCCAATACCTACCGATATGAAAAAAGGGAAATTTTTAAGTTGAACAAACGTGTCTATCCTGAAAGAAGGTGTAGAGAAAATTCTAGCTGAGGACATAAAAGAAGACAATATGTCTTCATGCACACTCTCCAAATCTTTAGGTTACAAAGTTAAAGCCGTTAAAATAATAACTCTCTTAGTTTCTCTCACTTAGCATGACTGAATTAATAAAATATTTTACTTGTTTAAAAATATGTCGTCAAAAATAACTTTTTCGCTTAAATTTTGTAAACACTGATAGATAATGTTATTCAATTTACGACGTAACGACGCCGTAGGGATAAAGCTGCCACGAGATCTTCTTTATTGGATTAGAATAAAAAAATCAAATCGGCTTATTAAAATTTTGTAAGCTAGTTATGTTAAGTGCCTTTAAAAACAACTTGCTTTATCCGCATCGGTGGGCTTGGTGATGGATATTTTACCGCTTATTATAATTTAATGTCAGTTATTAGATTAATTGTTGTTGAAAAATCTAACAAGTTTGAACATTAAGGATTTTTTTTTCGTGTTATTTAAACTGTTCGTAAGAAAACTACGATAAGCAAGGGGAAAGGAGGATGGGCATCTCAATCTATATACGACAAGCAATATGTCATCGGATAGGTTCTTTCATGTTCTAAAACGTTTATTATGGCGGGAAGTTCCAAACTTTTGTGGGGAAAAACCATCGCTATTTAAAGGCAGACCGAAGTTGAAACATAAACAAATAGGTTTGCGTTGATAAACGACGCGGGAGCACACGAAGCAGTTTATTCTCTAATATTAAAAAGCAATAAAAATATTATTATTCTTATTGATGAAGTCTCAGTTTATTTAGCCATAACTTCTTTCCTGCAGCGATTTGTGATTTATCGCTTTAGAAAAAGTTATAGAATATAAAAATATTGTGGTCATTGTTATCGGTTCCTATTCTGGAGTCCATACATTTCTGCTCATCCCTCTTTGATCTATATAAATTTAGAAAATCACCATAAAATTTAGTTTGATGAGAATTAAAATAATTTTGCACAATATGTTTCATAAAAACTAAGTTAAAAATTGTGTTTTTTAAACAGTAAAACGTTTGTCATGGATTTAAATCAATATATACACATATGATGTCACGGACTTCATTGTAGAACTGTTTGGGAAAGACAACGTAGCAGTATATTGTTTTCATGTATTTAAAACTATTTAAGCAGTTCACGCCAAGATACGTCTCTGACGAATGTTTTTTTTGACTTTGTTTACATTTATCGTGATAAGTCGGATAATTTTCACAAAATATTTCTAAGTTATACATATAAACCTCTTGTTGAGAAAATCGTGTACATATAAATAGGCAACTACAATAGGGGGCTTTTTTTTATAACATGTAATGGTGTATTATTATATGAAATAAAAAAAGACGTAAGGTGTCGTGGGACACCCGAAAGAAGCGAAGCTTCTTATGCATTGCATATAAAACTCAATTTTAATTATTAATTATTATAATATCAATACAGTTATAAACAGTAGATATTTCTAAAATACTTTTCAAATTATCGATTACACAATAATAAAAATACTTAGCGAAAAACAAAAATACATGAACAGGTTAAGTATAACAAATAACAGTCCATGTGTGAGAATGATTTCTTTTTACCACTACATGCGCATGCGTGTTGTACCAAGCATGTGCATTTTCTCGTTGGGACAACTATACACAGGTCCACACATACACACATATATATTTATAAAGAACGAAGGTGGTAGAGAGGCAGCGCTATGCGCTACCTTATGCATTTTGTCTCTCTTTTACTCCATCTCGTTCATTCATATGGGCAATAATACCATATAATTAATTGCCGCGTTCATTCGTGATATTTCACTTACTTTCATTATGTCGTAATCGGAAACGTCCGTTAAGAAACTTCGCTTCAAAAACTCACAAAAATCTATATAATTGTAGCAAAAATCTATACAATTTAGCTCACAAAAATCTATACAATTTGGCGTAAATAAACTATGATTAATAATAAAGGAAAGTCACAAAATGAAGGACATCTTTTTTATTTGTAACCCCCAAAGGAAAAAATATAACCAGTCAAGCAAAAATATAATGAAATGAAATAAAACAGTCATAGCTCTTTCCATATTAATACACAACGTCTATATTTTTACTATAGACAAGGAAACATATTAAGATCATCCATCAACAAGATATTGAACAACGTCGAGGAGCAGGTAACAGGTGCAAGCAAACGTAGAGTAGAGGCAAATATTCACTCGAATATTTCTTAGGTCTATGATGAAAATGAAGAGGGATACAAACAAAGCAAAGAAGGTTTATTTATACGCACGTTCAAGATGTTTACAAACTGAATATGATTGTCTTTCCTAATATAAATTTGAAGAGGTAAAAAGCGGAAAAGTTCTATAAATTTTTTACATATTTTTCCCAGTGCATTCATGTGTAAATAGCTCTATATAGATTTGAAATAACTGAGTTCTATTCTAATTAAATTAATAAAGTCAAGTTAATGGCAAATTTTGGTATCCTTGATCACTGTCGGTAAATTAAAGGATTTAATAAGAAACCACTGAACGGATAATTGCTATGAAATATAGGTATTTCGTTCTTTTTAGTGAAAAAGTACACTAAGAATATTGATGAAAGTAGACAACTTGGAATAATTATGCAAATTACCCTATTTAATAATTTAATTATAATTAAATTTATTAAGCAGAAAAATATAATAACTTCTAAATGGCTGAAAAAATTGAGACAATTTTTCGAAGTTGTTTTAGGTTTTTTAAATAACGTCCTCGTAAAATCAAGTTTTTCTGTAATATAATACAGTTTTAAAGAATTGTGATAAGATTACATTAGATTCCGTGCTTTCACATTTTGTATTGGTTATTCCAAAGTTATTAAATCTATATTAATTATAGCCATTGAAAAAAATAACTGACCAAAATTCCAAATTCTTCAAAATTTGTAAAAGACACATTTTTATAAAATTGGCAGAAAATTTTACGTACTCAAAAATATTAAAATTAACATATAATTGTAGATATCTCATTAGTGTTATTTTGTTTTTAGTTGAACTAAGTGAAAAACGACGATGTAATTAAAAATGTGTCTAAAAAATCTAATTAACGTAAACATATTTTTAAATCTCAATAGAGCGTTGCTAGTGAAACGATATTTACAATGCAAGGTTAGCTTTTAAAGTAGAAAATTTATGTAAAAAAATTTTAAAATAAATAAAATTTAATTAGCTTTCAATATATGAGAAAAAATGAATTAGCATGCTATTAGATTTAATTTATAATGTATATATATATATATATATATATATATATATATATATATATATATATATATATATATATATATATATATATAATACTATGTATATCACATGATGTTTATGTATATCAAAGTTCTTACCAATTTCATGCTTCCTGCTTCAATTTCTTCTTCGCGTAAGTACATATATTTTTTTGTTAAGATCATCACGAGCAGAATATCTGTATTAAGTGCATTGTCATTTAAGAATATTCTTTCACGTACGAAAGAAAACCGAAAAAAAATGCGAGTTAGACTCACGCAAGAAGGCTTCCGAAGCATCAAACAATATTAAACTTATAAGTTTGTATTTTTCAAAGACACGGTGAAAAACAAAAAACCCGAAAATATCCCATATTTCAAAAACTAAACAACATATGTTATCTCAAAAAACCAAATTTCGATGAGAATTAATTTTAAAATCTACTATCTTAATTTTTTCACACATTAGGGAGATACTTTTTAATACTTTATAAGCGCATATCTCACCAGCTATTGACTTAAATAAAAAAGTTATTTTTGAACCTCTATAATTGTAGGTCTACCTAACGTTATCGCACACGTCTATGTGCATTGGATTTTTTTCACCTCTCAATTATATGTATAGAGTGGTACCCCTAATATTATTTTTTTCATTTCACTATTCCATTATTTCATTGTATAGCAGTTTATAGAAAACACCTACTATCCAAATTTAATCTACATAATGTCAATAGTCTCCGAGTAAAATGGATATGACGTACGAATAGACAGACTGACAGACAGACAGACGGACATATGGGCAAGACGAAATTATAAGGATTCCATTTTTGCCGTTTGGTTAGAGAACCTTAAAAAAAGAGAAATTACCACCAAGGCCAGCATAACATTTTATTCACAATGCATCTGCCGGCTAACGGCAAAAGTTTATCGCATATGACATACATTACATTTATTAGGAACTTTTAGTTTCAGAATTGACTTTGATCTATCATTCTTATATCATTTTTCTATAAAATATATATTGGAAAATCGCACTTAAATGACAGTCTATGGAGCAACAAACCTTCGTGTTGCGACGAAAATGTGAATTCATAATAATGAACGAATAAAATAAACGCAAACAGAAAACAATACCTAACTAATGAATTAAATTATCTGCCAAATATAATATAAACTGAAGACTAACAATTTTCACTCTATTTTTAGTCTGTTTATTCTGAATGACATATAATCAGTGAATGACAGGAAAGTTTTCGTCGTTAATATTTCGGAATAATACATGGGATTATTTCTTGCTTGTCCTCGCGCTACAAATCGACTGCTTGAAACGACGTAATAAATTTTAGTTTCTCATAGAAAACTTTTGCGTAGTGAAGTTGCTTGTAATTTCATACAAGTAAGTTCGTTAAGTACAATGAAGTTTGTACATTCAAAGTTGCATGAACTGGTAGCGTTCGGTTTGTGCGTTCGGACTACAGATCATGTATTAAATTGCGGATTTAGCTTAAGGACTATGAACTAAATTCATTTTAATATTCATAAATATGTTATCTATATATTTCAGATGATCATGGCAGGCTACGTATAATTTTGCCTATAAGGTATTACGCGCTACTCATAAGAAGTAAATAAACACCTATCCTTCGGTATCTGCCCTTCCATTGTCCATACGCCCGTCACAGTTTCCTCATAGACTATATGAAATACGGTCTAAATTTTATTTAGTAATAACTCAAACATAGACGTGGCGTACATAACAATTGCAAAGTTAATTAAATCTCATCAACGAAATTCAAGCAAACTTACGTTAATTAAAACACTACATTTTTTTTCGTTTATTACTGGTTTACTGATGGTTACTATAATTTAGTTTGTTTATTACTTAAATGATAAACAAACAATTTAAAAAAAATACATCCTTATGATTAATGAATATGTCTATTTCCTTTATTTAGTGTATAAACATAAATTACCACTTTTTTTGTTCCCCGCTCTTTATAAAAAGTTGATGAAGAGACTAACTTTCTTATTGTAGATAGTATATTTCTCAATATTATTACTAACTGAATAACTCCGGTTTTACATCTAGTTTAAACACAATAAATCAAAAAGCAAGAAAGCTCCAAATTTATCTTATTTTCAGTCACGAATTTTTCTTCTGTGAAATGAGCACAGAAATAAACTAAATGAGATGAAAAACGAAAACTTTCAATGATAGCGTAAGATCTGTTATAAATAATTCATTAGTAGCCAATTATTCTCAATTTCGATCAAATAATATTATTTGGAAGTGAGCACGCTTAAAAATCTTCATCCCGAATGAATCTCGAGCAATTTATTAAATCGGGCGGCAATTTCAACTGTGTCCATTTAGCCGTACGCACTAGACTTCGATAATTTTAACTAATGTAAAAGTTCAGAACAATGCCAATTAAAAAGCTTTTGACAAATGAAGCTTTGCTTTCGGTTGGCTTTGGGTTTAGAAAGTCGTGTCATCCGGAGAAATAGCCGCCAATCATTTACGTCAAAGTTAGTATGAGGAGTGGACTTTTATTCACCGAGGCGTTTTCTATTTTTGGTTCTGTGTAATTCTGTTTCATAGTAATGTCTCATTGCTTATTCTTTCAAAATTTTGACCTTCCAAGTTCAACGAAGTAGAGCGAATTTTTCTTAGAGAAAGAAACGTTTATTCACAATTTTTTATTAAAACTATTTGCATAACTAATAATTAATTTGTTTATAAATTAATATACTAAGAACTGTCTAAACTAAGTTATTTCCATTGAAACATTTAGTGGTCTAATGGCATCTACTGGTATCTTGCACATTCAAGAGTCATTTTGGAGTCTCTTTTGGTGAGAAATAGTGAATCTACTAATAACATCTCAATTTCAAGACCGCGGCGGAAGTAAAATTACGAACGTACCAATATGCGTTAACGACAAATTTAAAACTTTATTTTGAAATTTGTTTTATACTTGGATAGTAGAATTATTGGGGCTGTCAGCTGTATTCTATAATGTCATACTAGACGTAGGACTTGGTTATATAATATAATTTTGTTGTATGTTGATAGCTCAGAATTATGACCAAAAAATCTAAACATTTTATTGAACTTGATGTTGCGTTCATCGCGTTTTTTCTTAGTATGCTCTTTCCACCGAAGCTTGGCGTCAAGAGTCATACCAGGATATTTAGCCGTGTTAGCATATGGTAATTTATGTAAACACGCGAAGGACACAAAATGAACAACAACTATATTTATATATATATATATATATATATATATATATATATATATATATATATATATATATATATGATATTCAGGGACAAGTGAAAACATGAAATAAGATATCGAAAAATTAAAACTAAATCAGAAGTCAAATGAAATAAACTCACAAGGATGGTGAATTCACGGTCGACACAGAATAATAATAGCTAAAATGGCAAGAAAAAAGGAATTTAGCCGATATAAAATCAACGAAAGCTGACCGGCAAGCCATAAACAAAGTACTTGGTAATACGCCCTGCTACGCATTGACAACAAAAACAAATATGTAAACCACTGTCCATTATGATAACAGGCTTTGATAATATCAATGAATTAAATGCGTTAATAAACCTAACTATTAGTAGCCATCATTTCCAAAATAAATTAATGTATAACGTTAATAAAATAAATTTCTCGAGGGATTATACATATAGAACCTTGATTAATGAATAGAAAAAACATTAAATTTCATGGCATTCTTACGAAAACAAACAAGACGGAGATAACAGAGTAATGATTAAAAATATATATCATTCTTTCAATACAATTTTATTATAAATAATCTAAAAGCAGGGATTGAAAGAACTGAATGCTATATATAAATTAAAATGGAAAACCAAGGAACCGGTAGATACGTTTATAGTTGTGTTTCAGAAAAATATGGGTATATATATATATATATATATATATATATATATATATATGTATATATATATATATATATATATATATATATATATAATTTGTACAGTATTAAAAATGTTTATAATACAGTTGTTAAACCAATTAAAATCATTTGTTCACAATAAAACTTATTGTAACAAGGCTTGTTTATATGTGTTAAATGCACTGAACATCATCTCACGGTTCATTGTAGTAAATTACGAGCCAAAATGCTTTCACTACGGGAAACGTTTTACTGCTAGCCATAGAAGATGTGAAGTGATTAAAGAACTTCAAAAACTGAGACATACCAAAACAAAACTAAAAATAACACATAAAAACTAGTAAAACGTTAAGAATACCCACTAAGAATGAGGCCATAAAACTAAAAAATTGTTGCTGTTGCTGTTAATTTCTCTGTAAATAACCAAACATCAAGTAATGATAAGATGTTATTAGAAAGTATGGAGATGCCAAAAAATTAAAGTCCCTGGAAACTGACAATGACTTCTCTACGAATGGAATCTTAATGGATTGTTCCAGTACCAATAAGAACTGAGAGTAAACCTGTGCACAGAAAACATGGACATATGTATTATATCAGAGACATATTTTATAAAAAGATCTTTTATTACATTAAAAAATTACTTAAGCTATCATTCAATTCATCCTGCTAACACGGCCCATAAAAATAGTGCCGTTATCATAATCAAAAACAATTTCATACACTTTCAAGAAGAAAAATATGTGGCTTGTGATATTCAAGCTGCAATTGTAACGTTTGAGTTAACTAAATAAAAAGTTACAGTAAGTGAAATATTTTGTCCACCTAGATACAATATTTATGCAAATTAATATATTATATCTTTCAACAAATTAAATGGTCACTTCACCACAGAAGATGACTTCAATGCAAAGCAAATACACGGGGGCTTAAGGCTGATTAGCCTTAAGCCCTCGTGTATTACAGAAAAGCGAAAGCTCAGAGGAAAGTTGCATCAATCAAGAAGCTCATATGATAAAACACTGCTAAACACAGCTACTAGACTACTAAATACAGAAATTAAAAATATCAATCTTCAATCGTCAAGTCTCTTATAGAACTTACTGCAGATAGTAGCACGGAATCATCACTCTGGAAAGCTTTTAAGTATCTAAAACAACCGTTATCTCAAGTATCCCCTATTAAATAAAAACTGATGAAAAATGTGTTTTTTTAATTAGGAAAAAGCTAATGTATTTACTCAACATCTTCGAACAAGATTTAATCCAAATGAGGGAGATGATGTTCTGTCACGTCTTGACTCTATCATTTATCTTGACATAATTCCAATATCAATGCTTAAGAAATTTAAAAACAACCTCAATTAAAAAAAGGCACTTAGATTTGGTCTTATTACAGGTAAAATATAACTCAGTGCTATATATACATGAACTGTAAATAGGAGTGAACGAGTTAAAGTCATATTTCAAGCAAAATTTAATCATCGTTATAATAGTTTAAAATTTGATGTCAACTTTAAAATAACAAGCCTAAGTCTACCCATTTTAAAATAGTTCCACGACCTTGCATTTTGAGTGAAACCTAAATTTCTTCAATTTATGTTCACAGGTGTCTTTAAAGACGTGTGGGATTCCACTGAAGAGAGTAAACAACAAAGAGATGTATCCGTTATTCTAAGTAGTAAATAAGTTATTCTAAGTATTAATTCTAAGTATAAGTTATTCTAAGTATAATCATTTATTTACATGGTACACTTTCCTATGTCTAGGTCACATAGTACTAGGTCACATTATATCTTAAATACCAAAAGAAGTAAAAAATATTTTAATTATTACCTATAAGTAAATAACTTGGTATACTTTGCTATGTTTAGGTCACATAGTACTAGATCACATTGTATCACTAGGTCAAATTGTATCTTAAATACCAAAAGAGCCAAAAAAAATTTAATTATTAGCTATAAGTAAATAACTTAGTGCATTTTGTTATGTCTAGGTCACATAGTACTAGATCACATTGTATCACTAGGTCACATTGTATCTTAAATATCAAAAGAGCCAAAAATTGTTTAATTATTAGCTATAAGTAAATAACTTAGTGCACTTTGTTATGTCTAGGTCACATAGTACTAGATCACATTGTATCACTAGGTCACATTGTATCTTAAATACCAAAAGAAGCAAAAAATATTTTAATTATTACCTATAAGTAAATAACTTGGTGCACTTTGTTATGTCTAGGTCACATAGTACTAGAATATATTGTATCACTAGGTCACATTGTATCTTAAATATCAAAAGAGCCAAAAAAATTTTAATTATTAGCTATAAGTAAATAACTTAGTGCACTTTGTTATGTCTAGGTCACATAGTACTAGATCACATTGTATCACTAGGTCACATTGTATCTTAAATATGAAAAGAAGCAAAAAATGATTTAATTATTACCTATAAGTAATTAACTTTTACCTATAAGTAAATATACGACGATATAACAAAAACTGTTATGTATTGGTTACAGGAGACGTAGCAAAACAAGCAAAAAAAATTAACTGTTCGATATTTTCTACGTCTTATTGAAGGTTCGTTGCAATATTTCACCATAATATGTTCTAAATTTTTGTTGTCTTTATTGACTAGAGGATATTGCTCATTTAACAAAAAGTACCCTAACAAATATAATACGATGATGGCTACATAAAAATAAATAAATAAATATTTAACTCTTTAAAATAATAAGTCACTTTTTTTATTACTATTCCGAACTAGCTACTCTGTACTATTAGGCGGAGTATATTAATTAGCAGTTCCGTATTAAAGCTACGCATAAATTGAAGGAAAATTAATTCAGTAGTTATTCCCAAAAATTGATCGCAATCGTTGTGGTCTAGTTTTTATCTACTTTAGTTAGCACTAAATAACAGTATTAAATACTTTCTTTCTAATCATTTCATAATTTAAACTCCTATTTGTTTTGATTTTGAAAAGCTTCTTGCGTCATAAATTAATAGAGTGGTTTTTAGCATCAAATCACTGCTGTGGAAATAATATATGAGATAAATGACCGCAATATCACTGCTCAAAAACACCTTGTATTGTTTTAGGAAAAACGTGTCGCGTATCGTAGACCATATTTAAACATATATCAATTATCTGTGGTTTCGTACTAAACTGGGGTAATCATTTTGATTTTTAGTGATACGTATGTCATTTTCACTTCACATCTAAAGTTAAACGCAAATTAGGTAACAGCGTATTGGAAGTTTCAAGTTTATTGATATAATTCCTAATCTTTATAGACGAGGAGTGAGTAGAGAAAGAAACGTTTTGTTAAACTTTTAAACTGAGGTAGTATTTCATATTTTACGAGGAGTCTTATTTTTGGTCAAATATTGAGATCGAGTATTTTAAAATACTTACGATCTTAATTTTTAACAAAAATTGGGTTATATTTCGTTTTGTTTGCGAAGAAGCATTTATGGGAACACAGGTTTTGCTAGACTACATTGCCTAGTATTTCTTTCAAAATGTTCCGCTAAACTTTAGATAATCCTCTAGGAAAGTTAATTATTCCATAGTTTCGATTTCAGTAATTTTAGAGTTGGAGAGAAGACATATATTCGTGTGTCTCGTTCACTTTCAATTGGAGATATTTTTGAAAAACTTTTACGTAAATTTAGTATGAAGTTGAAAAAAAGAGTTTTGGAATCATCGTAACTTGTTATTTTAATTGATATTCCACACGATATATGAAACGATAAAAACATTTAATAGCGTATTATTTGTTCTTTGAAAAATTTACATATGAATATTTTTGAGTCTTAATTAGTCAAATATATAAGGTTTAATATGTTTTACCATTATGCCAAATTAAATCGTTTAACGTAAAGATAAAAAGTAAATTGTTTACGTTAATTGGTTTCTGAGAAAAAGGGATATGAAACCTTAAATAACAAGTGCTACTTGGATTCGTGTACCAAAGATTCGATATAATTTTTTATAATAAAAAAAAACATCTTTAAAAAATTGCAACGATTTTAAAATATTTTTTTAAATTCGTTACATTTCTTTAATGGGACTGGAACCCTATTTTTGGAAAAAAGAAAAATTTAATATATAATATCTTGGAAATAGACAAATATAACATTTTCCTTAAAAATACGTTAAAACATTTTTTTGAGGTTTTTGTATATCTTTCCAAGATTTAAAAAAAAACTCGCTAAATTAAATTACGTTAAATCGTTTACTTGCGTAATTATTTGATTTTTGCCTAATCATCTCATATTAAAAAAGTATTCATTTAATAAAAATATTCATTTTAATAAAAGAAAAAGATAAATTGATTAAATTTGGATTCCAAATATATCACAGAATGAAGATACACCATTAGAAATGTACCCATGTGGTGAATTTAATGGATAATGGCAGTGATATTTATTTGCATAACTTAAAGATAATGGCGATGATTTTTCAGTGTTTCTTGGTTAATTCTATTCCTCACGTTTTTATCCATTGCCAATTATAATTAGATACTTTATACAAAAAATAAGTAACTCAACACAATTAAAACCACTCCAGCAACGCAAACACTTCCCAACAAATTGCGTCATTAAGTCGCATTTTTGCGCAAAGTCAAACGACGTTTTTCATACAAGCGGCATCGTTAATGCAGAATCTCCGCCGGGAAAATATATCACTCGACGACGTTCGCACCTAATAAATAAATTCGAATAGAAGCGACGTGATTGCCTCCGCCGGAAGGCGAGACGGGTGCAGCGGAATATTATGCACATTTCGCTTTATATCTGCATCGAACAAAATATTATTTGAGACTTGCAGCGCGCCTCTTCAGTCGTGTTTATTGGATTTCTTGACATGTTTTGATCTGGCTCTGCGGAGCGAGAGTAACGCTCTTTTTGTCGTAGTTTCCGGCGTTTTCTCGTCGAGTTGAGCTCGTGTTTGAACGGGTAGACAGAGAAGCGGTTTGATATATAGGTACTTATGAAAATACAGAAAAACGAGAACTTTCACCAATCGTTTATTAATGTAAATATTTTTACTCAACGTAAGCGAAATGAAAAAAAAAAATTGAAATATACACTTTTAAAAAATCCATTTCTTTTACAACTGCTCCAAAATTGCCAATAAAGTGTTGCTTATAGGAGATTTGTATGTTTGTTGGTTTACTGATTATGAAATATTTTGTGTTTCTTAATTAATACGTAAAAATAAAATATAATGACTGTAAATTGTTTATAATCTAGAATAAGAAAATAAGATTAAAAGGTGGAATGAGTAGGTTATCTCAAAGTTCGTAATGAGCTTCGTATAGATTTACGTATCCTCGATACGTGATTATATTAAATTGTAACTTTTAGTCTACTTTTTCTTGACCGCCATTTTACTTTGTTCCACCAATTTTAAATTATACATCCTCATATCGAACCTTCTGTTCGTTCATCATCAGGAAATTTTCCAAACAGCTACTCTCTCAGTTAATATTTTGAAAACTAATCAAAAAAATTGGACAGGTTCATATACATTTCAAATTGAAAAGAGATTTTTTTCGGACAGACTAGCAATGACATTTCATGGAGTGGGATATCATTGCGCCAGCCTTTTAAAATAAAAGGTCCCATTTATTCTTTTTCATTTCAAAATATCATTTGTAAACTATTAAACTTAACAGTTACGTGAGAAGTGTTCTCCCTTCTGTCATTGTCTAGCCATGTATTAGAAAAATGTTAAAAAATGGTAGATTGTAGTGTTTGATTAGAAATTTCATTTATTAGTTACAGATAACTATGGAACGCATAAAGTGTACGCGTCCATAGTTATGTGTAACTAGACCGAAACGAACTTGGTCGTTTTTTTCCTTTGTATAATCAAATTACAGAATACAAAACCAAACGTTTTTGTTAAGTAATATCCGCTGTTAATCACAAATATTATATGATATTAACATTAAAAAAAGGCCTACCCGCCAAGTAGAAATTGGTCTCGCGCATGAAAGGTTCTTTATTACCAAACAATATTAAACTTATAAATTTGTATTTTTCAAACACTAAAAAATAAAGTAATTGCTGCGTTTGGTACCGAAAACATGCCATATCTCAAAAATTACACAACATAATTTGTTCAAACCAATTTTAGATGAAAGTTTATTATAAGTTCAACTACCTTCATTTCTTCTTAATTTTACACACGTTAATGGGTGGGTGGAAAAGTTAAATGGGTGGGTGGTGTGGGCGGAGGGCGACACACTTTCTAAGATTTTAAAAACGCAAATCTCAACAAGTAATGATTTAAATAAAACAGTTATTTTGGAACCTTCTTTTGTTCATACTTCCGTTACATGTATGGAGTGCCACTTCTAATATTATTTTTCCCATAATTCCATTGTATTGTGGTTCATAGAAGACACCGACCATCCAAAGTTCATCTATATAGTGCCAATAGTCTACAAGTAAAATGACTGTCGCATACGGGCAGACAGACCGAACGAAATTATATGGGTTCCGTTTATGCCATTTGGCCTAAAAACGTGTCGTTTAAGACGTCTTTTAATATTTTCTTTGGGTGGTTTTACATATATATTTCATTCGAACTATATATACAAATCATATATATACAAATCGAAAAATAAACAAAATAGCATAAAGAATGACAATTTGATCAACGATAATTGTATCTCAATTTAACAGACTGCAGAATAATGAAAGTTCTAAATGAAGTTATTCAGTATGACCGGATGTATTTTTTTATATTTTATAATTATACAAATAACCTCTGTATGTTGCGTAAAGTAGATAAAAGACAGAATTATTTCCGGTATACATAGGTTGTTAGAGCAAAATGGAGGCATTCATTTTCATTAAATACTTTAAATTACTGTCTCTGTACACAGATATGAAAATTTTCCTAAGTTATTTTCGCATGTTATTACTGAAAGATAAACCACATTGTAAAAAGATTTTCAGTGATCTATCTTTTTTACAATAATACTAAGGTAAACATATTTTGAAATAAATACTATTCATCAGTCACAAGAATTGACCTACGTTGATCAGTGGTTCGTTCTATTAGGAGACACATTTTAGAAAAAAAAATATTTTGCTACACAGTAATTGAGGTATTTTTACGCACACAAAATTAAAACTACATGAACTCCTAAGCTATTTCAGATGAACGAACAGAGGACCATGACGAAACGGTAACGGTTACTTCTTTGATTACGGAATCCCAAAAATGTGATATGTTAATCTTTCAAGCCTGTGTTCATTTATAAAAAATCCTCCCCAGCTTCAACATTTTTATCGGAATAACAACTCAGAAAATAGCTAGATGCCGTGAGAACAAATGATCGACGAGAGAGCGGCAGTAAAAAAAGCATGATATTTCAAGTAATTTTATTTTTTTATGAATCCACGTGGAAAATAATTTAATAGCCTATATTTTTTTAGTACAGTAATGAAAATTTAAATGGTTTTAGCTTTTTAATGAGAGAAATACTATTTTCGTAGTATCGTCCGAAATAATTATAAAGACTGATTTTTCAAAATGTTGGCTGTTTTAATAGTTCCTGGAAATAGAAATGTTAAACTATCATGATTTTTATTCGTACAATTCCAATTCAAATTCTCACAAATGAGTGAAATTTTTAATATTATTGCAGACGAACGTACTGTTTATAATTTTTTAATTGAACTTACATTCGTTTCATAAAGTGCTGATAATAAATACTATAATAATTAATAACTTGCAATAAAAAATTACATCATTAATCGATCTTTCTCTTAAACTATTTACAAATATAAATATTATTTTCCACGTTGTAAATATGTCACCTAATATATCTTTCACGCGAGAAAAACAACGTAGTTCTTTCATAATGTTGACTTTAGAAGTTTTGGAGGCGGGGAGGGCGTTTTTCTTACGGATATTTCAAAAATATTTCTAGAAATAATTTACATAAAATTTTGAAAAAAAAAATAGTCTCGAATTTCTTAAAAATTCTCTTTTAAGTGACATAAAATTGATGAAGCTTAAAAGAACTGAATACTTTATTTGTCACTTTTAGAATGTTAATTTGAATATTTTTGGGTTTTAAATATGAAATATAGTTTGATGTGCTATGACATTATGCTATATTTAAAGTTTTTGCGTCAAACGCAGTTTTTTCGTGATTCTTGCAGTGGGCTCAAAATGCTAATTTAAAAGGCTTCAATTATCCATGACTTCAACTTTCATAATTTGAAATAATAAAAACTGAAGTTGCCGAACTTATTAGAAACGTTTATATTAACATGTAAAAATCAATAAACCTTATTACCCTATAGGTTTTCCTGAGTCAATCAGAAAGTAGGTTTTCTTCCCTGACATTAAGTTAAAAGCTTAAATTGTTTACAGGATTTTGGAGTCGTAGAGCTTACTATATGATATCAATTTCAACTTGATACATTTAATCGTTGTTCCGAAAAATTATATTGTGAGATAGAAAGATAGACAGAAAACAAAGTGATTCCATAAGTGTTTCGGAAAAATAAAATTTGTAGAAAATTTATTCCACATTCGGAGATAATGATTCATTCCATATTTATATTGCAATATTTTTAGGGTTTCGTAACCCAACCCGAAAAACGGAATTCCTATAATATCCCTTACGTGTCTGTCAATCTGTCTATCACAGCCGATATTCTCAGGAATTATGCGACGTAGAAACTCGAAATTTATCAATAAAAGAACTTATTACGCTACAGATTTTGCACTATATATCTTTTGATGTGAAAACGTCTATTCGCTCGTTAAGTATGTGATAGTCGGTCGAACTTTATTATGTTACAAAATATGTACAGATTTCAATTGCTAATAACTGGGAGAGTAATGCGTTAACAATTTCATTATGAAGAGCTTAAGGAGCAATACTAGTGCGAGGTGAGACAATAACAATCAGTAATAAATGGAAAAATCCAAGAAATTAAAGATACCGTCTCATATAGTTCGTAATACATTTTCGTAAATATGCTGGGAATTATAGAAAACGGAAATCTGAGGGAAGATTACGACAAAAGGAATCCAAGGAACCTAAAAAGTTCAAGGCCGAAGCAAAGGCGAGAGCTACGACAGCATCGAAAAAGAAAATGAAAACATGTCAAGCACGAGCGGAACTCGCACTACGAGGGTTTCGAACTCATTTACGCATTTGTAAATATTTAAGGGTACATAATAAATATTACTATTAAACTATTTACAAAACTGTATTTTTAAAGGAAAATATATTGCCTAATCTTTCTTTTATTTAAATAAAATATTTTTTTATGTGGTATAACTATAAAATAACTATTTTTTCCTTAGTTGTACTGTGAGACTGCTGTGTTAGGTCAACGGTTTTTATTTATTTGCGAATGTCAAAGCATGCGGCAGAAATGGCCATATTTTTAGATTTTTTTTATTGCGTTGACTTAGAAGTTCGATTTTTTTACAGCTCGAAGGGATCGTAGACCTAAGGATTTAATATTAATTTCAACTGGATAACTCTACGCGTACCTAAGAAAAAGGGTTTTTGACGGACAGAAAGATAGACCGACAACGAAGTGATCATAAAAGGGTTCTTTTTTTTCATTTTGACGTACGGAGCCCTTAAAACAATATAAAGCGAATACATAGCTGGCCTATATGACCCATAAATATGCTTGGAATTATAGAAAACGTAAATTGGAGGAAAGCTCGCGTCAGAAAGAATCCAAGAAACCTAAAAATTCCAGAGTCGAGCAAATACGAAAGCTACGACAGTGTTGAAAATAAAATGTAAAAACGACGCGAACCGATTATATATCTGGCCGCTGGATCCTGTAGCCGTCTGACAGTCCAAACGTCCACGGATCACGTGCAACCATTGTTGGAAGGTAATACATAAACAATGGTAAAAATTGATAATATAGAGATCGACGGTAATGTGACAGCGCCAAACGGGTATGTTTTGCCATCACCAAATACAGTTGTGTTGTCAACGCCGAGTATGCGCGTACATCAATAGAGAGTGCTATCGTAGACTATGAGGTCATTAAGTACAAAACCGTAAGCAAACTCGAGGCTCAATGCGCTACAGCTCTGCTAACTCCCGTTGAAAGATGCACTGTAAATATATTTATAGGGCGTGGCAAACCCACGTGAAGGCGAACGCACTTTCCAGTGAGATTGGTAATTAAATTGCGTATTAATACAAGATACTTGTTTTGATTTTATTTCGAAGTTTTCATAAAAAATCTACGGTGGGTTAATATTCATGTAAGAATAAAGAGGGGGTAAATAAATTACTCAAAAAAAATTCTTTTTCATTTTATACGTCATGTCAAATATCATTAAAAAATGAGTGTTATGAGAATTTAAATATCCTTTTTCCATAATTTTAAATCGCATTTATAACAGCATATTCTAAAAAATATGCAAAAATAGGGCATATCTGTGACCCCTCCCCCTTATTTCCGAAATTACTGGTCCTACAATTTTTAGAAATATATACCATGTTTCTATGCCTGTGAAAGATACAGTAGGCAATTTATTTATGTAGCGAAATATTCATATTTTTAAATAGTTTAGACCTAAAATATTTATATGTGCTTAAATCTATACGGAACCCTCGTAGTGCGGATTCTACTCGTATTTCACAGGTTTTTTTATTTCACACTTCTACTTTCTATAGACCTTTTAAAAAATAAATGTAGTCTTTTATTATTTTTCCATGTTATTTTCAAGTAAATATTTATTTTTCGTTTATTCCTATGAATGCATAGCCAGTGAAGAGAAGAAGGACCGTGGTATAAAAAAAGAAGCGTGACTTCTTGTGACTAAGAAGGAATAAATAAAAAATAAGTTAAAGCATAATCTAAATAAACTTTATACCTAGAAGATCGTCTTCGCCTTCACGTCTCGCTTCTTTCTAGATTCCGCCCCACCTAATAACTTCCCCGCTCCAGTACAAACAGAGACCGACGTAAAAACTGTTACACCGCCGCCGCATTCAGACTTTAATTAAACCGACATTTGCATGGTAATTCCGCCTCGACTTTTACAAATAATCGCGTCATTACGGTCGTCTTCCGCTCGCGGGTTCGCCTGCCTCAGGGAGGAACTTGCGGTATCCACTTTCTTCTACTAGGGCCGCTCCGTCTCGGATTGAGACGTAAGCAAGTTGTGGTCGCAAAGGAGTTATTTATTTTTACATTCGTATATACGTAAGTACTTACTTCTGGATTTCTCAAGTGTACAAATAGTAATGTCTGTGGAATGTTTAATTCCAACTCGGTCACAAAGGATATTTTTTATTTCGTTTTACAATCTTCTAAACCTTTCCATCGTCAATTCTAATTTTGGTTCGGATAATAAATTTCCTCCGTTTCTCGTAAGCCCCATGACGATACATAAAACCGGTATGTAAACAATATAAAATAAGTAGCTCGCTTGCTTAAAAAAAGGGACCATGACTTTTATTCGTTTTTTTTACTTTATATTTATGTTTAATTTTTTTAACTAATAATGCATTGTGGATATTCTTACCTATTTATCGATTTATTCCATTTTTCAATCGGGTACGAATATAGGTATACACTTTTAATAAGTTTCTAATTACTGCCATATAATGATAGTGTAATTAGATCCATTCTTCTCCAGCCCACCAGCGTTTTCTTGGTTCAAAGACGCCTATATTAGAACTAAATAAGTTGATAAATAGATAGATAAAGCGAATAGACGAAATACTAAACATAGTTATTTATGTTTTCCCACAGAAAGGAAAATATATGAGTAAGTTATCTCTTCAACTAACTTAGCAAGTAATCTATCTCTTTTAACTAACATTGATAAAATGAAATTAATCATGGTAAACTACAAAGTATTAAAAAGGTAGTTAATATACGAAAATTAGAATTGAACTGTTATCATTTTAATTCTGAAATTTATATAAGGGAAATGATTCATATAAATAGGTACTCAATTTGGAATTAATTTGAATAAATTTGGAATTCATTCCAACAAATGCGAATATTTTCGGCTAAGTTTAGTGTTGTTATTGGTTTAAAAGATAAGAGATTATTTTAAGCCAAAAATGTTTACACTCGCAAACAAAGTTAAATCGTTTGTACAGTGACATGAAAAGGAAACAAACAGTGAGTGAATTTCGCCAAAATACACCTATTTCGGAGATATAGGTTTGAATTTCGAGTTGATTGTACTTGTCTTAGACATACGTACACATACTGAGTTACCTTTTGGCCAGTGACGGACTTTTAAGGAGCGATTAAGAAACTGCAACTGAATTATATAGCAAAAAGAAAAACATAAATTTTTTACATAATCTTACATTACCATTTTAACATAACGCGGGAATGTTAAAAAATGAACAAAAAATATGTTTTTAAAAGTTTCTTTTTCATTATATGATTTAGTTGCCGTTTCCTAATCGCTACTTAAAATTCCGTCATTACCTTATTTAATCAAAACCTAGGTTAATTTCGTAAATGGACAAAATTAAGCCGAGACGTTTAAAATGGCGGTCGTTAAGGGGTAAAAAACCTCACTAAAATTGAATGTATTACAAAGTACACAAATTATAAATTATGAAAAGTAACATAAAAAATAACAGAATTTTCGTCTAAAAAATTTGTCTCTATTATTGAAAAAAGAAAAGGGCCCTAAACTCTATTTCAACCTTTGGGCCCATGGTATTTATGGTACCTCCATAAAACGTCATTTTATTTTGGTAATGATTTTCTATGTTATATGGAAACGATACATTTGATTCTATATTTTAATGCGTTTATTGGAGAATTAATTAATTCAGATTTACTTTTTCATATGGCGTATTTAAATACGCCATATGAACTCGATAATAGTGCATATATTATGTTGATTATCTAGTTTTGAGTTTCTACTAAAACTACTTTTTCTATATTTTTTACAATTTTTTTTGTAAAATATCCACGTGGACCGTTATTTTTAAAATTGTTTGGTCCGTAATATTATAGTTTAGTCTTATTTGAAGTTACAAATGAAGATTTTAATTAGAATGTAATTAGTTTCGCTCATAAATGTTGAAGATATGTATCTATAATGTAAACTCCTATTCGTTTATTAAAGATGAAGGAGACAAGAAATTTTGTATTAAATCTCTGGGTTACACAATTTTGCTCCTTTATTTGTTTTTTTTTACGAGAACAATAGCCCTTTTTATGTATTTATGATTTTTTTTGAACCGGTTTGTTAAGTAATTTTCTCTTAAAAAACAAATATTACCGTAGTGTAAAAATTTAGTGCTTACATTCGCTAACAGGATATGACGTCACTTCAGTTCCTAAGGTTATTATAGATTCAAATGCGGAGAAAATAAATACTTTTGAATTCGGTATTTTGTGTATTTTGGCATTATAGAGTATGTCAAATATTTCTAAGGGCATAATTATATTTAGGTATCATTCATTTACTAAAGTTGCTACGGGAATGAGCTCTATAAATTAATTTCATTGGTACCTACAATTAGTACTACTTTAGAGCATATGAAAATAGTATTCTTACAAATACAGTTATGGTTAGGGAACAAAAAGTTACCAAAAGGATGTAGATAAAAGATCTAAAATAGTACTTAAAGTAGTTGGTATTAAGTAGCAGCGGGTCATTTAATAAGCTATCAGTAACTGAAAATTTATTAAATGTGGTGTTTTGCATCTGTAAGACCAGACGTAACTCGGTTTATGGAGGTAGGAAAAGTGGTTTAAATTGTTTTGCATCTTCGTACAATGCAAAGGAAAGTCCCTTGAATGTATCACCAACAATGTGAATGAAATCTATGAAGTTGCTTCTGTTTTTTTTAAATTTATACATTTACAATCTGATCAAGGTTTATAATTCAAAAATTCTTCTCTAATCCTAAATTAATACGATTTTTAAAACTAATGGCCGTATTTATAAACAACACTTACGCTATGCGTTAGCTTACCCAGTGCGAAGTAGCTACGAACGCAGTGCAAATGAAGCTTCTATGAACCGCTATTCACAAAGTTCACTTAAAATACACTTCGCTATGCGCTTACTTATGCAAGAATACACATGTGTATTCTACACTACCAATAGGTCAATTAGTCAATGTAGTCATTCGCGACTACTTTACTGCAGTACATTTTGTTAGTTATTTTGACATACTTAATAATGTAGTAAGTTCATAATTGTTATGTACATAAAATTCCCTATTTATTTCTTCGAAAAAGTATGAGTTTTTTATCATGGCCATGTGTTTTTGAAGAGTATTATGTAGTTCGACAAATGTTTTTATTTACGAAATAAAGAATGGTCTTTTTCGTCATGGATATTTATTTAAGAAGAATATTGGAGAAAGGGGGGCATAATGGGGACGTTAAGGGAAATTAACAATAAAAGTATAAACAAAATATATTTATTAATTAAAATTAATCACAGCATTTTCGTTATTATTATAGATATTAAATTATCATATGGCATAGAATTTGGTGAAGTAACTAATCAAATAATGTTTTAATTTTAATTTTTCGAAACCTTTATAAAGCGCCATCTTGCCCCAGGGTAGGAGCAGTATAGGGTACCCAATTCGGGGCAGTATGGGGTACATGGTTATTTTGCTTCGCAGTATAAGCAGATGTGAATTTCTTCTGTATTTTCGTCGTCCACATCAACACAGGCTGTAAGATACCACATAACTGGCAGGCCACTCAACTCCGAAGACTTCAAATATCAACATTCACATCAACGCAATACAGGTATAAGGCATCTTCGTTTATATTTTCTACATCAGAGTGAAAATTTTGGGTCATCTTCATCATTTGGATTTGAGCACTTCTTTGTTCGTTTAAGTTGTTGTCGTTCTTCTAAGTCGTTTTTGTAAGGTATTCAAATGAGAACAACAGTTTTGCTCCTGCGGTAATTTTTCCTTGTTTCACTTCTTTGTTCGACTATTGGGATCGCGAGAATATCCTTGGAAGAAGCATTTTCGAAAGAGTTCTATGATGTAAGGGTGAAATAGTTGTAGGCAAAAATGGTTCAAGAGAGTCCTCTTTAAGGGGAGCCAATTGTTGTCGGATTTCGGCAGTTAAAGAAGCTGTTTTAGGCTCATCATTTATCAGCGGTACATCTGTTGTTGATGCAGCTAAAAAAATCTGAATCAGTAAACTTGTTTTGTCTGAAGTGTCATATGCCACATTTTTTGAAAGCATTGATTGCTGTAGATATTGTTGCTGCATGAGCAAAGATTTCGCTTATTTGAAAAGTTGTAATCATTTACCCTAGGTGCGACCTTAACCAGTTAGAGCAAGCTTGGTCATAATATAGACTCAAAAGTTTCATAAAGCCAACAGCCAAGGGTTGAATGCAGTGCGAGGGAAAGTAAAGCATTAGATCACCATTCATGCGTGCAATTTTAATAACCTCCATGTTTTGAGTATGCATTACATGACCATCTAGAAGAAGCAAGACCGGGTTAATTATTGATGCACCAGAAAACTTGACGCACCATTGGAACCAGGTCATAAAGGTCTCAGTAGTCATCCAGCCTCGAGAGTTGAATTCTGCTGTCGACCTTGGAGGAGTTCGATCCAATAACTCCTGCTTCATTCGCTGTCCAGGGAGTATTAATATGGGAGGCAAATAAGTTCGATCTGCAGTAAAACATACCTTAATCGTAACCGTCTGCCTCGTTCTGCTGAAGAAAGTGAACCTATCTGCTTTCTTCCCTTTTCTGCAATAATTTTACTCTCTGTTTTGGAGACACATGATATGCTACTCTCATCGTAATTATACATTCTATCTGGCCTCAGATTATATTTGTCATATATTCCCCCGAGCAAGGAATAGACTTTGTCCATAGTCACTTTGTTAAAACCTATTGCTCGAGCTGTCGATGTAGCTTCTGGTTTTCGGATGGATAAATCCAGTTGACGCTTTATGAAACTTTTAACTGATCTACTGCAGCTATATTTTTATCGTGGTTAAAATTGTGAGTTTTAGCATTTTTTCGCCAGCTGATACGCTAGCTTTCGAAGACGATAGTGTTCAATCCAAAGAAACGTTTCTCCATTTCTTTAATATAGATTACAAGCTCCTCTTTTTCTTGTTTGGAAAACACGGGTTTGAAGTTATCTGGAGTCGAGTTAAGACACAACTCGCCCTTCCTTATTTTGGCGACATGATGCTGCAATCTGGTCTGAGGAATACCACATAGCTGAGCTGCTTTTCTGTAGCCTGTTTCATACTTTCTATGGAACAACTGTCTCTCGAACTTTTCTTTTTGTAAGTCCGTATAATTTTTAATACCTAAAACAAAATAAATTATATTTGTAAATGAACAAATCATATTTTCAGATTACTCACATGACAGTGACATTATGGGGATAGCAGTTACGGGGCACTATGGGGTACACCATCGTACCCCATAGTCATATCCCCGTTATGCCCCATCTCTAACATTGTTTTAAATAATGAATAAAAAAATGAATCAATAGTTGAAGTGATTTTGTTCAAAAATATCAAGAAGTAATGTTGCCAGAAAAACTCAACAAAAAAACAATAATAGTAATCTACTTTTATATGCGCGTTTTCATAATAACTCAAAATTACATGAAATGACGTCGAAAAAAGTTTTCTGTCTTAACAAACAAACGCGCGCAGTCTAGCCACCGGTCACTGTCAGACTGATGGAAAATGGCCGTCTATTAGTGTGAACAAAACGCGTCTAGTGCGCGTAGTTGCTTGGTATGTGTTGGTGGCGGCTTCGTGTCCTCATTATGGCCTCCCCTTCCTGTTTAGTTTGACGAATATTTTTAGTTAAAATAGAAATAATAGTCCATTCTTCATTTAACAAATAAGTAAATTGTAGTCTATTCACAATCATGTCAAGAATTATCAAAATAATCACTCGATATGTATTTCAAAAATCATAAATTATGATTGCAATCACTTATTTTGGCGGCATCATCTGTAAGATTTATTTCGTAGTCAACATGTTTTATTTATTTAAAATTGATGTAACAATAATGTTCTGGTTAATTATTAACCAAAACGAGTAATATTATTGTTGCGTAGAATAATATTACTTGTTCAACAATATTGTGTGCTAAGGCAAATTTTTAAACATAAGTTTCCAAACACCAACTTTACTCTTTGTGTTCTTGTTCTTATGTACATAGAATTATATTTTCGCTGACAGGTAATTTATTCAGTAATATAGGGAGTAAATAAATACCGTAAATTTGTATATGTCGAATCACCTAATAAAATTCCCCTTAATTTCTCTGATTCCAATGTTCTTTTTATCAGACTGTAATCAAACATTTTACTCTCGTAGTAAAATCTTGATATAATTGAAACTATATATTGTATTTCCAAAGAGTATTCGCTGTTTGCGAATACACTTATTATATATTTGAAAATTTGAAGAAAACTGTGTATTTCTGTTTCTAAAACATTCTACTATTCTACCCTCCTGGACTACAAATATTCATCTGTATCCCATCTATATAACCAATAATTCCAGAAAAAAATTTAATATTGTAAAATGGTTCCACGTTTTGATTAAGAATGCGAGGAAATGTAATTTAACGAAAACTTGAAAATTTACTCATAATATCTCAGGGCTCTTAATAAATGGTCTACAGGTTTTTCAATTAAATTTGTGAATACAGTACTACATGGGCAGTACTTCTTACAAGATCATATCTTTTCTAAATTTGTGAAGAATTTTATATTATTGATTGCCGTATTTTTCGAATGATTACAAAAATCTCAGTAATAAGACCGAATAACTGGCGATTATACCATGTAATATGTTCGATTATATAGTTATCGAACTGTTCGCAATTAAAATATGACATTTTATATAAAAAATGTAACGTGAAGTTATCAATTAATTTTACACTTTACACTTCGAGGACACTATTCATCCTGAAATATTTTCCATACTTAGATTTTGATAGATCCAAGTGTCAAATCATCGAACGCAGAACGTCGCAGAGTTCTGCGCTCTTCGCCGTTTATGAATAGAGTTTGAAGTCTTTTGCGTACAGAAAATGCATAATACAGTTTATGAATACGCGTATAAGAGTTTGCCTAATGGTGTCTATTACTCTATCCCAACAGAAAATTCACTGTCCTAACATTCGCACTAGCCTTATACTCTGCTTTTACACTAATTCTGTCTGTAGAATTCACAAGAATTATAACTCTCCTTTCGCATTTAGCTCACTATGCTAATTCAAAGAGCTTCGTCCTCTTGAGTCTTTCTAATTGAGCAATATTGTCGGAGCTAGATGGCCTCTACTTTAATATGATTATGGAGTCGCCCTTCATAACTTTTTTCTAACTTCTAAATATCCACTGTTTCTATATCCAAGGCTTGATAAAGGTCTCTATTCAAGGACACAAGTTTCAAGGTAGGAAGGAAGGTCACAGGTTTTAAGGAGCGCCTGCAAAGTTTCGAAATACTTTGTTTGAGAATGTCTGTATTATTGCAATGTGCGTTAGCCTCTGAATCCTAGAATTGACTGCATTTTGTATCTTATACCAGATTCTTTTCTTTAGTATTCTGCAGTATCTGCATATAGTATTTGAATATTATTAATTTTAACTGGAAATATTCGTATCCTTTTATTGGTAAAGCTAATTTGAATGAATTTAATCTAGCTCAGTTTGAGTTTATATTTATTGGTCAATACATGAATTTGGTTAATTGCTGATTAACTGGATGTCACTCCAATATCTCCGAATATTATTTAAGTAGGAATATTTTCAGTTTATGCACTAGACTTTCATGTCACACTTTATGAAATACTAGTGCAATGTACATAGCAGAATATACTTTTTTCTTCTTGCGAATTCTCAGTTATGTTAGTAATTCTGTATGCTTGATCTATTGTAGAATGATTGTTTCTAAACAAAAATTGATGTGTAAACATTATATTTTCGGCATCAATAAAGGATTTTATTATTTTAAATAGAAATTTCTTCAACACTCGACATTATGGAGAGTAGCGATTCGGTTTGTAAGAAGAGTCTTTGATTTGGCGATTAGTACGACAACTGCTTTTTTCGAAAGTCTAATTATATAGTTCATTCTTAATGCGGCGTTGATTAAGTTGGTCAGTTTAACTATAGCTTTTCTAGGGAACTTTTTTCAGTATTCGGTCTTAAGATTTCGTTTATTACTTTTGATTTCGTTTATTACTTCTATCGTCGAAGCTAACTTGATTTATTATTCTATTTAAATTAGTGCATTATATGGATAGTTATCTTGATTCAAATTTGGTAAAAGGTATTTTCTAAATGTTCTATTAGCTTTTGCCTAGTGCCCATTTTCTAGTTTTATTGGTGGAATTTGACTTGTTGATCGTTCTAGCCATTTAAGCATTTTCCATTATGAATGTGTTGAAGAAATTAGTAGATTTGTTATGTATCCATTTTAAACCACCGTGTAGCTACCATTTTTATCAATAGTTAAAAGTTTCGATTTTTGACGAGAGGTTCATAATTAAGGACTTTGGAAATTATTTTTGTTAGAATAACTTCAATTATAGATATTCCTTTGAAAATAATTTTTTTATGAATTTTCAGTTTCTTAATAAAGGTGTAGAGTTTCTACATAGTAGTCATTATTAAAATATTAGCTTTTTATTATGTGAATTCAACATAAAAAATTATGAAAATTCATTCAGTGTAACTGTGTTCCGAAGTTTGTCATTTTTTTCGGTTTTACTGCACTCGATTAGATTAAATGATTACTAGCCATATCAAACTCTATCTAACCAACATGATCATGTTATTTTTTCACATGTGATGAATTTGTCATATTCTAGTCTCGTTTCTTTTACGGTGGATTAAAACACAGTTTCGAGAACTTGATAAAACATATTTCTAGGAAAACCGTCTAATTAATTTTCTTCTAAATATAATTATTGAAATATTTAAGTTCAAAATTCGTAATGAACTTTATTTAATTAGGTTGGCAGAGCGAAGTGAAAAATTATTTATTTATTGAAGATAATAATCACCAGAAAATACTCCCTCAATTTATAATAACTTATTCAACAATAATTGCTCGAATTGATTAAATTTAAAGTGAAGTAAAATATGATTGCCTTGATTCATTAAAAATAGGTTCTCTTCTAGATATTTACCTGAAACTAGTGAAACGTAAATTTTTAACAGTTTTAAATTTAAAGGTAGAGTGGCCTTAACATAAATATTATAAATTCATTACAAAAGTATAAATGTAAAAAACTAAAAGTTTAGTTTATTATTTTTTAAATATAATATATACTAGTTGGTTTGCTCACTTGATTAGTACGAACATTAAATATTTAGTTAGATGTAGGTGTTTTTTCGATGCATCACAATTTATTTTTGTATGTAAGGAAATATCCTTAACCGAAATAAAATTAATCTATATCTTAGCTTACACTCGATTACTATTCATCAGTCGATTCCTCGAATTTACCTCTTTATTTTAGAGAATATTCGATTCACCTTAGCGAATTTATCTTAAATGAATATCCGACGTTAGATTTTAATCTTAACCTGAAGTATGATCAAGTCTCATTTAAATTGGTCTAATAGTTTTTTTGTAAAATATGTTTGTGTTTACAAGTATTATTTATAAGTTTTTCGAATATAAAAAGTATATGTAAAAGATTTAGTTTAAGTAGACAATAATTATGAGTTATTAACACTCCCTATAATCATAAATAGTTAAACATAAAAACGTATAGTCAGCCGAAACAAAAAAACATATCAGGTAAACATAAAAACATGTCAGGTAAACATAAAAACATATAGTCAGCCAAAAATCTTTGGACAGTATTTAAAAGGGTCAAAAGCAGCGAATATTTTTTTTCGAATCTTAGGACACTGGGCAACATCACATTTAAGGTCCTATTCAAGTTATAAATATTCACATTCACATTTAAGGTCCTATTCAAGTCATAATTCAATAGTTTTTGCATGGTGCTGTAGCCGTCAAAAAAAGATGGACAGAGAAACAGATATGCAAACACACAGACAATCGTTCTATAAAAGTTGTTTTAACTTTTATTCAATTCTATAAGCGGCTGTGACAAACAATTTACTATTTTATAAAATAGATAATATTGAGAGAAAATAAATTTATAATTACTATTAAATTTGTTTATCATAACAATTTATTTATCATTATAGATTATGCTAAGGTACATTTAAAAAATCTTTTAATGTATAGTACATTAAAAGTTTTTTTAAATATTTTGCTACATATTGATTTAGGTACCAGTATGATTCTATTAGTAAGGTTTCATTTAAATAGGCTTAAAACTATAGAAGTTGTAAGGATAGACATGGCAAACAGATTGATGAACTGATATGGCGAAATTATTAGAGTTTTTCATTTCACCGCGAAATCCAAACATGTTTATAATTTAAATCTTATCCATGTGATTGTATATAATTTTCCGCATAACTTTCCGTATCACTTTATTCGTTATATCATACTTTTATATAACGTCGTTCAAAGATAGGGGAAGAAGGTTAAACATATTGTGTTGTGTACATTTTCAACAATATCTGTGAACCAGTTTACATGAAACTAGTTTGAAACTTAAGAAAATAATTTTGATATACTTTTAACCATCTCCTTTGATCAAAATTCAACAGGACGCATAAGTTAGAAAAACAGTTTTTCATGTATTTTATTTGCCCCATATATAATTTCCAAATAAAGATTTTTATGAGTTAACTATCGAGATATATGCGAGTTAATATGCTTCATCGTGACGAGTAACGCTGTGACAGACGGACATATGGCAGAACATGTGATTTATTATAAGGATTTCGTTTTTTCCTCTTTTGACTAGGTAAAACCGTAAAACTACTACCGTACCTACCGTAAAACTACTTGGAGATACAAGGAAATTGATTTAATATGCAGAATATACTTATTTTTTATTAAAATACAATGCATTGGTAATGCCATAAAAATATTCGGCTAGAACTAAAATTAATTTTGGATAAAACCGGTTTTTTCTGCCGCGCACGTAAACTGAATATTGCCATTAAAATCTTATACCCCAAGTATGAGTTTTTCCTTGTGTACATTGATAAGAGTTTTGAACTTTGAAAAAAAACATCCATTTTGAAATAGAAAAACTTGATAAGAACAATAAAAGAATTTTTAGGATATAAAAATGTGACATATTTTAGAGCTTTTATGCTAATTATATAATTATAATTATATCAATATACGTTTAAAATATATAATTATGGCGATATACGTTAAAAATTTTGATTTGAATTTATATTATGATTGAATTTATAATGAAAATTTTCCAAGAAATATTATTAAAAAGAACTACGCATGTTGGTAATAACTTGAAAAGAACTACGCATGTTAAGAAAGAACTATATGATTGTGCTAAAAACTGATGCAGAATATATTTGTGTTTACATATTTGAGTTTTCTGAATCTAAAAAGCACATACGAAAGATTTAGTTTAGGTAGATTAAATGTTGTGTTACTAACAATTCTTGTTATGAATTAATTGATGATATAAGTAAGTATCTTAGAGAAGATATAAAATTATTTCCTCACTGCAATTTTGCTCGTTACAAAGTTTGCAATAATATTTTATTCGGAATTACGAAGTACTTACTATTCGTGGACTAAAATTTATGTTATATTTAAAATATGACGGATATAGCAAAAAATTATTAGATTTCCTCTCAATGTAACATGTCCAATACGGCATATTCATGGAATGAGCAATCTCATCTAACACCTAGAAAGCGAACGTGGAATCAACAAAGAAGAGGACGGAGGACGACCGGCGAAGCGGCAACTTAATTCCTCCTTCCCGGCCCACGGGCTCTGTTTTGAAATTCGATAGATCCGCAGTCTTGTCTGTCGGAGGGCGCTGAAAGACGGGGCGGGCGAGGCGGGACGGGGGCGCACCGAGGGCCCCTCAGACCAGTATCGATTGCCCCAGTTGAGAAGAGTGCGGCGAGCGGAGGACGAGCGGGATGGAGAGACGGCGCTACACACAGATGCACGCCGGGCCCCGTACTGAATAAACGATAGACAAAGATACTATACTATTCAAATATTGTCCGAGTTAACATTTAATCTTTTATTTCATTTGGCGAATGTAATTCCATAATGTCCGGTTTGTGTCTTCTTTGCGATTTAATGCGGGTAGGTGGGCACTCGGTTTTATCGTTTTTCCGCGTCAAGTGGCCGGCTAAGGGAATACTAATAGGTGATTCTGGAGCTGTTTTCATTTATGCTGGCATTCATAAGGATGTGATCGTATGTGTAATTGTGTGGCAGGCTGATTGGAGATGTGTCGACTTTCGTGTATGAATCGTAAATAATGAGGCTTCAGCAGACATACAACGGAAGATTATTTATTTATTTACCTTGTTTCTGTTTCACGTCAACTCAAATAGAACAATATTTTATCAGCTGATATTTTTCACATATATTTATATTTTATATATATATATATATATATATATATATATATATATATATATATATATATATTGTTATCTATACACATACTGACCGTATGTTCACTTCACTTAGTCAAAATTAGTTCAAAATGAAACTTTGCTTGCAAAAAATCGGCATGTTTTTCCATGCAAGTTGTGTTTTTGCGACGAATAATTTTATGAAGCATTAAACATATAGAAACAAATATACGAATTTTGAAATATTAAAGATAAAAAAAATAGGAAATAGATAAGAATGATTGCATAAAAATACTATTAAAATTTATAATTTTACGGCCGTATTTGGTAGTACAAACATTTTTTCAATCGATTTTTTAACAACTTAATCCTAAGCAGCCTTTATAGCCCTTAAATACTGTAAAACACTGAATGTATTTTTAAGAATGTTGCTTTATTTATAACCAAAAAAACAGGGAAACATTTACTTTTGCTAAAGTGGATTTATGCCCACACGGGCATGCCACTTCACACCTCTCGCATTGAGAGAACTAATGCGTCAACTCGACTTGCACCAAATATGGAATGTTTGTTTGTCGAACGTTTTCCCGTCATTTATATTTTTATTATTTGAAAGCAACTTATAAATTGAAATTTATCATCCTGCAATTTCTAATTTGTAACTGCAATTTGTGCCATCGTCTGAAATCGGTGTAAAATTTTACGTCCTTGTAATATGACCATTTTACTGTGAAAAGTTCATGGGGGTATGAATGATATTATAAATTGTTAACCTTAACCTATAAAGTTGAAATATAATATTTGGATATCAAAATCTTTTTGGTGTTGTCGACCGTCCAGCAACATTAAGATAGTAAAAAATAGCAATTTAATGAAACTAAGTGATGTAGTATTATTTCTACTTTCTTTAAGTTCTTTATCACAATCTAGGTTTCGTTGTATTACGACATCTTCAGGTGGGCTATTAGCAAAGATCTTTGCTAATAGCCCACCTGAAGGTCAGCCTGTACATCACGTAGTTTCATTTAATTGTGAACAATGAATTTTTACAAAATTAACGCCAAATATATTCAATATTTAAAAAATAGCAAATTTAACTGGATTGAGATTTTGGTACTACTAATGATATTATATCAATAGCAAGTGATTTCAACGATCATTTTTTTCTTGGTAAAAGGATTTTAGCAGAAATACAGGCTGTGAAATAACGCTAAATATAATTTGTGTTTACATATATATACCGATCAGGGTATTCAGATATTATTTATGTATCTCCATATATAAAAGCCTTAAAAAAATTATCTGGCTAAATTTCCAGAGTTATAGAACCATTAAACTTGAAATTTAGTAAATTTCTATTAGCTTCTAAATGTTAGTTACATATGATTTTTTAAAATTCAACCCCTAATGGAAATTTAGGAGTTATTTCTCTACAAAATGGGTGTGGAAAATTGTGGGGTAATTTCGAAATAATTAATTTCAGAGGCAAGTAAATTTGTATTTAGGCTCTTAAATAAAGAAAAACGATATTTCAGCATTTAAATAAATATTATGTAAAAAACCGAATGAAATAAAGTGCAGTATGGTTCTTTTTTGCCCGGGCAAAGCGATATAACGAATATTTGTGGGCACGCTGGGGCCATATTTCTGATTGGATCGAGACTTGGCATAAAAATAGCTTCGGTGTAACCTTTATTGAGTTCGTGGATGTCCTAAATTGGGCTAATAGTTTCAACATGACAGCAGTTTAAAATGTTAAAAGAAATGGCAAATAATGCATCCCGATGCATTTTTGATGCATGCCGAAAAATGATCCCATTCATCCAAAAATTCATAAAAATTGTATGCAAATGATAAATCAGAAAAATGTATCATTTATTTCCATATTGAACAAAATTATCCTAAACTGTATACAGACCTTATGTGCATGTCATAAAATACATGCTATGCTATATTTTTTTAGAAGAAAAATTTGAACATAAACAAGGCGGATCAAAAACCTAGGTTCAACAAAATTTATTTTTCTGATTGGCAACTGCCATCCAACTTTTTTTTATTCTCTTATATTACGTTCACGTTCATTTAATAATTTCATATTTTATAAGTTAGTGTTTACAGTAGTTATATCAAAAACTAATACTTGCCGAATTAAATTTTTAATATAATTTTCAGATTTTAGAAATTTAAAAAAACTGAAATCTGTTTAGTTTTTTAATCGAAATTAATATTTTTTGCGATAAAAACGAAACGAAAAATAATTCCGACACAAATAAAATGAAGGGAATGATTAAAATGAAAGAAATTATTATTAACTATTTGGATGGATATATTTCTGCATATTTATTGTATTTATCTGAGATTTTATAAAAAATACAAAAAGAAAAATGGGGGAAAACATCAGATATTACGATTAATTAAAATCTTAAATGGCAAGTTCTTGGAATAAGGCAATTTATGGTTTTCGTCAAATAAGTGTAAACACAAATTAAAATTTTTCAGAATTCCATCGAACAAAGACCTACCAAGCAAGCAAAGTTTTCATTCTCCTTGCTGTGAACGCGGAATAATGTCAAAATCCCTAATTATTTTTAAGGAAATATAAAATAAAGAGTTTGTAATTAACTAAATATGAAGTAAATTTTCGAAGTATGGCTAATTAAATAGCTGTAAATCTATAGTCAAAATATTTTATAAAGAAACTGAAAACACGTACAATAGTAAATATACAACAAAAAAAATAATTTTATTAAAATAGATTTAGAATTTCGGAAAAAAATTTTTTTTTCAATTTAGTTTTTATTATTTTATCATGCCCATCTGACTATTTGAAGGGGCTTCTCTTTTACGAATCTTTGTACAATTCCTCATCTTTCCACTTCATTTCTAGCTTTTAAATAACCGTATGTAAAAAAATTAAACGTTATATAACGTATAAAATATAATAACGAATAAAAAAAATAAACGTTATAGGCATAGTAACGAAATTTAGGGATTACTTCGCACTATTATAATTACTAATTATATTTAGACCTACCACTAAATTATATTTAGAAACAAAGAGATACAACTTATTTAAAAACTTTCAAAGATAAACTAGACAATATATTCATATAGTGAAAAATAATCATGTTATGTGATAATAAATAAAAATATTATAATTAGTTTAATAAAAAACTAAGTACCTTAAATGTTAAAACTTTTAATTACTATATACGGAACTCACGTAGTGTACATTTCAATTGTACTTAAGATTTTTATTTACGCCCATTACACTGCTAATATAAAAATTATATACGTTTAAAAAATCGGCATAAAACGTATTTATAACAGGCCCGGAAGTGCGGATACAGAAATAGCCAAATTTTCCTACCACCACCACAAATTAGCGACCCGTCAGTTTGACGTGTGGATTGATTAATGATCATATCATTAATGACTGCAATAACGGTTTTCTAATAAGTCAGCATTGTGATACGTCTTACATATAAACCGTAGTTTGAAAGGTTATTACTTGTAGAATCTAATAACTTTTGTGACTTTTATTTCATTTACTCGTAATATTAAAACAGACGTTAGTATCTACACTGAGAATTTCTGTTCCGTTAGACAAGAAATAGGTGTGTATTTTATTGATCACTAGAAACGAAAAAAAATCCGTTTCTTTTAAATCCGTTGTCTTGAGGCAGCAATAATTATGTTAAAAAAATAATCCATACGAGATTTAACACTCTGTTGCGTGACAGTTTGCATAGCACCGTTATCATTAATCATGGAGTATTCTCCAACCTTTTACAAGTTGTTACATCATTCGACAACCTTCTAATATGAAGAAAGCATCTCTATTTGAAAAAGACAACTCTATACTGATATTTCTTCCAACAACGAACAGAAATATACAAAGAAGGGCAGCACATAGTGTGATAATGCAGATACTCTGTCATCGTCCGAAAGTCCACATATTATTAGTCTTACAATAACTTAATAAATTAACTTAAGCCTCCTCCACCCTTTTACGATCCAAGGACAATGTATAGAATCATTAGTATCTTCTGGTGCCACACTACGCTTTGTATATTATCGACAGACTTACAGATTACTTTCTGACAATGTAAGAGGCGTGTGAAAATAGTTGCTTTTCTCATTCCTTCCCGCAGTTTGATCAATAGCTGGTCATATGCACTGGACCATTTCAATATGTTAATTGAAGATACGCTCTTTAGTATTGCTTTCTCGAACTGTAAAGTGTAAAAGTGGCCTACTATTTCCAGTGTTTCACAAATATTGCAGATCACTATAAATACAAAGACTTTATTTATACAATGAATATTACATATGACAGTGCACACAAAGCTTTCAATATATCCAATAATTTTCTCCAATATGGCTCGAACTTTTTCAATGTCTTGAAAGTAAAAAAAAAATTTCAAATCATTCTGTATGTATTTTGTACACACACATCGATTTTACAGCCCTCAACATTGTGATCGGCATATCTCTTCCAGGGTTTCTCATAATTTTGAAAAAAGTTGCAAAACCTGCTCCGACATACCGATTAGATTTACAAGCAAGTTTTTCATTGTTAACGAAATTTATCCATGTCGAACAGATTTCCCGCGAAGCTTTAGTTCTTAAGTCTGGTTCCGTATGTAGTCCATATGTAATTCCTAGTTAAGTATACGAAATCATTTTACATTGCTGGATCTATTCTCAAATTCAATCCAAGATGACTGATTTCCAACACAGTTTCCGCTCTAGGAGTAGACTTATGAGCTAACTGGAACTGCACTTAAAAGATGTTATCCATGCTGGAAGTTGGCGTCATTATGACGATTATCTCTCATTTCATAAACAAACCTATCAAAAGGCCCATAGGCCCCTATGGGCCTTTTGATAGGTTTGTTTAAAGATACCATGCGACATTTCAATGATTTCAGTGGTATTGAGCGGTTTGTGACTTTGTTCAATCTTCGTAGTATTTTTGAAATTGATAGAGTCCTGTAGTCTCCATATAGAGTATTTATATTTTTATTTTGGAGAAAATATTTAAAAATGAAAATTATTTTAGATAACAAAATAATTTATTTCATTCGTGCTTTTTAGATGGCTATTTTTGGATGCAATTTTTTTCAATGGCGACGGAACTTGCTTTTGATCAGAGTATTCTTTAAATACTCCTGGCACTTACGTGATAGGATGCATTTTTTATTTCAACATAGTTTATTTCAACTGCCTACAGTGCGCAAAAGTATATTACGATGTTTATAAATTTTTCAGGCAATTGCTTTGATTAACGCAGTATTGCGAGATGCACGCAGTCTTGATATTTTTTTGTTTATCAAACGCTTTAGAGAAACCATTATGGGGGGAGGGGGTATTATAATCAACAAGTTACAATTAATAAATTTGAGATTTAATTAGAATTATTGTGCGTTTTTGCCTTTTACTCGTTACTTAGTCTGAAGACATTTTCTGTTAATGAGGCGGGATTTGTTGTTCACTGTTTACATCACGATATTTTTTTAATAAATTATAATATTAAACATTTTGCAGTAATCTCTGAAGACATATGAACAACAGATACACTTTGTGCTTTCCATCAGTATGTCGTAATATTAAATTTTTAATAATAAAACCGAGTTTCATAACACTGGAATTACGGCATTTATTATTGTATTATTTATACTGTTTGTAGTTGTAAGAAAAGTGGAAAAAAAGCGCCCCAAGCTTTGACACTCAAATATTATACTTAATAACAAACATGGCTTATAATAAGTCCTTACAGAGCAGACAGAGAAAACAGGTTCGATAATTATTTTTTGCTTTTTAGTGCAGCGTTTATAAAAGTGTGTTCTTATTGTTAGTTTTTTAAACTATTAATTTATTTTTCGTTGTTTTTATTCTTATATGAAAGAAGAGAATATTGTTTTGAACTTAATTTCAATTATATTTAGAAATACTTTTACAAATATTAACATTTTATTAAAAAAAACTTCCACAGAATTTAAATTAACAGAGGCTGAGGTGTCTCTGTAGTTGATTAACCTGAGGTGTATCTTTTTGATTCTGTGGAGAGAATATGCGCTCAGTTACTCGCAGACTTGATGTCTGTGAATGACTGAGAGCATATTCTCTCTACATTTGCCAATGCATCAGTATTGCAAGGCGTTTTTTTTTCCTTAAACTTGAGATAATCCAATTCGTCGATTTGACTTCTGGTTCTATTTTATTGAATTAGTCCTATGGTATTATTTTATTGTACTGCCGTTAAAATTACACACAACTGCTGAGTTTCGTGATGATACGACAATTAGTAGTCCAAACACAGTTTGGATATATTGTTATATTATCGAGTTTCATACCCAACATTTTATTGTATTGTCATCAGAACTGTGCACAATTGTAATTTTCATAACGATACTACAATTAGAAGTGCATAAAATTTACCATTAGATTGTTAGTTACGGCTCAAACTAATAAAAGCGTTATAAAAACACTCATATTTTCATTACCAAAATACAGCGTTTAACAAAATCACTTGTTCAAACTTAACAACTTAGCGTTACGCACACTAAGTTAGATAGAGGTAAAAGTTGTTTTTTTAAATGTTTTCATTTTCCCAATTCCCTTTTCAAGTAGAAGTCGCATAAATAAACTCAAGTGAAAACGTCTGGGAATTTCCATTATAGTTAAGGAAATTAAAATACCCAGAAAATTAAATGGTTATCTTAATGCTTTCAGACTATATTCCGCCCAAGAGTCGACTAAAGACAAGAAAGAATGACACTCTTGAGCGCTTTGAATAGTTTAATTTTAAGTGTATCGTCATTTATTTTTCGTTATAATATTTTATTTTATTTTATAGAATTGTATGATGTAAATCTGCATTACATATTGTATATTTAGGATTACTTATTGATATACATACTTAATGTAAATTTGTATAGAGGGTGAACAAAACAAATTAAACTTATTTTTTGATTATAGAAATATTTAAATTACGTTTTTAAAGCAAATAAAATTAATTGGTGACGTAACGGAGAACACTGATAATAGGAAATATGTGCTAATTTAGCTCCTAAATGATCTAAAAGGTCCTCTAGGTGCATATTAATGGTTAAACACACTTGTGCTTATGTTATAAATAGGAGCAAAATTCTCTCCATATAAAATAAGAAAAGACCCTTCACGAGAACTACGTAATCGTGAGTTAAAGAATAGAGAAATCCGAATAATACCGAACTCGGAGGTTTGTACGATATTACGGAAATTATGACTCACTAAATCGCCGTACGAGTAATGAGTTCTCTCGATTTTGTTTTGTTAAAGAGTAGCAAAACAAAATCGAGAGAACCGCCCTATTAGTGAGAGAGCAGTATATTGAAAATCCGAGATTTAGATGGCTGGGTGATTGCTGATCTCCAACTAGAGGAAATCTAGTAATATTGTTTGAGGGAAATAAGTAATGGGTATATGTGCATTTTTCAGGGTGCTATAGCGTTTAAAAGAAGAAATAAGGAAGACTAGAACCTTAGAAGACACATATCTTCCAAAGAAAGACATAGCATCATTTTTCAAAAATGAAATCAAATTGTATTTCCTCTATTCAGTCATACTCATGAATGAATGAATTCTGGTCGATTTCAAACATACAATATTATATTCTGCCATTTATTTATAACGTAATATCGAGATAAATTGTGGCAAATTCAATAAGTGACTAAAGAAAATCCTTATTCTATTAATTCTTAATTTTAGACGTTAAAAGAGCCATCATGTAAAAATTTGTTAAATAAATTGTGCACTTCATTTTTTCTAGTTTTCGTATAATATGTATCTCATTCGTCAAATTCTGTGTAATTTACTTGAATGAGGAACAAAATTTAAAAAAAATTGCAAAATTGTTTATTAAAATTCTTTGAAGTTTCGTACTTCAAAGAATTTTAATAACTCTAATTTTAGAACTCGCACTAAGAGGGTTCCGCATATGCTTAGGCATATATCCCCATAATCACACGCAGTGTTATAAAAGATCCCCACATGACATGAAACTTCAAAATTAATTAGAATACCTCATTCACCCTATTTTAAAAATTTAAAAATTATTTCTTTTTGTTATAAATATTTGAGAAACCTGCAGGTTAATATTTATTATTTCTATGCCAAATTTAAAGTTTTTTCGACTATTAAAAAAAGACTGTTGTGATAGACGGACGTGAGTTACTGGGCGAGGACGTGAGTTATAAGAGTTGGGTTTTTTTCATTCGAGATACAGAACCCTTAAAATTCTATATACTTGACTTTATTATGACTTATGACTTTTATGTATATATATATTTTATGTTTATTATGACTTATGAATAATATTCTAGTAGAGAAAAGAAATCTAACAGTTATTAGATATATTTTTATAAAGTATATCTCCCAGTAAGTATATTAAAAATTTTATAAAAAAATATCAATGGACATCATGTCGAATTTATTAATTATGAAGAAATATATCAATTATTTTACTCATATTGGTATACTCTCGCACATTATAGAAACTCGTGGGTTGCTGTCAAAATGTTATTGTACAAAAGCTTCTCATACTCTTACCTTTCCCTTTACTTAAGTGGAAATTCCTTCAGTTTTCAAAAATCTTGAATTTGCACCAATTGCTTGATTCACATTTCTTTTTAATATAACATTTCAAAAGGGTAATTCGTTTTCAAACAAGTTTTAAATAAGTTCTTTCTCACAATAGGCCAAGTAGCCCGGTATCCTTCATTATCTGTTATGAGAAAGTGTTAAAATAATATATTTTTTGTGAAAAGTCAATAATGGTTTTCACTTTAATAAATAGTTGAAAAAATAGTTCATACGAGTTGTCAAAAAAGCAAAGCATTTCGCAAAAAGTACGCAAAATTAAATACTTGACCGAAAAGAAGAGTCATGAAAATCACTGGGCCAATGCTGTATGGATTAGCATATAAAGTAGGTAGTAAATTGTATTCCCATGTTACCTGGAGGTCCTTACTCAAAGATAAAATCGTGAGATTAGCAAGAAAAAGCTTCTTTTCTGGAATCAACTTTGACGATTGTAAAATACTTCTCAAACTTATTTTTCCAGCAGGTAAAATTTAGTACGAAATCCTGTTAGAAACCGTTGTCTTCGGTTCGTCGAAAGAGTTTTATGTATATTAGCTGATTTTAGTTTAATATAAGCGAATTTCTTCTTTAGATAAAAATGCTTTAGGGCATGATTTTTCTTTTTTACGACTTAGCAAATTTAAAGACAAACATACGAGTCAGTAAATATAATGAACTAATGTAATGTCGTACTCTGGTAAACTGTTTTGACTTATATACTGGTGAAGCGTAATGGCATACCAGTGTATCAATTTTAATTAAAGGCATTCCTGTAACAGGCATGCTACGGTAACTAAAAATAAAACAGTAAAGCTAGTTAATCTACCTTTGTTGTCTGCTTTGTTAAGCTTTTTTGTGTAATTAAACAAGCAATCCCAGCACATCAAACGTGGGGATAAAAATGTTCATTAGTATATTCTTTGCGATAAATGAAATAGATTCCACTTTAAATAAAATAACGTTAATCATTTAATCAATAATTTAGGCTTAAACATTTCATATAAAATGCAAAAAGATTTCTTTGCATATAAATAACCAAACACAGAAATAGATACAACAGGAGATTCATGAGAATTATTTTTATCATTAATTTGTAGAATTTTGAGTTTTCGTGCTACCAGAATTAAGATATCTTGAAATTATTAAAAATCTGTTCAGTTAAATGACATACATTAGACAACCTAATCTTTTTTTGGAACGAGGTTTCTCATGGTTCGTTTGGCCACGCTTGGCGAATGAGAGCTGCCCCGAAAATGTATAAGATTTCAAACGCTACTTTTGCTACAATATAAATCGACACTTTTGCTACAGTATAAGCACAAGCGTATGTCAATGTTTTTTTCTGCTGGCTTTCTAATGTAAGCCAATCATCTGCCAGATCGTTTTCAATTCGGTATGCATTCATTTGCATCATAAAGTGATATTTTATACTTTATTAAAAACTTAAAATTAATAAATTTTTAGAGTATTCATTTATTTTTATTACTAATTAAACTTTATTTAGATTGTTTGGGTAAATTTAACAATTAATTTAGATTTCACCAACCGTTTTTATAATCACGCTCCAGTTCATTTATCATTTTATTTCCATTAATTATTTGCGTACTAAATAAAGTTAATGTTGTGTTATGCCAAAGAAGTATAATTTCTAACGCGTGTAGATAAGTATACGTGAACTTTTTTTATCAGTAAAGAATGTAATGTGAAAGTGATTCAGTAGAAGTCGAGGATGGTGATTGTGAAACCAGATAAATACCGGTGTTACAGTGACAATAAGTGATTTGTTTATTTTAAATTTGAATTTTGTTATCTTTTATCTGTATCGACAAAAGTTTACACATATATCAATAGTATTCACGTATTATGCAATAGTGTTTACGTATAATGCAAGTTTTGTTAATTTAAAGATGTTGTTCGGATCGCATCTTTGCCAATAATTATTTTTTCTTATCTTCAAATTAATAATATTTCATTATGCTAAAATATTTTTTTGTTTAATGCATAATACCTAGCGAAGAGAACCGGGTGTCCCACGACACCTCCAGTTCTTTTTTATAATTAAAAGGAATGTCCTAGTTAATATCACAGGCTGCTAAAAGAAAATATCTAACAAGTTTTGATTCACATTTATATAAAAAGTTGTTTTTTCCTATTGCATTTTAGAACGTTATTTTTTATCATTTAACACTAATTTTATTTTAGTACTTTTTGCTACAAAAACCATTGACATTGCATAAATTGGTGTAAGAGTACCGACCAGTAACTAACACACTGGCAGATATAACACGTAATCTCTTAAAATTTGTTTTTCCCCTCTAAGTTATCACATAACACCTCTTGTAACAAGTATACCATTTGCAAATAATAAATTTTACCATAAACCAAAATGCATAGAGAAAATAATTGAAATATCTAAAATTAAAGTGAACGAATTTTGTAGCGCATATTATGCACGTTAAAATGTGACGGACTCAAGTCTCGTGTATGAGGCATGTGCACAAACTTTATGTGGAATATTTGCACAATCTGGTAAACTCAAATATATGGGTTATAAAAGTTCTTTAAAATTTAAGAAAATAATTGAAATATATAAAATTAAACGGAATGTACTTCGGAACACATATTATGTATCATAATTTTGGAGGACTCAAATTTTATGTATGTCGTATGTACAAACCATTATGTGAAAACTGGTAATTCAAATATATAGGTGATAAACTTTTGTAAAAATGTAAAGAAAGAGTGAAATATCGTGATTTTCTATAATGGTTGAAAAATTAGAATAAAAATTGTTATATACCAATTGAAGCCGTAGACACGAATAAACATGTACGAATAAACGAATAAACGTATATAGTATCGATCCCTATTAAGCCATTTACATAATTTTAATATTATTGTTTATCATTTAAGTACATATATATTTCACAAATACGAATATCTTAAAAACTATGTAATTTAGAATCATGGCAATAATTTTTCGGTAAACTTTAAGTAAATTTCTGGTGTCACCATTTTTTAATAATTGACTTTATCAGTTTTAGAGGTAAACGGCGATATATTTTTTTTGGACCACACTTAAAATTCTGAAAAAAATTAATATAATTTTGGAATCCACAACACTTCCACAATCCACAACTTTCAACTTGCTCTTTTATAAAGTATATCCCAGTCGGTAAATGAATGTAAAAGTACATGTAAATATTTTTAAGTATTAACTAGTGATATAGAAATTGGATAATATTAGTTATAGAAGATTGAAGCGTCTAAATGTAGACGCTTCAGTATTCTATAACTAATACTTCAAATTTAAAAACCTGAAAATGTGAAACCCTTTGTTTATAAAGGGTTTCAGATAAAACATGTGACAGACGAACACCATCTATCTATTCGTCTGTCACATCTGTTTTTCCGAACACGTGAGTGATCTTTGAAGGATTTTTTTTCCTTTTGAGGTACTGGATTCTAAAAATGTATGAAAAGATATTTATTCTTCTATCGAATCTTACAAAGTAAATCACATGTCAAAATGATTAAAATAAAATCAACACCATTCCTCCGTCCACTGCTAATTATATACTCAATGTACGTATCATTGTAGAGTATACCCATAATCACCACGCTCGGCAAGCGACTTAGAAAACGCAGTGCATGGCTGTTAACACCAGTTGCGCTGCGGCCTGTTATTGGTATGTGGCATTTTACCTATGCGTTTTACAAATATAACTTCTGCCCCATTCAACGAGTAGCTTGAAAATTGAAACCGGAACTTCGTGTTGCGCTGCTCTGTCAAAGAGGTAGATTGATGAAAAATACGTAAGTATTCAAGCAAATATTGGTTTTTTAAAAATTGATCCGAAGGCCTTAGAAATATATGTCGCTAGTAGATATAGAAATGAAATATATTACTACTCTTTACTGAGAAAAATACACAGTAATAGCAGAAGAAATGAGAATTGATTCCTGTGAGCATATGCATTAGCAGAGATGTCTCATTAATTTTTTAACACAAACATTTTTATAACACTTTCAGCATTGCGTACTAGTTTTTATATCACGAAATGCCTGTATTTTATCGAAAACAGTTTATTTCTTCGACAAATGCAAAATCTTACTTTTTTAATTTCTATAGGGAATACGATCGTGCGCCATCAAGCTGCAACGTCCACCTCGGCGGTTCTTTCGCGAGCGTGCCCCAACGTTGTAATTAGTTCATCTGATTCCTTTAAAAAAATATTCATTAAGGAACATTTTATACTTACTGGTTAGTGAATCTACATTTTTAACTATATTACATACCTTATTGCATAAAAAACCAACCGATTATTTATGGTGTTATTACAAATATACGAACAAAATAGAAATAATTTCCACACTTAATGACATCAAATGAAATGTTATAGGTATTTACATAACTTGACAATCTAAGTTGAAAAAATTGTTTTTTTGAATTTACTCACTCTTACCATTTCCCATGGACTTGATTTCCGACTCGTATACTTCGACGCAAATTCAAATTGCAATCTAATCGATCTATGAACAAAAATTCAAAATCTACTAGTTAATTTTAGTCAGTCGGATAGTTTATTTTTCTCTTTCAGATTACTGACTTATTTTACAATTTACTTACAGTTTTAACTAAAATGGTTTGCGATTTCTTTTTCTACAACTGCAAAAATTTTAGTTTATTTGTTAGTAAAATTATTGTGAATCGTCGAAATGATCACCAAACATATTCGCCACTTCTGTAAAAGTTCTTTTTCTTCAAACTACTCTATCTCTTTCAAGTTGTCTATTTCTTTTACACGTACTTGACTATGAAAGTGTGTTGTCAGGATTTTACTGAAAGTCACTTTACAGCGTTGTAATTACCTTTTGATTTCAAGCCAATGATGATTGGAGTGATTTTCTTAATTTTCTCTCGACAATATTTCTTATTATTCCCACTGGTTTTAGTTTATTTCTCTTATACATTTCCTGCCCATGGTCCTAGTTAATATTTAAAGAATTAATACACAATTTTAATTCAAAAATATATTTTTCTATCCACAAATGTTCCTGGTCTGTCCTTGGTATTAAATGAACTAGTGCCCAACACAGGCAATGTAAGCATATAATACCCATCTCAAGAAATTTTACTCACCAACCTTACACTTGCATCTACCTAATATTCCTTTGACCATTTTACAATTCTTGTTTCTGAAATGTCAAGAAGAAAAGGAAGGTTTCGATACAAGTTTATTTTAAAAACGCAACATTTTAAAAATTTGTGTCAATAAATATCCTATTTTTTACCACATTTTCTACATTAATCAACCTTTTATTCTACTTGTTTACGAGTAGATCAGATCAAATATCAAATAGACAACTTTATGCACATTGAGATGTTAAGATAAAATAAATGCGTTGATATGCTTTTGATATTCACGTCAGCTGGTTATCATTTACGTCGACACATATTTTTTTTTCGAATGTTTGGATATTTATATAAGCTTATACGAAAGTAGGGGTAACAGGCATTTTTAATTAAATTTTCTATTAGACATAATGTGAACCTGCTCTTATAATGGCGTCAAACGGTCGACATTTAGCGGAAATACTTATATTTAACGAACGTGCGGCGACGTCACCTTCGTTTAACGTCAGGCTTCTGCGGTTCTGTGTTTCTGAATAAAATGCTATATTCATTATACGGAAACCCTGGAATGTGATTATATTTATATTGTTTGGTTTAAAAAGCATCCGTCATGGTGTTACTTATATCACACATGATGTAGTTCCGCTGAATGGTTGTGAAGTATGTCGATGCGTTTCGGAATTAGTTTCGTCTGTAAATTCAAGTCCATATCGCTGCTAATTAATTTTTTTTGTCATGATTTGAATAATTATGTATATAAAAGGAGAAATTTTGGTTATTATCTATATAAATATTATTTAAACCATTCTTGAAATAATCTAAAATTCTTTATTCAACCTTTAGAGAAATCACTCTTAACACCACACACTTAGGTTGTTGGTACTAACATAGAGTTTTTACAAAGGGACATTGTTTTGAAAATGTTTCGTTATTTCTAATTTTTTTTGAAAAAAACATTAATTCAAATATCTACAGTTTTAACCAGCTTCGAATAGCGATAAAAAGTTCGGATCTGTGAAGAGTGGTTTTACATCAAAATTAAAAACTGATTCCTAAGTGGAAGTTTTACTAGCACCATTCAATTTAAAAATATATGCAATATAAATATATTCAAACTATTGCATTTTTTACATAAATATTGAGAAAATTTTCAAAATGTCAACTAATAAACCTGAATCTACGGAATATTAAAAAAAACTAAAGACGTACAATAGGAAATGTGTTTCATGAGAAACAATTCTTCCAAATAACTGTTTTACAGTAATAGGATTCGAACTTTTCCAGAGGCAAATTAAAAGAGGCAATTAACTTGATTGTGTCCGAATGTCACGGTATTACATAAGAATGATTGTGATGAAACTTCAAAGGATTTTTAAGGGTATGGAATTGAATACCATGCTAGACATTATATGTGCATATTAAGAAAATATAAATAACAAATCAGTATTTATAAATAATTAAATAAAAACACAATGTAAATAATTGACCTTTTATATATTTTATAGGTTTAGAAACCCGTAGTTTGAATTCTAATAACATTTAAAATTGTTACTTGTGCCTTTTTTATTTTTATATTTTAGTGTAAAAATTACATAAGTTTAAAACGAGTATCCCAAATTGCGAAAACAAAAATAACCCAAAATTGTTTACTACCACAAATTAGCGACTCCTCAGTTTAACATGTTGATTGCTTAATGATCATATCAATAATAATTATTATAACAGTTAACCAATAAGTCCGCATCGTGATACAACATTCTACATAAAAATAGTGATTCGAGGGATTATTACTTCCAAAAAAAGCGACTTCTTTTGTGTTTTTTATTTAAAGTATTCGTAGTGATAAAACAGACACCAGCACCTGAATTGTTTGGTCTGACAGTAGAGGTATATCTTCGTTACCAAAATATAATAAATAAAAAGTGTATTTATATTGATTTTCGTTAAACCATGTAAAAAATTAGAAATGTATCCAGTTTTCAGAACGATACTGATGAAAAAGGAGAGGTGACACATTATTGCATGATAATTTGCGTAGCCTTGTTACCATCAATCTTCTGAAAAACGAAGATTGATTATATCAGTAAAATGCGGAATATGACAACAAACACTGTAGCAACTCAGAACCCCCTATTATTGCCGACCAAAATTCCACTTATAATTTTCTTTATAAATCACAATAAAATAAAATAAGTACACTCCGTCTTTTTATTGCCCTAGAATAATGTATAGTACCATAAGTGTCTACTCTGGACTTTGCATGTTTCCGACGGATTATTTTTTTAGTGATCTGAGATCAAACAAATGGTATTCCTCTTTCTATCCCAAAGTTTCAGCAATTTTTGCTTATATGAAATGAAACATTTCAATTGGTCGATTGAAGATACACAAAAGTTCCATGCACTCTCCAACTACTATGCACAAAAAAGAGCCTAATATTTTCAGAGTGTTTCATATATACTCACGATTAATCCAGAGCAAGCAACGACGAGTATTTAATATTGTGTTGGACACAAAACTTAACATATTTAATAATCTGTCTCACCGTAGTCCCTAATTTTTTTAATAACTTCCACGTGAAAATTAACTCTAGTTATTCTGTATGTATCTTTATGTGTATATAAAGATTTATTTTTTTCCAAAAATTGTGACGGCAATATCTCTCTAGTTTTGCTTATAACTTGGAATAAAATATGTTTAGTAGAATATTGTGCAAGTGTCGTTTAAACTTGTCTCATGAGAAGTTCCCAGAAAGCCCATTCTGTAACCTTTTCGTTATTGAGAAGTACGCTCCGATTTGATACGATTAACAAAAAATAGAGAAAATGGATGTACAACTCATCATAATGCGGCTATTAACCGACTGAGTATTCAAATACTCGGACCCATTATTTGCAAACCAAGTAGTATTTATATTTATATTTATTAATCTTTGTATTAAGGGTATGTTGTTACCTTCTTAGAAGATCAATAAAAAGTAATCTGCTAAGGCTGCAATACTATCGTAATTCTCAATTATTTTATTTCTTTATTCCTTTCTTCTCTTAGTAACATCTGCTCTCCTACTTAAGCGTGTATATACCTCGGATATTTTCGATTCATTTTGTTTGTATTTTTATTTTTATCACTTGTCGCATACTTTAAGTTTATTTTTATCGCTGTAAATTTTGAACTGTTTTATTTTAGTTTGCTAAAATATTTTGCATTTTTTTGGGAAACTGTTTTCCAAATTTATTCGTTACCATTAACTGCAAAGGAAATTGAAACCCTATTGGCAAATTTCCCCTATTAGATATACTTCCTGTATTAGTTGCACTTCGCCAATTGAGCCGTTCATCCATCCGTGGCAATCAGTGCATCCGTACATTAACAGGGTTTTATTTTTATAATGGTCTATCCTTTGAACCGGGTAATAACGTTTTGTGGCGCTAATGAAGATAGCGCACCTTTGTTGCATAATGTGAGTGTAGACTAGGCTGAAATTGAGCTCATATTGAATAAACTCTCAAACAGTCCTTCTATCCTAATTGTTTACTCTTTACGTGATCACGGTCTACTCATCGCATCTTCATCAAACCAACATATTTATTATACATGTAATATTTCCCTAATTTAAGGAATGTATCCGTCTGTTTGTTGACAATAATATTAAAGGCTGGTTTGTATTCTGTTCTAGTATTTATTCAGCCTTTTTCGCAAATATGTTTTGGATTCGAAAACAATACGTCCACTTCAAAAAAGAAATTGGCCTTACGGTATAGAGTTAGCCATTATTGTTAATTTTTTCTGTAAAATCCCTAATTTATGTCTCCAATTATTTTTTTGTTAAAACAACGGTAGGACTCTCGAATACATTTTTAGAATGAACGTTCAACTATTAGTGGATTATAATGATTATCCTCTTATTAACCATAGGACATCTTGTAAATCTTATTAAAACTTGTTAAGATAAATATAATTCGTACTAACAGGGTTTCTGTATAAAAAGTATAAATAAACATTTACAACAATAAATGTAGACAACAGAGACATTGACGAAAAATTACGTAAATTTTCAAGGAGAAATTTGATTATGAATAACAAATTTGAAGAAATTCGAAAGATACATAACAAAACAGAAATATATCACTACTCGCTAGAGAAATATACAGTAAAGAAAAAAATTACTAGAAAATTTATATTAAAAAAAAAAAGTTAAAAACGTACAGTAGGTAACGAAAAAGAAATGCGAAGTGAAATTTATTCATGTAAGAAAATCTTTAGCAGGGATGTTTCACTTAATTTTTTAAACAAATATTTTTTATAAAGTATCTAAGCGTTACGCACTTGTTTATATTACATACAGGTATATCTTTTTTTGGAAAACTGTTTCGTATATACATGCAAAGTCTTATTTTTTTTCTTGCCAAGCGAAAACAATCGCACGTCAATGCGGTTCGCCGTCCGCCGAAGTCGGTTCATACTAATTTCGTTCAAAAATTTTTACATAGAAACTTTTTATAGTGATGTGATGGGAATCCAAGATTTTTTGTTTTACATAGTTTAATGCATAAAACCATCTTGGTTATTCATAATGTCATCACTAATACATGGACAGAATATAATAGTTTCGATATGTATTATGTAAAATTAAATATTGCAGCACATGTGTGAATGTAATTTTACAATCTACTGAAAAAAGTAGAAGATTGTCGTATTTAATGTTCCGATTCTCCTCATGGCTTTGAATTCCGATTCGTATATTTCGACTTTGAATTACAATCTGATAAATTTATGAACATAAAGTATACATCTCTTGGTCGATCTCATTTAGTCAGGTAGTATCTCCTTCTGTTACAGCTTTTATACATTATAACTGATTTATTACAGTTTTTAATCCATTTCTCTATAATTGCATATAATTAAAAATTGAGTTTATTAACAAATCAAATTGTATCAATTATCAAATTATCACCATGACATATTCTATATTTCCACAATAGTTATTTTTCCTTTCAACTAATTTCTATATCTTTCACACTTTCTTATTACCTGTACTTGTCTAAAGAAAGTGGCCTGTCAAAATTTTACTGAAAAGTCGTTTAACAGCGTTTAAGTTGCCTTTCGATGTAAAGTCAAGTTAGAGTAATATAATACTGACTCGGTAAAATGTCTTATTATTCCCACTGTTTTAATGCTTTAATGCTCCTATTATGGTATAATATTTCCATCCATACATGTTCCTCATGTATCCATGTTTTCAAATAATGTAAGCAACTGCCTTCCAACACTTTAAATATACGCATTTGTAAGTTGTCTCAAAAAATCTTACCTGCATTGTAATCTTTCCTCTTGTATTATGTTACTTTGATAATTTTTCAATTTTCTTTAACAGCTCATGAAGAAGTAGAAGCGTTTCCTACAAGTTTTAAAAAAAATAAGAACAGATTTGTTTTTAATTTTTAAGAAAATTTTCGTTATATTTTAGTTATGAAAACATAATTAAAATGCTCAGTTGATATTGCATTTGATTATTCATAACAGCTTGTGACAATTTATATCGGCACGTATTTTATTTCGAATACATTAATTTGATTGATACAAAAATAGAAGCCAGGGAGTTTTTAATAAAAATTTTTTTATTATGATTTTCTATTCACATAGTGTGAACCAGCTCTAATGGTGGCGTCTAGTGAACCATGCCTAGTGGAAATATTTAACGAACGAGAGGCGACGTCACCTTCGCTTAACATTCACTATTTGCGGAGCTGCCTTTCTGAGTGAAATGCTATATTCGTTATACAGTTATCACAGAATGTACTTATATTTATATTATTTGATTTTAGAATGACCGATAATGATGTCCCTCGTAATGCGCGCGATGTGCTTCCGCTGAACGGTTATGAAGAATGTCGATGCTTTTCAGAATTATTTTTATTGTAGTTCACTCGTAAAATGCAATCCGCTTCGCTTTTATTCAGAGATTGTTTCCGAGTTTATACAATAACGTGTTTAAAAGGGAAAATTTTGTTTATCATCGGTGTCTATGACATTTACATGTTATTAAACCTTTAGAGTAATCATTTTTAACTCTATCATATGCCAACGACCCAAATCTGTGAGTGGTTTTATATCAAAATTAAAATTTGCTTCTTAGTTAAGAGTATACTACTATCTATCATCCAAATTATACAGAGGACTATTTAAATTTTTGTCCAATTTTGAATAAATAATAAGTAAATTTTTTAAACGAACTAAAGAACTGTCAATTTATGGTCAGAAGATTAGAAAAAGAGACTGAAACCATGTGCCACATGAAATATATCTCTGGAGAAAGAAATCATTTGTTTCATTTTACATTTGAAAAGCAGAAAACAAGTTAGGTAATCGTAATTTCACTGAAAGATAATCGTTACAATGTATTGTAAAGCCCTAGGTGGCGTTCAATTTAGATATATATTCTAATGGAAAAAAATATTGACATCTCAAATCTGAACGGTGCATACGGATTCAAAATTCAGTGAGGATTATCTTTCAGTGAAATTATGAACACTTAACTTATTTTTCTACTTTTCAGTTTTTTCTCGCCGTAGTCGGGTTTTAGTTTTTTATAGCTTCTTTTTTATTTTACTCTTTTTGGAAGCTTATTTCATACACATAATTCGAAGCTGGATGCACATATAATTTCGCATTTTTATTATTTGTGCCAAACTTGGCTATTTTTTCAGGTTTATGAAAAAATTATTGAAGAAACCTTATGATTATTTTAAAGACGAATAATATCCTTTTCGATATGATACACGAAAATTGTATTTTTTAGTTCTGCTTTTTTATTACAAGTCTAAAAAATATTTTTTGTTTCCAAAAAACCTAGCCTACGACAATTTTATACTGAATACAAACAGATTGATACCATACTTGCTAAAATCAGTTCAGCAGGTTTTGAGCTACGATCGAACATCCATATATAGATACATACATAGACTTTTAAGTTCATTACTCTTCCTTTGCTGCAGCGCAATCGGGTAAAAACGGGACTATTTTTAATTTCGTCATGTCTGTCCACCTGAATGTCACATCATCATATATCTTCCAGTTTAAGACGGATGGCGATGAAACTTTAAAGGGCGTTTTTAACGTTTTGACATTTTTATTTTTGAAGTATGTAATTGGACACCAAGCTAGAAAATACATACTATAACAAAAATTATATCAGTATTTATAAATAATTCAACAGAATTTAGTAGTTGCAGAACCCATGTGGTGTAAGTTCGAATGAAGGTTAAGATTTTTATTTATGCCTATTTTAATCAGTCTAAAAATTATACGGGGGGGGGGTGGTAATTAAACTTAAAATGGTAAACAATCTCTCTACAGAAGGTCCGAAAATGTGAAAACAAAAATAGCCAAAATTTTCTACTACCACTCATTAGTGACCGGTCTGTTTGACGTGTCGATTGAGATGAAATAATTGATTATTGCAATAATGTTTGTTTACAGCATCCGACATAAAAAACCGTGATTTGTGAGATTATTACTTCCAAAAAACATCATGCCTTTTTATTTTAAATATTCATGATAATAAAAGAGATGTCCGTACCTAAATTGAGATTTTCTGTTTCGTTGCAAAACAGACATGTATTTTCGTTTATCACATAAAATCAAAAATATATTTAAATGAATTTTCGTTCAATCGAATCAACATTTAGAAACGTATCCAATTTTTTTAACGACATTGGTCACAATTAATTCAGACCAAGAACATTACTTACACGATGAGTATTTACTATTGTGGTACAGACAAAACTTTTAAAACAATGAATAAAGAAAAGAAAATTCTGAAATCATTGGGTGTCTACATTTTATAGGCATATATAGATTTTATATGAAAATTATGACCGCAGTATCTCTCTAGAGTTACTTGTAATTTATAACTTAATAAGTTTAGTAGATTACTGTCGTTAGACAATAATTGTTGTTTAAACTTGCCTCATGAAAAGTATACAGAAAGTTCGTTCTGCATACTTTTCATTGTCAAGAAGCGCCTTCGATTTAATACAATAAACGAGAGTGCACTAAAGAAACTTAATGTACAAATCGTCCTAAGGATGTTGACGGGTTGTACACCAATTTTCTTTCTAATACTATTAACCAACTTTGAGTTTTGAGTATTCAGGTATTCGGACTCATTATTTTTAAACCAACTAGTATTTATCTTAATAGTTATTACCCTTATTGCTAATGGAGTAGTTACCCTCTTGGAAAAACTGTCTAATCTCACAATTAAATGAAACTACGTGATGTAGTATTACACTAACTAATTAACTAATCTTGGAAAAACTGTTTAATCTCATAATTAATTAAACTACGTGATCTAGTATGATAATATACATGAATAACGAATTTCTGTAATATTAACGCCAAATTTATTCAACTGTTTAATCTCCTTATTCCTGAATATACTTCATTAAATGACAAGTAATTCCCTGCTAAAACTACAAGGCTGTCATAATTCTTAATTGTTTTTGTTTTCTTAGTAACACTGGTTTTTTACTTAATCGTGTGTACATCTCATGTATTTTCGTTTTATTTTCATTTTTTTTATTGTTATGTTCATTACTTCTCGTATATTTTAAGTTTTGTCTATTTTTATTGTCGTAAATTTCAAATTGTTTTATTTTAGTATCGTTAATATATTTTATTGATTGCCGTTGAATGGAAAGAATATGGAAGCTCCATTGGTGAAGTTCGTATATTAGATATATGCGCATTTCATAAACAGGATCGTTCGTGTATCCGTGGCCATCTTTGCATCAGGGCATTGACATTGCTTTATTTTTGGAATTATCTTTCACTCGGACTTGCAAATAACGGTTTTAAGATGCGCTGTCTTTATTAACGGTCGTAACAGCGCATCTTTGTTGCGTATTGTGAATGCGACTATACTAAAGTTGAGCTTATATTTAAGGAAATCTAAAATCGTTCTCCTATTCTAATCGTTTACCCCCGTACGTGATCAATGTCTTCTCCGATATGATCATCAAACCAAATACATTTATTTTATTACAAATCTAATCTTTCTCTAATTTACGAAATGCCTCCACCTGTTTATCGGTAATAATATACTCCTACAAAATTATAGGGGATTGATATGTATTCTGTTCTGGCAAATATATTCGCAAGTACTTTTTGGATTCGAAAACAATACGTAAAATAGAAAAAAAAACAAATTCCAGCCTTGCAGCGTGGAGTCAATTTCGATTCGCTATTTTCCGTAAAATTTCCACATTATGTCTCCAATTATTTTTGGAAATCAGCATAAAAGAGTAGGACTCCAAATACATTTTTTGGAATAAACTTTTAGCTTTGGTACAGTGTATTTATTTTGTATTAATTATAGCATATCTTATACTGCACATAAATGCTGTTCGGCGACCTATTGTGTGATATTTACATGTAACAAAAACGTACTCGAACAATACATTGCGCTCAACAAAATTATTTGTTCAAACCTAACAGCCTGGTGTGGTTATTACAGGTAAAAGGTAATCTTTTAAATGTTTCCATTTTCCAAGTTCCATTTCCAAATACGAGCGGCATAAATAAACTCAAGTGGAAACGTCTGGGAATTTCCATTGTAGTCAGTGAAATTAAAATACCTAGAAAATGAAAAGGTTTGCTTAATGCTCTCAGACTATATTCGGTCCAGGAGTCGACCGAAGATAATAAAGAATGACACTCTTGTACGCTTTGAATGGTAGAATTTCGAGTTATCGTGGTTTATTATACCTTACGACATTTTATTTCATTTTAACATCTTTGTGGTAAACCTCTATATTATATACCGTATATTCAGAGCTTTTTAAGGAAAGACTTATTTAATATACATTTTATACACAGGTTGAACGAAAACACTTTAAACTTATTATTTGATTATTTAAATAATTTAAATATTAAAAATTCATCCGTTCTTAAAGCAAATGAAAATAATTTGAAAACTTGAAGGAGAACATTGAGTGCATAGGTTTAGCTCCTAACAGCTCTAAAATCTCAGGATTTTCTTAATGATTAAACACGCCTGTGATTATGAGTGGTTTTGAAATATGAAAATTGACAAAGAGGGACAAAAATCACCTCAGTATGTGGGAACAAAAGACAACAAGATCTGTGGAGCAGTGTGACAATGAATAAAAATAGAAAATGATGCCGTGTACGGAGATCTGTGGGATACTCCAAAAATGTTGGCATAAAGAAATGAGTAACAAAAAAATCGAAAGTACAGTCCGGTTGGTGAGACAACTGTCTGTTAGAAGCCTGAGCTTCAGATATCCAAGTGATTGGTGATCAGCAGCTGGATGTAATCTTGTGATATTATTTGGATATAAAGTTATGAACATAAAACAAAGAGCAAGAAAGAAAGAAAATTAAAAGCTAGGTCTCTTTCAAAGAAAAATTTAAGAAAATCTGTCAAATACGAAAAGTACTCGCACTATGAGGGTTCCGTACAAATTAGTCACTTATAAACATTTAATATGTATAAACTGTGTAAACATATTAATTTTTTACAACCTAAATACATTGCAACGTACCATATATTATATCTTTCACAAGCGTAAAAACAAGGCATATTTCGAAAATTAAAAGATCTGGTACAATCGCCATAGCGTCCTTTAATATTCCAATCAAATTTCATTAACTCTGTTTTTTCACTATTTTGGCCTAGTAGTTTTAAAAATAAGTGTGGCCGTAAATTACATTTTTGCATAAATTTTAGAATAGCTTTTTAAATATTCAATTTAAAATTGTGAAATAATATGAATATTTTTGTATTCCTTGTAATAAATTTATTAAAATGATATTCCTATTTATACATAAAATGGGGAAAAAAATAATTTAACACTTTTATTAACTTCCTCATTAATTATTTTTACAATATTTTTAAAAAGTTGGTGAAGGAAAATATATGTAAAATGAGTGAATTGATAAAATATATTACTGTGCTAACTTTCAAGTCTCGACGTCCCAAAGTTTCTGAGAAAATCGACTTTGAAAATTGAAAATGTAAATGTATTGTCTGCTATATTTTTCGTAGACGTAAAACCATGGCGAATATTAAAAAATTATGACATTTAAAATTATGTCTATAGTTTTCTTACAACCTTTGCGTGGTCGTCTAAAAACTCATATTTTTTTAAAATTTTAGTTTGAGTAGTTTCGAAAATAAATCGGGGGAGGCATATTTTTTTGTACAATTTTAAAAACATAATATTTAAATTATGATCTATTTTGATATGTGCGGGTTGAAATGTTTTATTACCGCACCATTAAGAAGTTTTAACGTCGAGCAGTTTCTGAGAAAAACGGCTAAGACCAACATACGGACAGACATGCAAGTAATCTCATAAGGAATCCGTTTTTCCTTTTAGGGTGCAGGACCCTAAAAATACAATATTAGAAAAAAAAATTGAACAAATTAAATTCAAATAAATATAATAAAATTAAATTCAAATAATAATATTTCATTAATGATGAAATCAAGTTGTATTTCTTGTTTTCCGTGATTCTGACCTAAAACCAAATATTGTATTCTGAGGCGATTTCATTACGAGATGAATTGTAATATATTTAGTAAATGATTGAATTAGACTCTTAATTTTAAATTTCAAAAGAAACATCGTGTACATATTTATTAAATTATGATAGTCATAATGAAAAAAATCCTATTTTTTCTAAGTTTTCACACAATACAGGAATCCTGTTTGTCAAATGCCATCCATGCAACTATCGACACAATTTCTTTAAATGGTTGAAATTTTACATGTCTGTGCAAAGTAAGTCTTCGAACAAATTTCCATAAAAATTACATAGCTTTTATTTAAAAAAAATATTATGTACGAGTAAAACTCACCCTAAAAAGTATCATATATATTTATTTATATATAATATTGCATAATGATACATAATATCATAAATGATATACATCTCACAAGAAATGAGATGAAAAATAAATATCGGACATTTTCAAAAATTGCATGTCTGCTTTTCTTAGTGAACTACTGAGATATATGCGGATTAATATGTATTATTATATGTCAAATTTAGAGTCTCTCCGGCAAACAGGTTCCAAAAAAAATTGTGTCAAATGGACATACTAACTAACCGGTGGAGGCGTGATTAATGAATAAGAGTTCCGTTTACTCTTTTACAGAACACTGGTACAGAATTTTGTAAAAAATTAGCAATACTCACGGTGTCTAACTTAATAAATTATCTAACAATTACTTTATTCATATTTTTTATTTTCCCGTACATTATAAAAATGCGTGAAAAATAGTTATTATTTTCCCGTACATTATAAAAATAGTAATTTTAGGTTATGGAGCTTTTCATATTCTTTCCGTTTTCAGTAACAACTTATGCCGAAATTCCTTTATCTTTAAGTCTCCCCTACTCAGCACGTGCCAAGTAGCTCAGTATTTTCTCTTTACATTTTATATGTAGGTTTTAAAATCACATTTTCTATGTGAAAAATCAATAATGATTTTCATTATAACTTTAATAAAAATTTAAAAATACGCTGTGTAGAAATTTGTGAAAAGTGCACATCTTTAAAGATTTGACTGAAAAGAGAGTCATCCATATCGCTGGAAAAATTATGTACGGATTAGAATAGAGTTGGTTGTAAATTGTACTTCCAAGTTATCTTAAAGTCTTTACACCAAGATAAAATCGTAAGATAGAAAAGTAAAAGTCTTTTCCCTGAAATTAACTTTGACGACTGTAGAATACTTTGTAACCTTATTTTTCAAGCAATTAAAATTAAGTATGAATTAGTGTTAGAAGCTATTTTTTTTAGATTCGCCGGAAGAGTTTTATGTCTATTGGCTGATTTTAGTTGAATGTGAGCGAATTTTGTCTTTAGATAAAAATGCTTCAGGTTATGATTTCTTATTTATGATATAGCAATTGTATACTAGAGAATAATATCGTTTACTAAAATGTTTCGTCATATTACTGGTAAAATCAATCCATGTGCACTTTTTAATTAAAATGCTTTATATATTAGGCCTGTTGTGATAGCTAAAAGTATAGCTGTATAGCTAGTTAATCTGCCTTTGTTGACTATCTTGTTAAGCTTTTTGTGTCACATGTAATCCGAACTCATCAATCGTGATAATGACAAATACTAGTTAGTACGTACATGTATTGTAATATATGAATAGTCAAATGAAGTATAATAAGTATTGTATTGTATTTTTTGTACTTTTAGCAAAATGTAAAACGAATGACAAATGCTGGTTAGTACGTACATGTATTGTGATATATGAATAGTCAAATGAAGTATAATAAGTATTGTATTGTATTTTTTGTACTTTTAGCAAAATGTAAAACGAATGACAAATGCTGGTTAGTACGTACATGTATTGTGATGTATGAATAGTTAAATGAAGTATAATAAGTATTGTATTGTATTTTTTGTACTTTTAGCAAAATGTAAAACGAATGACAAATGCTGGTTAGTACGTACATGTATTGTGATATATGAATAGTCAAATGAAGTATAATAAGTATTGTATTGTATTTTTTGTACTTGTCAATGTTATATATTTGATATTGAAAAAAGAAAGGTGAAAAAACGAAGTCGCAGAATATTTCATCTACCCAGAGCACGCACAAGCATCCAGCAGCATTTACATGCTTTTTCGCCCTATTGCTTAAATTAATGCGATGTTGCCAGGTGCACCTAGCATTGCCTTATTTTTTTGGTCATCACCGGTTTAGGAATATGATTATCGACTTTGTAGTTCATGGCTGATACTTGGTTTGAAGTTGAATTTACATACTGTGTGTTTTTTTCTTTTAGTCGTTACTAGCTCCTGACATCGTCTGAATACATTTTCGGTTAGTGCGACGGATTTTCACTTGCACTAATTCCATCATGACAATTTTTTGAACAATAATATTCTAACAATCATAGTATTAAACTTTTGGATGTACTTATTTTTCTGGAGATACTTGAACGATAAGTTTAATATATGCTTTGTGCCATCTTTTGACATGTTGTGATACTGAAGTGTTATTATTGAGTAAAAGATGGAGTTTTATTCTAGCGAAATTACTGTATTTACCATTGTATAGATTAAAATGGTTTTACTAGTTATATGAAAGTTAGATGTCAATCAAATGGGGCGTTTTAAGTGAAGACATTAGATGTAAACAAACTAAAAAAACAAAATTTCATCTTATTTATGTTAGTTACTATTTCAAAATTAATTTAATTATATATTGCCTTATCCATGCGATTCGAAACAAAGGAAACAGCGTACGTTCGATCCATCCAGTGCGGAAAGAAACGTTGAAAACATTTTTTCCTCCGATACTGAAGTATTTTTTTTGTGAAATCTCTAAACTAGGTTCATAATTGATTCTGGAAGTCAGCAAAAATAATAGACCTCTCGAATACACTTTTTGGAACGAACGTTCAATTATTATGGGAATATACTATTTATGCACGAGTTACTGGTAGCCCATTTGGTACTAAACATCATTGCTGATCAATTATTATGTGATGTTTACATAAAACAAAAAACTCATCAAGCACTTGTTGTATTCGCATTAAAAGGGTTCTGTACACATTTAGTGATTTATAAATATTTTAATCGTAGCTATATTACACAATGTTAATCATACATAGTATTTCTAACAAACTCTACACAATTTTAATTTTTCAGAACGCAAATGAATTCCATCATACTCATCTAAAACTAGATATTGTATTTTGAGCCCATTACAAATATACAACATTTTATTTCCAAGATTTATTTTAAAACATCGTATTGAGATAAATGGCGTCATGTTAAGTGAACAACTGGCTCGATCTTGCACTCGCAATTAGACTCTTAGTTTTAAAATAGTCATCCTCTAAAGATTTAAATAAATTATATCAATCGTAAAGATATGAATACGGTCGTAGAATCGATCTAAAGCAGACTAGCGGCCGACAGACTCTGTTGGAGGATAATGGAGGAAGGCTTTACTTGTAAATGGGTACCCGAATAAAATAAATTTAAAATATAAGTTTTTATTTTCATGTTTAGTTTAAAAATATATTGATAAATGGAATTAGTTTCAAATTTGGCTTGTGTATCGAACTACAAAAAAAGATATTTTGAATTCATATTTAAAATATTAATACATAATTTTGGCTTAATATATTTATTGCTTGGATCGAGGCTCGAATTTCTTTTGTTTTTAAATTATGTTTAAATTTTTTAATTATATATTTTCCGTTGAGTTATATACTAAAAATAGGTTTAATCATATAAGTATTCTGGTAATAAATGGTTTATTATTATTATTAATATATCAATCGTAAAGAAAAAGCCTCTTCTTTTCTAAGTTGTCGTGTAACATGGAAACACCGTTTGTAAAACCCATCTATTCATTTATCTGCAAAATTTCTTTAGTATGTGGTCTTTATGACATGTTTATTTAAAATAACTCTTCGAATAAATTTAGATAAAAAATACATAAAATTTTGCTATTAAGGAAGAAATATATTAAGTAAGAGTAGAATCTGCATAAAGAGATTATCGTACACACTTAAGCATATATAATATCTCATATGACATAAAATACATACGCCATAGCCCATAAGGATACATAATATCGTAAAGGATATCCCAAAAAAAATCGAGTACTTTACTCCCTATTTCCAAAATTTAAATTAAATTTTCTACGTGGAAAAAGTTTCCGTAAAAAAAACTATTATGACAGACATATACACGGAAAATCGGGCAAAGACGTGAGTGATAATATAAGAGTTCTGTTTTTTTCTTTTGAGGTCAGACGCCTAATAAAATAGTTGGTACCTACATTACGTTTATTATAACCGATGAATAATATTCTTATACAGAAAAAAAAATTGAATAGCAAATACGTAGATCTTTATAATATATGCCTCTTAGTAAACGCAAAAAAAAATTTGAAAAAATATACATACATGATGTCGAACTTTATAAATAAAGTAACAATTATTTTACTCCTAATTTTGCTCACCATGCATCGAAACTCGTGAATTGCTGATATAATTTTAGTTTAGGAATTTCTCATATTGTTGAATTTTTAGATGCTTAAGTTGAAAGCATCTACCTTCGAAGACTCTTGCATTTGCACCAATTCCTGTATTCAAAGATGGTCTCATTTGTTTTCCTCAGCAAGCAAACCCTACTGAGCAAGGCTACTTAAATCGATATTTTTCTTTATCTTTTTTATGTTGGTTTTAAAATTAGATATTCCAAGTAGTAGACTAAAGTTCCTTTTTTATGTAAGTTTAAACTAACGTTTATTTATACTAAAAGTCAATATTGGCTTTCGGTATAGGTTTAACAAAAAGCTAAAAAAGATACTGGATACCGACTGCACTTCGTCAGAAATACGCGACGTTAAAGATTTGAATGAAAAGGAAAGCTGTATAGATTGGCGTAGATAATAGGTTGTAAAATGTTTTCTCAAGTTACCTGGAGATCATTGTTCCCAGATAAAATTGAAAAATCTATAAGTGAAAACTTTTTCTCTGGAATCAATTTTGAAGATTTTAAAATACTCCTTAACCTCATTTTTCTTGAAGTTAAAATTTAGTGCGAAATTACATCACAAACCGTTGTTGTCTTCGATTAGTCATAACGGTTATAGTTGTATTGACTGATGTTAGCTTAATGCTAGAGAATTTTGTCTTCTAATGCTATTAACTCGGGGTCTTACTTGATTTTTTAAGCTAAAGTAGCATCTATTTGCCAGCATCAGGCGGTAGTCAACTTCAAAATTGATATTATTTCTGTTGGTGATAGTTGTTCCAACATATTCAAATTCAGTAACTTTTTTAAACGTGTGACCATTCACCACTAGTGGTGCGTTGTCAGTCTTGTCACAGTCATACATGTTGTTTTCTTTTTATTGATGACTAAGCCCTTTTTTTCAGCCACAGTTTGAAGGGTCAGAAAAGCTTCGGTAACAGCCCATCACTGTTTGCCAATTATATCAAGATCGTCTGCGTAAACCAGTACTTGGATAGATTAGTAGAATATAATGCAATTCGTTGTTATCATCAGGCGTGCCACTATAGTTAAAAGTATAGCAGTACAGGTAGATAATCTACCTTTGTTTCCATCTTGTAATATAAAGATGTCAATCGTGATAATTATAAATGCTCATTGGTAAAATAATTTTATTCGTTAAGTTAAGCTCTATTACTTATAAAATGCAGGATTTTTTACATGTAGATAACCAAAGTATATAAGTAGATACAATCAGAGTTTAATCAGAAATGTTTTGATCATTTCCTGTTTAGATAATTTATAAAATTTTAAGTTTTATACTTGGAGAAATAAAACATTTATAATTTATTGAAAACCGGTTCAGTCGAATGACGTTTATTGGGTAATCCACTTTATTTTTTAGTATTAAAATTAATGGTCCAGTTAATATTATAGACTGCGAAAAAAGTCATAATTAAGTTTTCTATGATGTTTTTAGATGCAATAAGTTTTGATTTCATATTTACATGAAAAATTTGTTTGTACGTATTGAATTTAGGAACGTTATTTCTATTATTCTTTAGTAATTTTGTTTTAGCACTATTTATTATAACACTCACTTTTACATTTTTAGGGTTCCGTAACTCAAAAGGAAAAAAGAATCCTTCACCTCATCATCACTTCGTTGTCGGTCTTTCGGTCTTGATAGACCTTTTCTCGGGAATACGTGGAGGTTGAAATTAACATAAAATACTTAGATCTATAGTCCTTTAGAGTTGTAAAAAATCAAGTTTCTAAGTCAACGAAATCGAGAAGAACCATAAAATTACTTTTATTATACCGCATATTTTGACACTCAAAAATAAATTAAAATCTATAGCATAATTTTCGTTGACCTAGAATCATGAAATTGATTAAGAAGAAGGGTCTCACAGTACAAGTAAAGAAAGAATTCCGAAAACCATGCTTGCCAGTTTTTGTTTAAACATATCATTGAATAGCTCCATTAAAGGCGTTAGAAAATGTCTGACAACGTTTTTGGTTACTGCATCTTCTTCGCGAGACACGTAGCTTTGAAGCGTCTAAAATTGCACATCCCCTCTTTCTCCTATCTAATTTTTAATCACCTATGCCAAAAATCCAAAAGTTACGAGAACAATAAAATTTAGGAAATACTTCAATACGATATTATTTTGGTTAAATTCAATTCATAAACACAAGAAATGAACTCAATAAACTTATTTATCTCACGCCTGTCAAGTATATGTTATGTAAATAGCGTGAAATTACATAAATATTTATAAATAGTTCAATAGAGATACTACACAACTTTAAATGTTTAAACTTTTATAAATTTAGTAGTTACGAAACACTTACAGCGTTAATTCTAATCGTATTTAAAATGTTTGTTTACTACTATTAAACTGTTAAAGTAAAAATTATATAGATTGAAAGAGTGCATTGACATAAACTCAAAGTGGTAAAAAATCTCAAAAATGTAATGTCTGTATAAGATGGTACGAAAATGTAGAAAGAAAAATAGCAAGAATTGTCTACTACCACTAATTAGAAAGCCATTAGTTTAACAATAATTTTAAGCAAAAATTATTTTAGCAAAAATTGCAAATTGTGTCGATTGATTAATAACCACATTATTAATGATAGAAATAATATTTTTCCAATAAGTGACACATCACGTAGGACACATACAAATCATCACTTGAGATGTTACTGCTTGCAAAATCTTAACCTTTTATGTTTTTGCTTCCAAAGATTCATAACATAAACATAGGTAACAATACCTAAATTAAGAATTTGTTTTCTATTGGACAACAGATGTATTTTCACGTTCACGTAAAATCAAAAATGTATTTAAATTCATTTTTGTTAAACAAAATTAATCATGTCAAAATTGAGAAACGTATCCAGTTATTAGAAGGAGACAAATGAAATAAGAGAGTTGACACTCTGTCGCGTAACCATTTCTGTAGAATCGTTACGTCGATCTTAGTAAAAAGAAGATTGGTTGTGTTAGGAGTGAGCAAAATGTGAAAACATACAGTATGGTAACGCAGAACGTATATTATCGCCACCCGAAATTCCACCTATTATTAGTCATACTTTTATAAATTATAGTAAACTGACGTATGTATGCTGCGCCATTTTATAATCCGAGAACAATATACGGTATCGTGTTTTTTGATGCCGTACACAAATATACTTTGCACATTATTGACAGATTATTTTTCCAATGATAGAAATTACTGATCGTATGAACTGTACAACTGTACAAGTGTGAACAATTGGTCAATTGAATATATACCAAATCCCATGAATTCTCCATAAAATGGTCAAGATTGTATAAAACATAATTTCCAGTTCTTAGACTTTTGATAGCCATATCTCATAGTTTTTCATAATTTAGAAGAAACCCCGTTTAGTTGATTACTTTGCAATTATCTTTTAAACTTGCCTTAAAAAAAGGGCGTAGAAAGCACGTCGAAATTTTTTTTCCAAAAAGCGCCGTTCGATTTGCTACAGTATAATACATAAAATAGATGTACCACTCGTCCAAGGGAAGTTAAAATATTGTAAACTGATTTAAGTTGTCAGCATTTTTAGATATTAGGTCCCATTAGTTATAAACCAATTAATATTTATGCATATCACCCTTATCGTTAATGGGAATCTCCTTATTCCGGAATTTACAACTTTATTCAATGAAAAGTAAGTTACTACAAGACTTTCCTAATTTGTAATTCTTTATTCTCTTAGTAAAATGTGCTCTTTTAATTAAGTGGGTATATATCGTAGATATTTCATTTTTATTTTTAATTTTCCTTTCACACTTGATGCGTCCCTTAATTACGTCTATTTTTCTATTGAAAATTATTATTTTTGCTAAAATAATTTTTGCTCAAAAATTATTGCTAAAATATTTTATGTTTCTCTGCAATACTACCTTCTTATGTTTGTTCGTTGTCGTTAACTGGAAAGAAAGTTGTGAAGTGCGCTTATATCCATCCATGCAATAAAGAATTTGATTTTTTAACCTGATCCGGCACTCGAATTTAGCAATAAAGCCACGCATCGCGAATAAAGACAGCATTTTTTTTTGTACATTGGGAGCACACGCTATGCTGAGTTGATCACACATTGAAGCAGTTAGAGCCAAAACAAGTCACCGATCGTAATTATCTACCTTATACGTACATGATAAAGCCTGCTCCGATAAACTGATTATATTTATAATAAATTTTTATTCTGTTCTCAAGTCTAGTTCCAGGTCTCGTGTATCTACTTTTGCTCTAGTATCATTGCCATGTCCAATGTCAGTTAATGGATTACCGATACGGTTTCCATTTTAAGACTTCCAATCTCATTAGACTCATTAACTTTTTGGATTATATAGTTAAGGAGTTGGATCTTGGTTAGCAGATAGATGTGATATATTTTTATTTCCAATAGTCATTTAACATTCTCCTAGTAAAATTGTTGGGATTGTATGTCTTCTCTTAGTAAAATTTTTCGCCAATACCTTTCTAACTCGAAAACAATACGTTTGGATATTAAAAAAAATAAATCTTTGTCTTGCCATAGTAGGCTCTCTTCTTTTTGCTCTTATATTAATTGACTTGTTCTCAGTCATTAGCATTGCTCATTGCTTTCTATTTCCAAATTATTTGAAACTCTTTTTGGATGTAGGTAACCAATCTGATAATAGCTGTTCAAAAGTGATATCGACTCAGTATTCAAACAAATTGTGAGCAATGAGCTACATTTAATGTGAGCAAATGAGCGGTAATGACATATTCTTGCTTACTAGAAAATTTTATGCACAATTACGACATAAACGGATTGCGCTCGAAAGCATATTACCCATGCGAGAACTCAGTGCGATTTTGGACGATGATCTCGTCATTCAAATCTTTCAAAATGCCTACAAGGTGCTAGAATTTATCACGCGACATTTCCACGATTTTCATAGCAATGAGTTTATTTTGTTATTTTTCAAAGAACTAATTTATATATTCCATATGAACTAATTTATATATGCATGTAAGCGGAGTAGAATTGGTGTGTACTTTTTTATTTATTCGTTACTACACCCCAAGTTCATCTGAACACATTTTTGGTTGAGGAGGCGGGATTTCTATCTGAGCTGTTACTAATATTTTGTTATATTCTCTGGAGACATGGGAATAATTGATAAAAATTGCGCTATATATTAATATATTGTAATATTAAATTTTTATAACTGAATAAAAAATACTGAATTTTATTCTACAGAATTTACGATATTAACCGTTATATTGCTTATACAACTTATACGCATGATTACTTCCAATGCTTGTGAATAAGGTGTTTTAGGCGAAGACATAAAAAAAATTTAATTTTTAAATTGTTTATTTATAATTAATTTGATTATATATTTACCGTAACCGAGCGATACGAATCGCGACATGCGATCGAAGAAGAAACCATGAGTTTGACCCAACTAAGACCCAAATACGGAAAAAACACTGAAAATACTTTTCCCCCATAAAACCTCTAAATTTCGTTTCAAATTATTTTTGGACGTCACCATAAAACAGTAGGCATCTCGAATACATTTGTATTAATTACCATTTTATACTGAATATAATGCTGGTTGAGTGCCTACAATGTAATATTCATTTATGAGAAAAAAGTACTCAAATTTTTATTATTAAAGCATTGCACTTAACAAAATCACTTGTTCACGCCTAAAAACCTAGCACTGTTATTAACAGTAAAATGTACGCTTAAATGTTTCTATTTTCTCATTTCCATTTTCAAATATAAGCGGCATAAATAAAATCAAGTGAAAATGTCTGGGAATTTCAATTGTAGTCAGGGAAATTAAAGTTCCTAGAAAATAAAATGATTTTCTTAATGCTTTTAGACTATATTCCGTCCAAGAGTACACCGAACATAATAAAGAATGACAGTCTTGAGCGCTTTGAATGGTAGAATTTCGAGTTATCGTGGTTTATTATGCGTGACGATATTTTATTTTATTTTTTACAATTGTATGATAAAGTTCTCTAGTACATACTGCATATTTAGGGTTGTATATTGAAACATATATTTATTAACGTACATTTTGTACAGAGGGTGGACAAGAACAATTTAAACTTATTATTTGATTATGTCAATAATTTCAAGATTAAAGTTTCCTACATTTTTAAAGTAAATAAAAATTATTTAGAGACGTACGAAGATCACTAATAGTCGAAAATATGTTCTCATTTAACTTCTTAAAACTTAGATCATTCCTAATGGTTAATCACGCCAGTGCTTATATGTGGTTATGAAATGTAGAATTTGACAAAGAGGTAAAAACATTTCCTGAACATATGGGAAGGTCTTTCCATAAGACCTTCAGGGTGGTGTGTGAGTTAACAAAAAGAGTACATGAAACAAGTCCGAGTTCAATGATTTGTACGATGCTCCAGAAATTATGATAAAAAAGAATTCATTAAATGTTCATGTAAAATGAATACTAAAGGAATCCATCTAATCCTATTAGTGACAGAAAGGTCTTTTAAAAATCTAAGATTTATATGACGGATGATCAACATTTGAAGGGAATTTGATGATATTGTTTGGTTGAAGTAATAATCAGTAAGCCTGATTCTAAAGGTTTTATAGTGCTGTAAGAGAAGAAAAATAGAAGATTAAGGCTTCATGAGACACATATCTTAAGAAAAAGAGACATAAAAATAAAATAAAAAAATACAATAAATTGAATCAAGGAGTTTAAACTATCCTTTATCAATTATGAAATGAAGTGGTATTTCCTCTTTTCCATCAGAAGTCAGAGTAAATATTGTGTTTGGAACTGATTTTAAATATAAGATATTTTATTCTCACGATTCTATTTTTAAATCTGTTGATATAAATGGTAGCATATTGAGTAAGCGACTGTAAATATTTTATAAATTATATCAATCTTAAAAAAAACCTTATATTTTCTAACTTAGAAAATATAAATTTTTAAATAATATAGAAATCTCACTTATTAAATGCTATCTTCTGCTTATCTACAAAATTTCTTGAATGAGTCGAAATTTGAAATATTTATTGGTTCCACATAAATATTCTTCAAACAAATTTCTAAAAAAAATACACAATTTTTTTTCATTTTAAAAACCTTGTAAAAAGAAGTCACTCTAGGAGGTTTTTGCTTACATTTAGCAGTACATAATATCCTTTAACGACAAATAACACATATATAATATCGCATCAGGATAAATGACACTATAAATTATATCCCACGAAACACTAATAAAAAAATTATTTAATAGTCCTATTTCTAAAATATGAATTTTTCGGGTTTTAACCATGAAGATAAATACTGAATAACATGCATTATATTTTAAAAATACAAGTTGTCAAAAAACAGAAAGCACTTCGCCAAAAGTGCGTAACTTTAAAGATTTCACCGAAAAGGATGAGAGTCTTCCAAATCGCTGGGACAATCCTGAATGGATTAGCATATAGAGTAGGTTGTAAATTGTGTTCCCAAGTTACCTGAAGGTCTTAACTTAAAGATAAAATCGTGAAATTGGCAAGTAGAAGCGTTTTCTCTGAAATCTGCTTTGACGACTGTAAAATGCTTCTTAACCTTATTTTCAAGCAGTTAAAATTTAGTACTAAATCATGTTAGAAGCCATTACTTTCGATATGTTTTTATAGTTATATGTATACTGGCTGAATTCAGTTTTGAGCGAATTTTATCTTATACTGAAGATATTCAAGGTCATGATTTTTTGTATTTGTTTATTTTGCAAGTTTATAAAAAATCATAGTACACTCAATGCCACTTTTAATTAAAAGCTTTTATTTATCAGGCGCGCTAACACAGCTATAACGGTAATAATAGTACAGCTAGTTAATCTCTGCTTGTTGTATACCTTATTAAGCTTTTTTGTGTCATTAAACATGTAATTAGGGTGAATCATTCGTGTGAATAATAAATGCTCGTTAGTACGTGCATGCATTGCGATATACGAAATAGAATCTACTTTAACTAAAACAATCTCATTCAACGATTTAATCTTAAATATTTTATGTAAAAGGCAAGATCAGTTTGCGTGTTCATAAACAAACAAGAAAATAAATACATCCACAGAGTATCCAAAAATATTTTGATTATTTCATGTTTTAAGCATTTACATAAATTGATGCAAAAAGCTATTTAGTCTAATGAGGTATAGTAGACAATATATTATATTTCATAATTAAAATGAAGTCCTAGTTAATATTACATATTTGGCAATGAAAAAAATAAAGGCCATAATAAAGTTTTCTATAACGACTTTTTTCCGGTCATCATTTTTAATTTCACATGTAAATAAAAAAATTCCTTGCCCATTTTGAATTCAAAAATATTATATATTTTCGCGTTTTATACTAATTTTAAATACGCAGTAACTACTACACAAGTAGTTACAAAATAGATCCACTATTTTTTTTCCTCTTCTATTGACATAAAACCTCTTTTAACAATCATATCATACACATCGCATAATGTATATATATATATATATATATATATATATATATATATATATATATATATATATATACATATATATATATATATATATAAATAATTGTTCAAATATTTAAAATGAAAGTGAACAAATTTCGGGTTGGCTATGGGTAGTTAGTGTCTTAAGGACTAGAACCATATCATAAGTACACAAAAAATATGTTTAATGTTTGTCTAATCTGTTAGACCAAAATAGGTGGTGAAAGTTTGATAAAAATGTAAGAAAAGAAGTGAAATATTATAGTAGAAAAATTAGAATAAAATATGTTAAGTACGAAAAAAGACTCACTATGGGGAGGTCGAAACCAGGACATCGAGGTGCGCCGTGCTTTCTAAGACCATAAACCTTGTTATCCATCCAATACATCACGGCATCGTCATGTATTGGATCAACGTCAAAAAGAAACATAAGTCAAAATAATCACAAATCTTACGCGGTGGCAACAGCAACACGTATGGGAAAGTTTTAGTTTAAGAATTATATGCGATCAGAGGCATCCAAAACATAATGGAAAAAGAAATAAAAATAAAAATGGAAGTAACAATTGTTGAAAGGATTTTAAAATGGAAACTCAACAGACGACACGAGATTAATGAAAAAATACGTAAATATTCAAGCAGAAATTTGATTAAAAACATAAATTTGGATGCCTTTGAAAAATCTGTTACTAACAGAAATTGAAATATTGTATATTCGCTACCTGGAGAAATAAATAGTAGTAGAAGGAGAACTACAAAGTGTTATCATTTATCCTTGAAAGTATACTATTAGCGGAGATGTCTCGTTTAATTTTTACAGAAATATTTTTATAAAACGTTCGAGTGTCGCGGACTTGTTTATATTTCAAACAGGTGTATCTGTTTCGAAAACAGTTTTATCGTACATACACGCAAAATATTTTTTTTTATCTTGCCAAGCGAAAACAATCGAGTGCAATCGCGGTTCACCGCACACCAAGATCAGCGGTCCTTCGCGAGCGCGCCTGAAACGTTATAGTCGCTTCACATTGATTCGGTTCAATTTTTGTTCATAGAACATTTTGGTATTGATTTCCTATTTATATGTTCCGATTCAAATTTGAATTGCAATCTGATCAGTCTATGAACACTATAAAAACATTTTTTTATTATTTTGATATAGTAGAAAGCGAAAATAAAAATCTCTTAATACATCTTATTTAGTTAGAAAGTATATTCTTCTGTTACAGGTTTTATGTATTAAAACGTAACTTATTTAATTATAGTTTTTGATAAATATCTCTGCGATCTCTTCTTCTACAACTGCAAAAATCCGAGTTTATTTTCAAAAAAATTATTATCAATCATCTAATTATAACTATAACGTATTCTCCAATTCTGCAAAAAATTGTCTTCTTCAAATCTATCTCTTTCTTACATTATTATAACCTGTACTTGATTATGGAAAAGCGTGTTATCAAAGTTATGCTAAAAATTGCTTAACAGCGTTTCATTTAAGCATCTCAGTTTAAGGCCAATGATGGCTGCTTTTGGCATACTTCGATTCTAGCCTTCTGTCCATGGTCTGAATTTACGTTCAGAGAATTGACACACGCTCCTTCTTCTGTCTTCTCAAAAAATTTACGTACACACTTAACTTTTAATCTTTCCTGTTGTATTTTATTTTTTTGAAACTTTTTCCATTTTTCTTTCTGTTATATCAAATTGAAGTAGAAAGTTTTGTGGAAATTTTCGTAAAAAAATTATTTAAAAAAACTTCCAGCACGTGAATAATTAATTTATTTATTTATACCAGTCTAACAGCAAATAAATAATTTTATACACATTAAAATTAGATAAAAGAATAAATACGTTCAATTGATATGCTGCTTGTGATAATTTATACTTATTTTATTTCGAAATCTTAAATATTTACTGGAGATTTTAAAAAATAAAAAGTCACAGGCATTTTTATGAAATTTTCTCGTATTAGGATTTTCCATTCGTCGTAGTGTGAACCAGCGCTTGTATTGGCATGAAGCGGCCGACGCCTAGCGGAAATATTTAACGAACGAGCGGCGATATCACCTTCGCTTAACGTTCGTCTTCCGCAGGTCTGCCTTTCTGGGTGAAATGCTATATTCGTTATCGTAAAACCGGAATGTAGTTATATTCATCTTGTTCGGTTTTAAAAGAAACGGTAATGACGTCACTCGTAATGCGAGTGATGTTTCCCCGTTTAACGGTTGTTGAAGTATGTCGAAGCGTTTCACAATAATTTTAATGTAGTTTTTAATGTAAGCGCGTCACTGCTAATCAAGAATTGTGTCCCAAGATTTGAATTACCATCTAATTAAAAATAAAAAAATAAACATTTTGTTTACTGTCAGTTTTATTTAAACCATTCCTGATACTTATTCTAAAACTATTTATTCAACCCTCATGGGAATTATTTTTAACTGCATCATATACCACGGCTCAATTCTGTGACTCTGATGTTCTATTGTTAAGTTTGTACCAAGAGTTAAAGTCTTGAAAACGTTTTGTAATCCCTTGAAATAAATACAATTATCTTGAATTTTAAACCGACTTATTAAAAAAACTACAATATGAGTGGTTTTACATCAAAATTAAAAACTGGTTCCAGATCGAGTGTTTACTAGTATCATATATTATAGGATACATAGAATTATATAATCTTGCCGATTTTTAAGATGCCTCAAAAAACAAGGTTTATAGTTTCGTTATATTCGTTGTTTTTTCTTTTGTCCGTCAGTCTATCGATAGTATTATATTACGACCACACAGTTCCTACTATTTTAGTCCTATATATATAAAGGTTTGAAAGTGGATATTTCATATGGAAATCTCAATCAATATATGGTAGAATATTATTTTTCCTATACGGTTTTACATTTTATTTTTTTTAATATAAAATGGCAGGGTATATTTATTTAGCGTATCCCTTTAAGTGGAATAATATTTTAAAATCGAGGTTTCATTTCCAACTTTTCATTTTTAAGCTCTGTTTGCTTACTGTTGCTTTTTAAAGATCCTCCTCCTCTTTCTAACTTTTTAACTATAAGTTTGAAAAAAATCTGCAAACTGGCATTTCATTTGAAATTTCAAGCAAAATTATATCAACCATTTCAGGACAGAAACGGAACCCTAATTTATGCGTGTTACGAATCCCACTTGATCGGTTTTTTAATGTTGAAAAAAGGAAAAAGTTGTGTGTACATCGTTTGTTTTTTATTATTCCAGACTTACATTTTGACAATGAATATCTTTTTACATGATTTTCGAAAAGGATAGTAATACAATTTCTATTTATATATTGCGATGACGTAATACTAGTATTTCAGTAATTTTCTGGTACAATAGAATATATGGCAGTGAAAATTTAATTTACTAATTTTCATAATAATGGTCACCAATCCTAAAAAAATAGATTTTTTTCGTTTTGCGTTCCAATAAATTGTGCCAGTCTTTTCAAAAATACCTTAAAGTGGAATCGTATAGTTATAGGTTTTGGATAACATAATCAATATGATAATTTTCTATAATGAGTGTAATTTTTTTAGATAATTTCTATATTGTAAAAAGTATAAACCTTAATTACATTAATTACTATAATTGGACTTGGAACTTAGTTAATTTAAAATATATTGGGGAAGGTGGAGAAACAAATTCTTTAAGCTGTTATCTCACCAAATTTCTGTCTTCGTGGAATGGTAGGACCATTTTATAAGTGCAATATCTAAGTAAAACAATAATCTCAGGAAAATTGTTTTTCTAATATAATAATTTATCGAATCTTCTCTATTTTGTTTGGTTTCTTACCTACTCTAAATTTCATATCTTTTTGATAATATTAGTTATCGCAACCGACCGGTAAGTCGTAACTGTATAATCGTGGCTATAGTCAGAAAATTGTATGTTTGTAACAAAATGCATTTGATGTGAGAAAATTCACTTAAATTATTTTTTTTAATTTGTTACATTATTATCGATCAGCAGTTGGTGTAAATTTCAAATATTATTTATTGATGAAGCCTATTTATTATTTACTGGTGGCTATATTCACATCAGCGCTATACTACCCATGTTAAAAATCCAACAATTTAAGCTGATTCCAATAACACCTACATATGGATTAATGTAACTAAAGCTGATAACCATCAAATATATTTACGAAGCTGAAATTTAAAAAAAATAAGCCTCGTGGTGTGCGTTTCCCTTCGGATACTTGCTGACAAAGCAAAGGATGAAATGCTACGAAGAACTCTTATTTATTTTGTAAAATAGCCCTTTTCAGAAAATTTTCATTTTTGCCATAAAAATGGTCATTTTGAATAATATATTTGTTTTTGAGTAAAATGTGAAAAAATGCCCATAGAGTAAAAATATCGTACCACGAAATTGTGGGAACTTATTCCTATTGAGTATAGAAAAAGAAATAGTTTTTTAAAGACCTTATAATAGTATAGACAAAGAAATGGTCTTTTAAATACATTCATGCAGAATTATTTATTTCAAAATAGTTTCGTCTGTGTAGTTTTCGATTTAGATTAAAATTCCACACCCGATAAATATTCACTTTAAAAGCTCAAAAAAATCAATTGTTATATTCCAAAGGACAGTGGAAGAGGCACTTACAGAAGAATTAATCCAGCATTATAAACAATAGTTCCGACGGATACAAAGTTATTCCATTATTGCAGTGACAGCATGGAAACAGAATAAAATAGCAACAAACAAACAAAATTAATTAAAAAAATTAAAGCAAAATAATTTCATTCAATTAATTCAAAAAATTAAAGCAAAAAGCTTTCATTTTTGAGAAACTAAAAATTGTAATTGCATCTATCCTGTAGTTTCTTTTTGAAATCAAATCTTTTTTTGTGTTGTTCTGTAATAAATTAAGAAAATTAATTTATTTTTGTCAAATTAATAGAAAAAAAAAACATTTTTAATTAGTTAGTCTTTTTTAAAAGATGTACCAATATGCTTTCTTGTGTTTTTTATGCATACCAACTTTATATATCCATTTTTTATATTATATATCCATTTATTATATCCATGATTTTCATCACAGACGATTCAGTAATTTAGAAGTTACGTTGTAAGTGAAATACAGATGTGGAAAAGTTTTTTTTAATGACTTCCCTAAATTAATTTTTGTTTTTAACTCATGATTTTTTTTTTACAAAACCATAAGGTTTAAATGCTATATCTGTACTTTGACTGAAAGCTTGAATAAATCATATCATTATAAATAGAATTTCTTTTCGATATTTTTACGTCGTTCATATTTGTGATATTAATTTCGGATAACTACCCTCAACGATAATACTACTTTTTGAATTTAAAATCTTTTTCCGACACTCATATTTTTTAATAAAGATTTTAGTCCAAACGAGATAGGTATAATCCGTTATGACTGCGAATGAATTTTGCGTTGGCGAAACGACCAACTACCAACGCAAATTCAATGGCGAAAAGTGAATAGCGGAGATCATTTGTCACAGGAATAAATCATACCGACTGTAATGAATGCGATCCAGGTTAGCCTTCCCGACGGCATCCTTCCAGAGGATGTGACGTCAGAGGCGGCGGCGGGAAGCGGAAGTGGGAGAGTGATTGTCGAGTTCTCAGGTCGTCGGCATCGTGGTGGAAAGTCGGTGTCTTTTATGTGGGTGTTTTAAATCTCTCATTATGAGTATACCTCCATCCTATTCGGTGGCGGAGGCTTTTATGAGGCTTTTATTTTATTGGGTTAAGAGAGAAATTAAATTAAGGGAGATATGCCTACTCAAGGCTTTCTTGTAGCTGAAAAGATCTGTTTTAGAAAAAGGTTACGTTAAATTTTTTTCAAGCCATCTTAAATCAGTCAGTAATATTTTCACGTTGATTTGAAAATTATATTTTAATATGATATTTGTTTTCTTTTACTACAAAATGTCATTAGTGATTAGGTAGGCATAAAAAACTATCAACAGGGTATTATTTAGCAATATGCAGACTTATGTAGAGTTTAACTATTTTATTTATATTTTGGCAAATTATTATTCGTGTAAACCATAATGATTGTACTCTGGTATTGATACGTTGGTATAACTATGTGAATATAGATTCGTATCTCACTTGGATAGATAATTAGTTTACAGCTGTATAATTTAGCTATTACAAAAAAGCTTGCAAGGTGCAAAAAAATGAATCAATGAAAAATGACTTATTTTCACAATATGAAGCTCCCAAAACGAATTTCTTTGCCTATAAGTATATAAATAACGACTGCAATATTTACACATATACACCAAATAAAATGAGAAGAAAAGAGCTATCTACATATCAATACGACATATTTTGGACTTCAAGTCTAAAATAGATCGTATTGATACGTAGATAGCTCTTTTCATTATTTATATACTTGTTTTGAACGTCCGCACTTTTCAGTAATTAAATAAAAGAGTGAATAATGAACCAAATTAACACACAATTCTAAAGCAATAAAAAAAAACAAGGACAATATTCACACCAGGAACTATTGAAACTAAATATCACTAAAGCATCGACAACAACAACATAGCCGTTGTTTACCACACGTGAGCAGCATGAAACAGCCAGTAAATTGAATTCACTCGATGTTACCACCAAAGGGAATATTTCACAAAAATCTGGTACTGCTATTATAGCCACCAAGAGGATTTTGTTTATTGATAAACCATTATCATTATTACACGAAGTTTTTTAAATTACAATAAATATTATTTAGTTAATATAATGGTACTATCGGTAAACATAATACGACTGATCTTATGTAAGTCAACATTATACATTCTAAGATTTCTCTCCATTTCTAATATCAACACATCTTTCAACACGCAGAGTTCAGTTAGGCAGTAACACGCTGCGCCTTTCATCCTTTATTCACAATTTGAAACGCGAAGATTCCAATCTTTTAAATTTGAATCGACGGTAGATCCATGTGACTTAAAACTTCCCGGGTGAAGCTAAAAGTAGCGCCTACAGAATAGAACATCTCGCGAGCATCGAAGAAGTTCTCTGAATGTCGACGTCGCGTTAAGTTCATGCATTATGAAAATCCTCGCATGTGAGGATAGCGATAACGTCAATGCAGATGAAAACGCAAGCATTTCCACTCGGTTTTCTTTCAAATTGATGTTGTAAAATAGTTTTTGTACGTCGGGTATAATGTTAGGAACATGTAATGGTTACATGTAACGTTTTTGCTATCCTGGTAACGGCGAGATAATATTAGTTTAGGGAAATAATAATTTGGTATAATTCTATCCATTCATAATTTTATTTTTTTCCTAATAAAATTCTTGTCCAATTAAGAGCTCAGTACTTTTGTGATGATTAAATTATTATAAAAAAAAAAAAAAGAAAAAAAATTTTTTTTTTTAATTTATATATATATATATATATATATATATATATATATATACATATAATAATGACGCAGTGAGTCGGTCACCCAGTTCATATACTCCATGATCTTGATTCTAAAATCACGAATCTAACAACAGAACAAATAAATGAGAAGGGTTTCCAATATCGAATTAAGTAAACTAAGCACGCTAACTAAATATTTACAATTAGGCATTCGTCATCGACAGCGACATCGAACTTACATAACAAACGTTCATCATGTGTAGTCATTTATTAGATATAGCTTTTAGTGGTTGGTTTTTTAAGAAACAATTTTTTTTATAAACAGTTTGATATTTTTATCGAAATTGGGGATATTAACAAAGTTATTCGTGATATGTAAAAATTAATTTTATTAAAGAATTTTATTTCTTAATATAATGTTCGAAATTCAGCTAATCTCTTACACAGAATATTTTAAATATAAATAATATTAGAAAGAGTAAGGGGATATATAAAGTTAAAAAAATGCAATATGTGATTCACTAATATATATATATATATATATATATATATATATATATATATATATATATATATATATATATATATGTGTATGTGGGTGTGTATATGTATGTGTATATATATATATATATATATATATATATACACATATACAGAAATAATTAAACTTGAAGTGCAATTAAAACTAACGCCTAACGAATTAGCGAAGGTCAGATATAAACCTCTGCTACTAATTACTAAAAGAAATACGATCTGTTCAAATACGATCGTAATTTTGACGTCGTCAATTGAATGGGAAGATAATTTAATATTACACTTAAAATTTAAAATGTATATTTCATATAAAAAAATATTTTTCATTTTGACTTCTCGACGTTAATATTTGACATATCCTCTTTGTGCAACAAAGCTCAATAAATGCAGTATTATATCGTATATGCCAATACAAATATCTTTAATTACAATATTTCGTTAACTTTGTAAATCGTGAAGTGTTTATTAGTTTCTTCAATCGTGATGAGAATGAAATATTTTACTGATACATGTAGATTGGACTAACGTCACTAGTTACCAAGAGCTGGGTATAAAGCTACAAGATAAGCTACATTTAAAGTCAGTACACACAGCAATAATGGAAAAGGACACTTTGTGCCTGGACAGAAGTTGATGAATATTTTTTTGTACGATTTCGTAAATTTTTTTAAATATCTCTAATAAATTTATAGCTTAAAATTACCATCAAAATTTACTGTTAAAATAATTATGCTATTACATACTTTTGTGCTGAATGAAATTTAATCAAAATTTTTTAATTTTTTCGATTTCCTGCCTTAAATTATAACCAAATGGAAATTTAAAGTCATCTTGTTTATGCTAAACTTTAATGTAATGAATATATATTTGTGCCAACTTCAAATCTGTAAGAAAAAGTAGGAAGGAAAGTTTTGTTTGTGAAAACAACACAAAATTCTTAACTTAAATATCTAAACTTAAGTTCTTAGTCTTGTGAGTGTAGCTGCTGCGGTCCATGTTGATATTTATTTTTTACGTAATTTTTATTAAAAAAGAAATAAAAAATTTTGTATTTCACTTTATTGAATCGAAATTTAATCATCCATAAGAAATAATCCAGCGAGAGAATGTTGGGTGAGATAAATTGGGTAGGTATTTAAAAAGCGAATCCACACACAAATATATCAACGCACCGCGCAATTTTGTTGTGACAATTAATTCTGTGCTCTTCACGCGTGAAGACTATGTTGAATTATACATTCCTTGCTTTGAAATATTAATTCCCGTCTAAAAAGAGAAAAATACTGTTTTATCAGGTCTCTGTTCTATTTCCATAAATAAAAATTACTCTTTCTTAATACGCCATTTGGAAGTAATATAACGAATGTTACATAAGAAAAAGAAAATTTAAATGGTGAAACTCTCATAAATATATTAAGCCATTGAAATAATAGTAAACCTCACAATCAGCTCCAAGGGAACGTTACAGCAAATCAAATAATATGCGAACTTCTTCGTAATTCTATCATCAGTAACCCAGGGCCAAATTTCATATAAATCTGCCCATTCGTTGAGGTAAAAAATAGTCACACATGCATAAATACATGCACACACATCACACACATGGGTACGTACATACACATAAATACAAAGATTTTATATTGGTGTCGATTTCTTCGATATTATTATAAATAGAAAACAGGCAAAACTATAACTGAAAGAGTTCCAGGGCAGAAGTGGTTCCGTTTAATTTCTATACATTTAATTGTTCGTTTTTAAAATGTATTAAATAATAAACAAAATATTTTTTCAGAATAACATGAAAAGAAAATAAATACTAACCTTAAAAAAATATTTACTGGCGTAATGTTGTGACTACTTTAGATAATATTTTACACTTACCCTTTAAAACATGAAATATTGCCTCCATATTTAATTATGATTTATTAAAAAATAAGATCTTTAGAAAACCGAGATAGATTATCTGTAACTGCAGGTGTACAGTGAGTACAATGATATGCAGCCGTACTATTTATGAATAAGTAATTTTTTTTAAATTAGCATAATACATTTTAAAACATGCTAACATTTATGTTAAAAAATGTTGCGGTACTTCTCCAACTTGGCCTAAATTAGAAAAAAACTATTTTCAATTCTTCTCCGTATCACTTTTGCATTAATAAAAGATTTTTTTTCCAGATTTCATCTTTCAATCAAAAATTAAAGAAAAATAAATATTTTGCTGCAAATAAGAGAGGGAGCGTGGTAGATAGACATCTTGGTAAGAAAAAATGAGTCGGCTTTTATCACGTGGGCCAAAGAAGCTTTCAAGTTTTTAATTCTATTTAGTCAGTTTTTTGATTCGAGTTATATCCCGTATATGTAAAAGCAAATTTTATTCGGCTATGTTCCAAAATATACTTCAAACTGTTACTTACATTTCGACGTATTTTACCGATTCCTGTACACTAAACAGAAACTTTTATATCCCTCGATGTCCCTCGTTTTTAAGAGGTAGATACATTGTCGAGTGGTAATACAACTAAGACGGGGTGGTCTAAACAGTTAGCGTCGATATAATATCTATAGTACTTTTATCTTATCGATGTCGCCACATCACTAATATCTTAAACATGAACATGATTTTATTTAGTTTATATTCTTTTAGTTTTTTTCTAGAAAAAATACTGAATGTTAAAAATATGCATATTATAAATTTGTATCGTATATTTGTATGCATCTATATTTTTTTTGTCATTTAGAATAGTTCAAAATACGTAGTCAAATTTTGATAAAATAGTTTTCTTATGACAAAGCATTTTTCTGGTAAAAAGGTTTTTATATTAATTTTAGCCCTCAAGAGCAGATTCTACAAATATAAATAAAACTAATCAGAATTTTGAAAATCGAGTTTAAGTAATTGTGGCACATTAATCTTATTCCATTAATCAACTTCAATCCAGATCATTTCAAAGACCTGGTAATGAATTGGAATAAATTAGACTGGAATACGCCCACAGAACACCTCAATGCTGAAAATCAGGGACGCTAGATTCAGCTTCTTTTGTTTTATTGCTTATCTACACATCGTACTTAAACATAGGTAAGTTCAGAGACCCAGTAATGAACTTGATCTAAATTGAAATACCTTTGTAGAATTGTACAATGACTAAATTCATACATGTTGACTTAGGTTATTTAAAATCAATAATTAATTTCCGATTCATAAAGTCGAGACAAAGACTTTTAAGTTTCACTCTATAGTTCTCTGATTGACCTTTTCGACACAAATTTGGATCTCGTCGTAAGTTTAGTTTTTTTTAAATAACATAAGTTCACACTATATTTCTAAACTAATGATTAAGTCTTTGATGGTCTTTATGAGAATATATTGTAAATGAAAACACGTTTTCATGGGACGAAATTAAGATAGACTGAAAAAATCGTCTATCAAATTGAATAACGAAACATTAAAAATATTGAATTATTTTCAAATTCGTCATACCAGTCGGGTTTCCTTTTTGGGTTCCATACCAGAAATTTCCGAATGGAAGATTATTGTTCTGGCAACGTCACCTATCTGTTCATATATTTATCCATCTATCTGTCAAGGGTTTCTAACCTGTAAAATAAATAAGATGGAGTATTGAAATTCACACGTAATATTTAGTTTCTTGACTCAAAGCTAGAAAGAGCATTTAAAATTATTTCAAATTATGTTTTGATAGGTCAGAAGCCTATCAAAATATTTTGATAGGCTCCTATATGTCTGGAAGGGGAGACTAAACAAATTTTCTTTTCGCAGACATGTGAAATATAGTTGATTTGGTGGACCAAGAAAAATAAAATGTCGAGACGCATTTTGTTCTAAAAAAAGGGCATTAGATAGAAAGTTGTAATTTGCTCCAATACAATTTATTTCCAGTATTTAAATAAAATACTAGTGTTACATATGTTAATAGCTTTGAATTTAATATTGTTTAAAATTTTACGAGTATGTATTTTAATCTCTTATTCTACATATATTAGGGATTATTAAGCAAAAAACGACTTTGGCATAAAAAATAAATTTTTAAGTTGACTAATTACCGCTATAAAATAAATTATCCTTAATAATTTTGCTTTTTTATTTTGTATTTTAAAGAGTTATTTAATACATTACTAACTCTAATCTCTGTTAATTTTCAATACGTACATAAAAAAAAGTTAATCACCATTTTGCGATTTTAATTTTAATCATTGGTCCAACCGAAGCTATACGTTCCTAAAGTTAAAAACGCGCAAAATAATTACATTGACTTTTAAGTAATTGCATTTGTTTTAAACTTTTGAATTTATATATATTTAGCATAATCATTACTATTTAAATAATCTCTACAGTTGAAACGCAATGTTTAAATTTCAAAATTTAGATTTGCGAAATGTTAGTCTCATGAAGAAAGATTTTATGAAGCTAAACTATTAACTTACTTATTAGCTATATATATATATATATATATATATATATACATATATATATATATATATATATATATATATATACATATATATATATATATATATATATATATATATATAATATATATATATATATATATATATATATATATATATATATATATATATATATATATATATATATATATATGTTAACAGAAGGCCAGTTCTTGGAGGATTCAGTCAATTTCAAATAGACAGCGAAAGGTTTTTTATGCAATTGACGGTAGTCCTTATGGTTAGGAAGAAGCTGATTGAGAAATTTTTCAGAGCGTAGCTCCAGACTATGAATATATAAATAAATTCATCTGCTTTAAAAGTAGATGAAGTAATTTGTATCGTTGGAAATATTATATAAGTTTAAAGATTACGTCCTGCACTGTGAAGTAAGATAATATGTTTTGAGACAAAAAAATGTCAGGGATGTACAGATTTTGGTGATATTCCAAAATTTACCACCATTCTCTTTAAAAGCTACGATAAAATTAACTTTCAATTTATCAAATTTAATTTTAAAACATTTGGTTAAGAAAATACATAACTTAAAAAAAGACGTTTTCAATTATCGTTCTTCACGGCCAGTTTTTAGGTAATCTAGCTATTGTTCTGCGTAGGAAAGAATGTCATGGTTCTCAGAAATTGTCTTGAGATGATACACGTGGCTAGGTTATTGATTTCTAAAACTGTACGTATTTTATTTCTTTTATATTGAGTCGTTTTAAAATATAAGCACTTTTTGACGATGAATCCAGTGATGACATCGTAATGTGGAGTATTCTGACCCATTTATTTGATTTGGTGAGAGATTTATTTGTATTCGTCTGTTAGCGTGACGTACTTTAGTACTTTTTCATTATACTTTCTTACTGCCTTTTTACTATTGAATACTGTACTGTATTAACAATCTTTGTAATTTTAGTATTCTTGAATATCAAATTTACTTTCAATCCCTTATAATTTACAGTACCATTACTTAATAACTAACAAAGAACAATAATACTTATATTAGATCAATAATTCAATAAAGACTAATAATCATTTTTTTTAAATTATACATATATATATATATATATATATATATAAATATACATATATATATATATATATATATATATGTATATATATATATATATATATACATATATATATATATATATATATATATACATATATATATATATATATATATATATACATATATATATACAATATATATGGATTAGCTCGTACTTGAGTGCGAGTTATTGGTGTATTCCAATAGCAACATTGTTTTATCTACTGATGAATTCCTCACTTGTTAATGTTTGGTATCATTATGTTAAGTGTCCATATTCTCAGTTCTCTGGTGTCACAATCGGCCTCTAACTTTTGTTATTGTTATTATTATTATTTTTATCTAAGCATAAAATAAAATAGTAATGAGACCGTTTCTGAAGATGCACTACGCAAAAATTACTGGACAGATTTTAAGGAAACTTTCAGTTATGTACGTTAAAGGCTTGTTCAATATCAATACAATTTTGTCTGTCTGTTCGGCTGGGCAAATTTGCAAAACGATTAAACCGATTTCGACAGGGCTTTCACCAGCAAGTACAAGGAGTGATCTAGATTACTTTTTATTTCGAAAATATTTAGGATTCCTTCATAAATAAAATCGTAAAAATTAGGGGCACATTTGTAATTAACATCATGTCCCTGTGCTTAAATAATATAATAAATACAAACTAATCAGTAATAGGACTGCCGATAGTAGTGAAAACTTTAAACTATGAAATAACAGTTGTTTTTTTTTAATTTTCAAATCAATTGAAGTATCAAAAATCAATATTTACATAGCTTATACATACATAACTTGCAAATTAAAATGATTAACATTAGTCTGGTTTTCACATCTATCAGCACTTCGAACAACAATTATATACATTTTTATATATATTTATTACACAAAATATATGATGAGCTGCACAAATCCACTACAAAATATAAATATAACTTAATTGAAATAATATACACATATTATTTATAACTCCTAAGCCACCCTGAAATACTCACTGCATGATATATTGAAGAGGTCAAAAATTTAAATTAAACAAAAAATTAATAGTATCAAATTTTTAAACGTAAATATTGATATGACTATTGGAAATATTTGAAAATAAATGCTTTGTTTTTGTTATTCTTTTTTCCATATAAAATGTTAACATATTTAGTAGTCATTGTTGTATTCCACAGTGATCCCACAATTAAACAATTTAATAATAACCAAACTAAAACGCAATGTAAACAATGCACTGTATACACACATTCAATTTTCCATGTAGCCAATTTAACTTTAATTGTATAGATATACATAACACTAATGTTGCATAATATGTCACCCTTATAGTCAAAGACATACTGCTGTTACAGCACATCGGTGACGCGAACTCACAAGATTTTACCCATCCAAAAAGCGTCCAATGTACATATATACAATGTTTTGGTATATATATATATATATATATATATATACATATATATATATATATATATATATATAGGTCGTGGTAAAGAACTTAAAGAAAGTAGAAATAATACTACATCACGTAGTTTCATTTAACCGTTATTTATTGTTAAGAATTAAAAGGTAGGACATTTTGGGGCAACAGCGAATAAGATCGATTCATCACAGAAGAAGAGATCCTGTTCATCATGCGGTCTCGCAAAGTCAGGAACAGTCCGATTCTAGAAAGTAGCGATTAAAAGAGTTCTGTTTAAGATCAAGAGAACGTTCTGTTGATACGCTGTCTTGTAAAGCTTGGTATCGAACGATTTCAGAGAGCAACGTTTAGAAGATGATCGTATTCGTCACGCAGTCTCATGAATTTAATAATCGGACGATTCTAGAGAACAGCGATTGGAAGAAAATTGGCGTCATCACGTCAAGAAAGCTGCTCAACGTCCTTCATATCTCATATAATCAAAAAGTATCTGTTCTACTGTTAATGTGATGAACGGAAAAAGACAGAAAAGACAATTACACAGAAAAGACAATAGTTTATAGCAAATTGCAGAGACTCAGAGATTATTCGATGCACTACAGTATATGTCCAAGGTAAAACAGCAGACACGCGGCTATTCTGGAAATCGTAAAAACACTCATGACCTTTGGTCGATTTGGCTCCTTAATCTTCATATATGATGAATAGCATTGGTAGTAAAATATTCCCCAAGTCAATTTACTAAAGAAACTATTAGAGACAAGGATGGTTGTCCACTTTACAGATGACGATCAGATGAAAACGGTGGTGGACGAATGACAATCCCATCACATATTGACTACTTATATTGATAGTTGCTTAATTATACCATTTTCGTAGGTATTAAGGTGAAACTTTAAAACACGTATTAACATCAACTTTGCAGCAGCATCGATAAAAAATATTTGTAAATAGGTCAATAAAGATTCAGATTAAGCAGTTTGTGGTATACAAAATTATAATGTAGAAGTGACTTCAATATTATCAAAACGTAAGATATATTAGCAGTTCCGAAGCAGTTTGGCGTATGTTGTTATTTTCTATTCATAAACATTTATTTCTTCCAGTACGTATCTAGACATATATTTAAAATCTGAGAAATGTGATATTGACGGTATTTATAAATCTTTGTCAGCGCGACGAAATTGCAGCCACTTTGCTATATAATTAAGTACCAGCTTGTTATATATTCTATAAGCGAAATAGAACTTTCAACTATTAGGCCGAGGTACTCTTGTTGAAAGTCAGTCTACTAATAATCAAGAATTTCATTATCTACAGATATGACAATATTATTAAAAACAGCTCTTTCCGTGTTTAAGATATCGATCGAAGCAATCCAATCTGTGGTATATCCAAAAACATCCACAAAACTAAAGTCTTACAAGATTGTGTTTCCGTGAGGTAAGGCAAATATATTATGGCAAAGTATCGATTGAAGCTTTTAAAATAACAATGCAGGATTTAACAAGCAATTATATATTTCAGTGGAGTATCGTTTTTATTCGCAAGAAATTTTAGAAAATGTTACAGGTTGTCACCAAAATGTTACCGGTTGTTACCGGTTCAAAAGGTATGCGAGGGGATCAAATGAACACAGGTTTAAAACGCTATGTACTTCGAAGATATATTGAAAAACTTAATTAGAAACAAAACATGACAGCATAATCAGGTCATTCGGAGTTTTGTAAAATCTTCCGAGATATTAGAGAACGAAAATATACAGAAATTAGTAATAATCATTGCAAAGAAATTCCGGCTGCTCTTTTCCAGATCGTAGTAGACACTGAAATATTAACCCTTAACATTTATGATGATATGCATAATCTCAATTCAAAAGAAGATTCATGGTAAAGTGAGATATTTTTTTTGACGTCAAAAAGTTATCAAGTATCATCTCTCAATAGTCTCACGTTGGAAACGATTCCTCGTGATTCTCCATGTTACATTTACACAATTACAATATGCTATACAGTTGAGGCGGTACACGCCCAGTGGATTTTTGTATAGCATCATTGCCCTTTGTCTTCCCCCTTACAAAATAGATATAGGTTGGCGTATCTTTTTTGCTGCTTTAAAATTTGAATCCCCCAAAACTCTGTAATGGCAAATTATTACCGGTTGTGGCAAAGGCGAAACGGTATTTATATCGTATGTCCATCGTGTCCATAGTTCTATCTAATTAAAAATTGAAATTAAAAACGTCACATTTCCCTGTTAATGTTAGCTCTACAATGACTGTTATTAAATCGCAAGGCCAAACCTTAAGAACATTTTTTATTGATTTGAATAGGGTTTGCTTTACACACTGAAAACTATATGTGACATGTTCACCTATGGGTGATAGAAAATGAAAATAATACGCCCAACATTGTTTATGAAGAGGCATTACAATGCATTGTTAATATTAAGCCCATTTCTTTGCATTGAGTTAGATTCTTTAAGATTGGTTAGATAGTAGTTTAGATTATTTACACTGATTGAAAAAAAATTATACCTATTTTATATTTGTATTCTTATTATATATGTATGCAACGTCAGCCTTTAATTTCTGTATAATATATTTAACAAAAATGGTATAAAGCTGTCCTTGCAGAAAAATTTTAATCTATTTTCATGGTGTTTTTACAGAAACATATTTTGAGGGCGCTATTTCACTTAAACAGAGAATTTTCATAACTGAACAAACTAACTTTTCTTTTTTAAAATTTGGTGGGGATGAAGTCGCGGATAACAACTAATTTACAATAAAAAATATCAAGATTATTACTCAACTCTGTTTCTACTTAACTAAAGGAGAAATTAGTTTTTTTTATAAGCAACTATTAAACATGTATAAATACACTATAATTCCCCATCAGATTTATTTTTAATATTTCTAATTGAGTAGTATGTCTATATTTAATTATTGGTGCATACATTATCATTACTCTACAGCACTCCACTAGGTGCACTCCAGATCAGACAGACTCCCATTTCTCGATTTTCAAACTTTCACCTCCAGAGGGTCAAAGTTTGAAAATCTAGAAATTTGTTTCCTACGCCAGGAGAAGGCAACATTTCTAGTTGTCTTAATAATTATTATCATTATTATTACTATACATAATTATATTAGGATAATATTTCAATCTATATGAAAATTAAATGTATCACTTGACATTATTCGCATTCTAACAAATATACTAAGAGGTTAAAAATGATTAATTTCAATCTAATTTTATTTTGGTATTACGCAAAATAGAATTAAAAAATGTGCGAATTCTTAAAGAATTATTATGTCTAGACTATTTTGATATACACGTTTAAGAGATAACGAAACGCTCAGCAAAGTCTGAGCCCCATCTTGAAACTTAATATAAATGTCGAGCAATTTAAAGACTATTTGTTGTGTTAAAAAGGTCATCATATCTTTGAATGAAATCTCTTTTTTATGATAACAAATATTTCATATAAAATCCTTTCAAAATATATGCAGGTAAGCGAGTTTTGTTGATGTAACCTAAGTTTCGAGACAGCTGAGTGTTGACAAAACACTCAAAGCTTCGTGTAGTTTATTATATACATTAAATATGATTTTTTTCTTCTTTAATACCTGTTATGAGAATCGATAAATATGGCAATACGATTGTAACTATTTTTCAGGCATTTCTAGCGACAGGAATTTTAGTTCAATTAACACGTTTCTCACTGCGTTTTCATTAAAAGTAATGTAGTTAACAGTCATAAAGACCGCTTACGACTGATTTAGTAAAAAAGTCGAATTGGACTTTTTTAAGTTTTCTTAATTTTAGGGGTTTCGTACCTTAAAATTAAACATAAAACCCTTATAAGATTATTTACGTATCCGTCTGTCACTTAACTATTTAAAAATATCCATATACGAATTAGAAAGTGGGCAAATAAAATATTATATTTTTAAAATTTCATACTATTATGAGAAATACAGAAATACTTTGTTCATAATTTTAAATTGCAAATTTAAAAAGATATTGAAAAAAAAACAAAGATTTTTTTACTTGTAATTAATAACTTTTTGACTTACTAATGATTATTAGAGGGTACTGGAAAACTTCGATCTTATAATTTTTGTTAATATGCACAATATTTTTACACCTGAGAAAGATATAGTAGGTAATTTATTTACGTTGTAAAAATATATATTTATATATAGTGAAATAAAAATACTATGTACCCTTAATTTTTTTAAGTCCCTAAATATACGCGAAACCCTCGTAGTGCGAGTTCTACCCGTACTTGAAAGCTTTTTTCTAATATTTGACAATGAATATTCTTATTAGTATATTAAGTGTTTATTGAAGAAAAAATCAAATTAAGTAGAAAAAACAGTAACAAATATTTCGTCATAAAAAAAATACATGTAAGAATTCTGTTATATCGATTATTTTCAAAATAAACCGTGAACGGTCCCTGCAACTATTCAAAACATTTTTCAATATAAGTTTCTTTTCGATTAAACGAAAGAAAATAGTTAAAAAATCACTTTGGCTATAATGCACTCGTCTCCTTCATGGATTGGATGGAACATGATTCGTATCTCTACACCTTGAAGGTGTAGAGATACGAATTTAAATTTAAAGATAATTGAGAAACTATGTTTTTAATTATTTTATCACAAAATTCAAATATTATATTATATATCAATTTAGTCATAAAAAAGAACGCTACGCTAGCTGCGTTCGCAACTCACGAGGAGAATTGGATGCACCGCGTTTGTGTTCGAAGCAAAAGTTCGTGAAGATGTCGAGGGCCATCATGTTTTTGTCGTGAACAACGCAGAGAGTCTTCTATGTAAAGATGCTTGAATATAAGCATTTTCTCGCGAGTTATTTATTCGAAACAGTGTTACACACCGCCTTGTATAGTTTGTTACACTTTGTTTCCACCGCGCTGAAGTTACAAAGTAGTGTAAACATGAAATTATCAGTATTTCAATTCCTAGTTTACTTTTAGTGAAATTCTTAGTAGAATTTCTTTTAAATTTATGTAATAGAAAATTCATTAACAAATATATATAGCAAAAATTATTTTATGGTCCTAAGATGTGATATTGCTTTGTACTAGGTACGGATAGGGAAAATATTTTGGTTAAATGAGAATGACTTTTAAGCTTTTGTTAAACTGAAGTCAAATTTTGAAACATTTTAGGGTTCAGTGTCTCAAATTAAAATACTAAATCCTTATAAGATTTCTCAGAAACCACAAAAACAAACAACACAGAAACTTGAAATTTGGTAGGATGTGTTACCACGAGAGTACATTAGCTAATTTTTGTTAAATATTCATAGCGCAATCAAAGGGGTGAATAAAACAATCATTTTTTCATATAAGGTATCATTAGAACGGTAAACATTCTTTTTTCATGCTTTTAAATTGCTTATAAAGAAATCCAAATTAAACAACAAACAATAGCATATTAAAAAAATAACGAACAAATATAAGATATAGAATAATCGATAGAGTTTTATTATAAATGTCTAGTTAGATTTAAGCAAGCCTATTTTGTTCAAGATTTTTGCTTAAGTAGTTTCTTAAATAAGGGGGGGGTGTCTAGGAAATGCTCTATTTTCAAGTGTATATATATATATATATATATATATATATATGTATGTATAAATATATATACATATACATATACAAACACACACACATACTCACACTGGAATTACAACGTGGAAAAATTTGTATCTCTTTTTAGTCTATCTGTGTCTCTCGTCTTTTATTTAATAACTTATTTTTAATATATATTTAAAAGACGTTGATACGTTTCATGCTATGCGTTTGATACCAGTTCACTTCTTTAAGATTTATATTACTTAATTGTCTGGAACCTTACAGAGTACAAGAGATTGGGTTTATTTATAATAAATTTCTGACTTTAATATACACAAATATTTAAGAAATATACATTTATCTAATTTATACAATCAAACTCACAACATATAGCTACAGTAGCAATTTCTTCAAGACACACGCACAGAGACATTTTCATTTAAAAATTTAGTTACGTTGAATAATTTGGTGAATCGATTCTTTTACGAAATTTATATATTGTAAAATGTTGAGTCCATCAAAAAAATAACAGCAAATTAAAATGCCTATAAAAATATTCACATGGCATCGTTAAAGAAAAAAAGCATAATAGAGTGAAGAAGCGATAGGGGTAAAGGATTTACGAGGGGTAGGACTTTTTTAAACAGCCCTTGTAAATAATTACAGAGGGAGAGTAACTGGTTTATAATAAAACATTAGACCTCCAACTCGAAGTATTGATCTCACAATATATTAAATTTCAGAGCGTAGACAAAGTATTGGTCTGTCGTTACGCCAATAAGTATATTTAAGTCTGAACTTCGGTCGTCATAAATAATACATCAGGGGTATGAGCCTTTCGTGTAAGGTATTATTTATTCTGTTCTAATTTCTAAACTTTTGAACCGAAGGTGACAACGAAACACTTACGGTCCCCACTCGGTTGCCGTCCGTCGGACTGGCTGTCACAGTCTTTTAAAATTTAAACCTAACTTAACCTAGAAAGCTGAAACTTTACATAATTATAGGGTTTCATGATAGAAAACTATTTCGGAGAAAGAAATAAAATCTTATTATTAAAAGGGTTAGAAGGGTTATTAAATCATTCAAAGGAAAAAATTATTTTATTACGATATGTGCCATATGAAAAGAAAGTTGATTTTGTTTAGAATTCATTTATATTTTAATAAAGAAAAGGAGAACATAAATTATCATTTAATTTTATTTTATCTATACAGTTGATACGAGTGTGTATATATATATATATATATATATATATATATATATATATATATATATATATGTGTATATGTATATATATGTATATGTATATATATATATATATATATATATATATATATATATATATATATATACAAACACACACATATCAACAACATTTAAACGCGGTTTTGTCTTTTCATAATTCCGGTAAATATAGTATAGAAAAAACTTTGTCCCGTCAGTTATCTGATGAAATTACAAAGCAATATTTAGAACTTAAAAATGTAAACGTTTAATCCGTATTGTATATTACTTGGCCAAACGAGACTATCCTTCAGAAGATTTTTTTCTTCTAAGTAGTTACAATTTCCTGCGCATTTTATTTAAATGTGAACATTAAGTCTCGATTTACACTATCGAATCTCTCTGTGTTCGCATCAAAGATATAATATTATTTAAATCAGTGCTTCCTACTAGGTGAATAAATATTTATAAATGATACATTTGCGTAACGCTACGCTCCACTCTCGTGTCAGATCGTTCAAAAAGAATATTTTACTCAATCGTGATCGAACCTGTCGTGAATGGTATCAAAAGTAATTTATTAAATTATATTATTAATGTTTAAAAGAGCCACGGTAGTATGTATGTCTGGGCTTACCTGATTTGACTACACTAGGCAAGTCACTGAATATAACGTAATGGATTTATATCTAACATACAGGTATGGTCTACTACTGCAGGTGTACCACAAAATTTGAATAATGAATATAAATTTCTTCTTCTTGTTTTTTTTTACTTCTCAGTTCAAATTATTCACGCAGTCGTGTTTTCAAGTTTTCTAATAATTTCCTTTTTTTGTTCTTTCATTGAGAAGCTATAATTCTTAGAGTTTATTTTTCTCGCGCCTTTCCTCTATAACGACCAGGTAGAAATTATTACAAAGTTTGTACGATGTGACGGAACTAGACTAAATGTATAATGAAAATAAATAGATTTCTTACAAAGTTCGAGTGGTTCAACCTTATGTGGTTTTTATAATAAGACCATGAGTCTTATTATTGGTTTTATTTGACAGAGTCTAATGTGCCTTATATCTGCACAATAATCTCCAAATTTACACAAGCTAAACAAAAATTGTGGTGGAGTAAACCCAAAGTAAATACATTACTCCTAGTACATAATAATGTTTAGCAATTAAATATTCAAAATCACCAGAGCGAAGTTTAACGTAAACTAAAGTCAATATAATATTTCCGAGACAACATGGATACTCGTTTGGCTTACTCGCTCGCTGATATGCACAGCAAATGCGGCACATTTTTGCCCCTTCTCCTGTGGACTTGTATGAGATCGACCGACTGAAGTGTATTTGATGGCAAATGATTATTACTCATTTTAATTATTACAAAAAAAAAGTTTTTGTAATAATTAAAATGAGTAATAATCATTTTATGTCTGAAATCTTAAATACGGAGATTTTCTGCAGGTATTTTTAATTCATATTTATCTCTCAATCTTTCTGCCTTGAAATAAATACTTAGAGTGTAATGTATTTTCGGAAGCGTCTAATCGATCTCTTGATTATGATACAATATTCAGTAGGTTTTTCTCTCTCTCTCATTCCATTTATGTACACACACACACACACACACACACACACACACACACACATATATATATATATATATATATATACGTGTGTGTGTGTGTGTGAATACATATGCATAGCGAAAGCTGTTGAGATTCGTATCATTATCAAAAGACCAATTTGTACATGAATCCTGAATATATAAATTCATTTTTGCGCAGTCGTTTAGCAATAACAATAAGAAAAAATGTTCAATGACAACTTTAAAAAATTCACTTTTCCGACTAGCGTTTTCCAACGTCTTTATTGTTTTTTTTTGTAAATTTATAACTTGTCTAATATGCTGGCCAATATTCAAAATTAAGCAAAAAAATAAATTATCATACAATGGAACAACTCGAAACATATATTCATAAAAACCTAAAAATTATAGATCTATATGCATTTACCAACAAGGTCTTAGTTTATTATCATCGAGTTTATAAACGAATTTATTGTTTTTTTGTTTTTGCTGCTCGCTGCCTAAGCACAATAAAGGTAGTGGAATATTAAAGGCTATTTTAACAATAATAAAAATACAATTCAATGTAAGATATTCTATCACTGAAGTTTTATTACCACTTTAGGAACAACGAACTTTTATATTTTGTATTATTTGAAATTAGTAAATGGATATGACTACCCTTTGACAACCACTCTATTATTATATAGTTTTGTTTTCATGAAAAAGCCTTTCTCATTTTTTATAATTACAATACATTACAATATATTTAGTACAAAAAAAATTACATAAACTAATTTTCTTTCTACTTTTGAAGCTCTTAATAGATTATTACTATGTTGTTTTCCACCATCTGAAAATGCATAAATTGATTTAATTTGTAGTTTTTTAATATTTCATCTTCTATCTATTAAGTGAAAAGCCTATTTTTGAAATGGCGGATCTAATTTCTAACTTGGTATTATAATTTTATTCTGTTCATGAAGAGCGTTCCAGAATAAACAGTTCAATATATTTAATTGATATTAACATAAAATCTACTAATTAATTATATTAATGAGAGTATTTACGCTTAAAATATCTCAAATTTAACGCTATTATTATATCATGCACACGTGACTGTTTCACATATATAAAAAACAGTATGTCTTTATGTATACGACATACCTTTATATATAAAAGCTACGAGGGAAACAGGTTTTTATTTACAGGTGATAGTAAATAAAGTGCTATACCTCTCATAATTTTTTATTACTCTTACCCGCTTTATCCCTCTCATATCCTGCGCCATATCATATACGTATATGTACATATATCCATACGTGCGTGAGTCTATAGGTGTATGGGTATATACGTTGGTTTGGATATATGTATGGGTGTATTTAAGTTTATTGGATGAATATATGCATTAAATTTTAAATAAACTGCATGCTTATGTATATATTATTATATAGCAATACTTATTCTCTTAGCCGAGCTGTCCGCAAGAAATTATTCAAGTAACAATAAGTTCATCATATGTTATCTACTCAGTTTATCCACTATAAAAAAATAAGAGACAGTTCATAAAAAGCAACAAAAAGCAGCGAGACATTGTATGTACATGTCAATGTTGTAATAAATCACTCATAAAGACCTTCATACGACCACAACATTTGCCTAATTTGAAAATTCTCAAACCTCCAATAATGAATATTGACATCGTAAACATGAACGAAATCAAATATTTGACAGGCGGCCAACCCAATAACACCCTTGGGTTATTAACGTGTCACGACGGAACACGATTTACCACAAAGCCAGCGGAATTCTCGTCGAACCGAACCCCGCGAAACCCGGTCCCCGATATGACACACACAGCCTTAGATATTATAGTAGAATCTTATTGTTTAATTCATATCTATTTTCATTCTAAACGGTTCACTGGTCTTATGCGGGATAATTTAATTAACGCTACTGAGACCTTTAGTTTAATAATGCTAATGTATGCGGCGGAACGCTTGTTTGAGCGGCGCGCCGCGCCAGGACAGAGGTGCGCGGAGCTTTGCTCCGACACGAGTATATGGGTATCGAACTAGCAGATACACGAGAGCAGTCTGTGTGTTGGTGGTGATTGAAACCAGTGTGACGGGAGGGGAAGCGGGAATGGAGATCGATATTGAGGTGACAATGAAATAAGTGACGAGATTCTACGATCAGCAACTTGCATTGTAATAAAGGCGTCCGTATACACATATAGTATTTAAAGTAACGTAGTCAAAGTAAATATCCTTAATAAATAATTGTAATCGTAATTATATGATAAGTCCAGTGTTACTCGAACTAGGAGATCTCCAAAGACCATTATGTACTTATACAAAATTAGTCAATTGAGAATATGTGGTATTTCTGTTTTTCTGTCAACTAATTTATTTTCCACTACATAAATATATTGCCTAATGTATATTTTAAAGGTTTAAGTATATAGCGAATTTCTGGAAAAATATCAAAGTTTTATTTTTCCTACAAATTTTAAATATGTTTAAATGTGTTGTTTTAATACTTTTGGAAATTGGGGCAGGGGTGTATTTCCTTTTCATATATTTCAGTATATCTCTAGAAATAGGATATTAAAAATTAAAAAAAAAAATGCTAGCTATAAACAATACTCCATCCAATACAAAAAATTGAAGAAAAAAGATAGAGGCCGTAATGATCCCTTCCAAAATTTCTATATACATATTTTTAGACATTAACCATTGAGATACGAGTATATGTGGGTTACGCTTTATCACTATTCCAAAATTTTCAGTTTCCGTCTCGAACGGTTTCTGATGTAACCTTTCGGAGAAGGTAGTCAAAAACTGAAAATTTATTTTCCTCGTAAAATATTTAAGAATCAAATTGTATATTCCACTCAACTGATTTCAGATATTGGAAAATTTGTTCCAACGAAAATGTTCGAATACATCTTATTTTTTCTGCTAAATCAGACAATACATTATATATTTGAAGAATATTGCACCATTTCTGTGATTGATTCTAATGATTGTGATTGACAGCCAAACGTGATCGATTCTGATTCTAATCTGATTAATAAATCATTCTATAAACAAGAGATAGACACAATTCCAAACTCAGTTACTGGGGAAGTTTCTACATAATAATCAATTACTCGTTCATTGAACAAACTTGAAAAGAAGAGACAAAATTTTACGTAATAATAAGTGACTCCCACTTCGTTTAATTTGAATGCGAAACGCCTGTGATATACAAGTATAAGGCACATTTTATGAGGGCTCATTTCTGTGACACAGATCTCTATGGATCTTTAATACAAGCAAGTTTTTCACATATATTTAAAGGACTACAGACTTAGACCCCTTACAAATCACTATAAATTAGTATTTAGAACACAAAGTATCCCCTTTCAGAGTTTAAATCTGAATTTGTGTAATTTACACCTGCGCCCTTTGTTCATAGTTCAAATGTCTACCCCGGTAGTTTAGGGTGACTATAAAAACCTATAGAAATTAATTAGAGTGCAATTTGGAAGTAGCACGTGTAGTGATATATCAACGTTGATCCTACTATTATGTACAGAAGTGAGTTAATAAACGAGAAATAAATAGTGATCATTGTGAACGAAAAATAAAATGAAGTTATAGACGTTGAAACAAATGACACTTATTTCAAACTTTCTTTAAGATGTTGGAATAAACGACATACAAATGGATAGATAAAAAGATAAGAATACTATATTTATGGGATTTAGGTACCACCAAATGGGTGATTCTATATACTTTGAGTGAAAAAAAAAAATTTTAATTTTACAGGACACCGCCGCTAAAATACAACAGGGGTTATAGTACTTTCTTTGCCTAGAACTTTGTTCGCATGTAATTATGAAAAACAAATTTCTTATATTTTTTCTTTTGTATTTTGCTCCTAAAATTCATCAAAATTCGTCCAGTAAACTTTTTTAAAATACTATCAATGTATATAATTCATTCTGTTGCAATATTATTACACGTATAGATGAATTGGTACATAAATATATAACATTGGACCAAAGTATATTTTAGTGTTATTCAGTCAGCGTATTATTCAATTCTCGCAAGAAAATTTATATACACACCTGGAGTACATGCTGAACGCTTACAATGCACAACCTTCAGGTCTACAATATTCGAATGAACGGTGTTGTTTTAACACTATAGCAACTTGATAAATAATTGTATTATAAACAATTAATTGAAACGTTTTTAAGATTTTCATATCAATAATTATTTTTTCTCCATTATCAGGACTTCAGGTATAATTCGATTTATGTAAAAAACTATTTATAACAAATATATGGTGAATTTTAGAGAGCTGTTTTTTTTTCTTTTAATATTGACGTTACAAAGCACTTACAACATTTTTTAATTTTTTTTGTTTCATACGTCAGAATAAGGATATATGCAAGAAACAATTTTTGCTTTTTCTTAAATTTTAATTAAATAATAATTTTTGTTCTTTTCTTTATTATAATATAAATGAATTCTAAACAAAATCAACTTTCTTTTCATATGGCACATATCGTAATAAAATAATTTTTTCCTTTGAATGATTTAATAACCCTTCTAACCCTTTTAATAATAAGATTTTATTTCTTTTTCCGAAATAGTTTTCTATTATGAAACCCTATAATTATGTAAAGTTTCAGCTATCTAGGTTAAGTTAGGTTTAAATTTTAAAAGACTGTGACAACCAGCCAGACGGGCGGCAACCGAGTGGAGACCGTAAGTGTTTCGTTGTCACCTTCGGTTCAAAAGTTTAGAAATTAGAACAGAATAAATAATACCTTACACAAAAGGCTCATACCCCTGATGTATTATTTATGACGACCGAAGTTCAGACTTAAATATACTTATTGGCGTAACGATAGACCAATACTTTGTCTACGCTCTGAAATTTAATATATTGTGAGATCAATACTTCGAGTTGAAGGTCTAATGTTTTATTATAAAACCAGTAACTCTCCCTCTGTAATTATTTTCAAGGGCTGTTGAAAAAAGTCCTACCCCTCGTAATCCTTTATCCCTATCGCTTCTTTACTCTATTATGCTTTTTTTCTTTAACGATGCCATGTGAATATTTTTATAGGTATTTGAATTTGCTTTTATTTTTTTGATGGACTCAACATTTTACAATATATAAATTTCGTAATAGGATCGATTCAACAAATTATTCAACGTAACTAAATTTTTAAATGAAAATGTCTCTGTGCGTGTGTCTTGAAGAAATTGTTAATGTAGCTATATTTTATGAGTTTGATTGTATAAGTTCGTTAAATGTCTATTTCTTAAATATCTGTGTATATTAAAGTCAGAAAATTTATATAAATAATCCAGGAGATTCCATACAATTAAGTAATATAAATCTTAAAGAAGTGAACTGGTATCAAACGCATAGCATGAACCGTATCATCATCTTTTAAATATATATTAAAATTAAGTTATTAAATAAAAGACGAGAGACACAGATAGACTAAAAAGAGATACATATATTTTCCAAGTTGTAGGGCCAAGCGCATGCATTTTGTCGGTTACTTTCAAGGCATAGTGCTGCAAACTATTGAAATTTTAGTCAAATTATCTACTGTAAATTCCAACTTTTTTATTTAATTGTTTGCATTAAAATATAAAGTGCATCAATTAATAGCATTCCCAATTATTTTATTTTTAATTTACTTTTTATTGAAGGAGAATATAACCTTAGCTTAAAGAATAGCTGCCCCAATTTTTATTTCCCAGACATAGTGCTATAAACCATCCAAATTCAATACAAAATTACCAACTGCAAATTCTAATTATTTTATTTAGTTACAATAAATAAAAAGTTTACAAATTAATGACATTTCTATTTATTTTATTTTTGTTTTACTTTTGGTTTATATTAAAGAATATTTGTCTCAATATCTTTAATGGCAGATGCCCTTAGAATGACCTCTATATTCATTGAGTTCATGTTCGATTAACATAACTTTCATATTATAGGAGTGGTTTATTAAACCACGATGTCAAAAAAGGGTGAAACTAGCACTGTAATGCCATAGGTTTTCTTTACCATCGATACTCATAATAAACAAAATCAATAAAAAACGTAACTCGAGGAAGAATTTCCCTCTGAGTTCTACTAGTTTGTCTTTTTCAAAGACACTGTGAAAAACAAATGTATTGCTGCCATCGGTACCAAAAATATCCTATATTTCAAAACCTACACAACAAATATTATTGAAACTAATTTTCGTTAAAAGTTTATTTTTAGTTCTATGAACTTAATTTTTTTCAGAATTTTACACACTTTAATTGAAAAGTTAGAGGGGGGGCTACACTTTGTAAGACTTTAGAAGCGCATATCTCACTCAATACTCACTTAAATAAAAAAAGTGAAAGTCTGAAACAATTATATCATTTTTAAGTACCTATCTAACAATACCCACACACCTATGTGCATCGGATTTTTTCTAATCCCTCAGTTAGATGTAATGAGTGTCACTCCTAATATAATTTTTTTATAATTGCACTATTTCATTATGTATCAATAGAAGGGTACCATTTAAATTTCGTCTATATAGTGCCAATAGTCACAACAGACAGATGGATAAGACAAAATTTTAAGGCTTCCGCTTTTGCTATCATGCTACGGAACCCTAAAAATCGATTTTGTAGTTGTTTTAAATTAATTTTTCGATTAATTATGCGAAATACTTGAACTAAACAGCTCTATGTTGGAGAATGCATCGACGAATAATTTGCATGTGTTTGGCATTTTTATTGAAAATAATATTATGCTTCCTATAAAGGAAAAATATTTTATAAATATTTCATGTTTCTATTAATTATTACTTAAATTACCATAAAATCGATTAACTAAAAATTGGTGCAACTCTTAAAAAAACCTGAAACACATACTCTTTACTCTTATCAGCACTGTAACCACACACATACTCTTATTAGCACATGCCATCACAATTTCCAATTATGAAAAACTGTTTTTCATAATCGGAATATTGTGTATACTTATACATATATTAAAATAATGTGTATACTTATACAAACATTATTTTAATATATGTATAAGTATACACATATATTAAAACAATACGTTGTCATTGTATTTTCTTAGTCAATACCATGTATATGCATATAATAACTCAACAAATACAATGTAATAATAACACATAAACGCACACACACACACACACACACACATATATATATATATATATATATATATATATATATATATATATATATATATAATTGTAGCAGAGTGAAATCTATACATGGAAAATATTTTTAAAAAAATTGATTGATTTAGAATAAAAGAAGCCAGAAAACCTGTTTTTAGAATTTTTGTCCGCCTGTCTGTATATTCATTTGTTCGTTAATCACGTGAAATCTACAGGACGGATTTTGATAAAATTTGGTGTGATAAGGGTTTGACGGATTTTAATGAAATTTGGTATGGTAAGGGTTTATGCCCAATATGAGAGAAAAAAATTCTAATATCTGTTTTATTCCGAATTTCACGCAAACGACGTCGTATTTAATAGCTTTTACGTCGTGACGTGTTATTTAATAGCTTTTACAATTACAAAGAAAAACTGTAATATGCATTTTACAATTACGACCTTTCCTATTTGTACGCACTGCCGTCAATAATATTGCCGCTTACACAAATTGCAACTATTAAACAAACTCACCTGCAAATGGTTAACTGAAGTAAGACTTTGGAGAAAACATTGAGAACTATTTACTTTAACAGTTTAAAAATGCAATTTAAAAGGATCCTTAAATCTGTGATTCCAATAATGACATTATTTTGTACGTCGTTAATCACTGATATGACAGGAATTTACAAATGTGGTATTTAAACCAAGGCGAAGTATTATAGTGGGAATCGAAGCAGCCGTTACCAAAAAATAAATGACAAATTGTATAAAATAGTTGATATTGAAAACACAGTCTTTACAACAAATTCTGTCCATAATAATTTAATGTTAAAAAATGTAATTTCTACATTAAATTACATAAGAAAAAACAAGGAGTTACATTGTGGTGCCAATGTACCTGTGCGCATATCGCTCTTAATCCGTCAATTTTGGAGAAAATCAAGAAAACAATCTTTCCTCAATCCGCCTATTCATCTAACCGCTTCCCTGGATGCTACCAAAGGCGGCAAAACTGATTTTCTTTTTGTAATACATAATATTTATTTATTTTCAGATTCATTCATCCTATTTATTTAATAATAATTATTCATTTATTCACAATTAAATGAAACTACGTGTTGTTTCTACTTTCTTTAAGTTCTTTACCACGACCTAGGTTTCGTTGTATTACATCTTCATGTGGGCTATTAGCAAAGATCTTTGTACATGATATTGAATTTCTACAAAATTAATGCCAAATATATTCAATATTCATTTATTTTCAGGTTTTAATTTTTAAAATTTTAGATTTTAAAAGTGATATGAATAAATCAGTTATATCTTTATTTACACAAATTATTTTTAGTTATTTTGTACCATTACTGACTTCACTATAATTCGGGAGATTGCACAATTTTTTTGCATAAAGGGTAGAATTAGATCTTGATGAAAAAATTGCCCTCTTGTGTTTTCGATTAAGACAGTAAAATTTGTACGCTCTAGTGATACCAGAACAACTCATTTACTATATACGTTACTCCATCCATTAATAAATTTAGTTTGATGGTTGGTGATTTCACTATTTATATCGAACATCGTACCTTTCCGAGAATATCCAAATTCGTACAATGTCGGTAACCTTCTTAGTTGTAAGGCGATGGAAATTTTATCGATATTTTTTATGTTCACTGTTTTTGAGAACTCAATGAAAAAGAAGAGCAACCAGTTTATGTGACGTTTTGTGTGTAATTGGAAAATACTACGGCGGCTTTTCACATGCTACGCAAAGCTTTCAATGATAGATGTTTGATCCATTCACATGACACCGTGAGAGGTTCAAGGAATGATGAATATCTTCTGCGTTCGAAAAGGATCTAGACGGACGACGCTTATGTTGCCGAAATAAGAACTTTGTGCGATCAAAATGTCATTCAACCAACCGTGAAATAACCAAATAGTGCAAAATTTGATGTAGCTCATGTACGTTCATCTTCGCCAAAAACTCAGAAGCACCATATTGTTACGAAACTAGTTACAAGTCTGTGTTTAAGTTATGCCTTATTTTACCTCTCCAAGTCCAACACAAGTTCTAGAACTTTTGATCAGATTTCGTATGTCTAAGGCAAGTTGTATGAAAATCTACTCAACCGTCTTGACGTGATTAGGTGACAAATACCCAAATATACTTTTCTCTGTATTAGTATTCGAGGTAAGCGAAATCGCAAGTAATACCATGTATATACTATTCTATATGCTATTCTATTATTTGGACTAGTTGTGTGCTAAAGGTAGGGATTCGTTCCTTTATTACAGAACAATCTGTATCTCTTAAACTTTTATGTATGTAACCCACGCAAGCACGCACGCATGTAACAATATTTATCTAAAGGGGCTTAAAACTGAAAAACGTAAATGAATGCCTAATTTTATTTTAAAAGGCCAATTTTAAAAGAGCCAGTGTTGCCCACTAGAACATATGTACGAAGAAAATCGTTTTCCACCTTGCTTTACACATGTGCATGCCGCTAGTTAAATTTCGAAAAATGTAATATTTGTTATAATTGAGATCTCATATGGAGCAAATGTACGTACGTGAAAAATTGCATTCACATAAGTGTAATGCTAAAGAAAAGGTTGGACTAACAGGTTGTTTCACTGTGGAACCTAAATATAATACCAAACATCGCTGCGAAGTTTTGTTTGTAATATTGAATACTGAATTGAAGTTAATACATTTTGTAGCTGAGTTCATAATTAAATGTTATACAACGTATTTTCAAGAAAAAGTTTTTTTTGGAATAGAGACATCGACCATTATACTTTGTACATTTAATGTCAAGTTTCCATTTCAGTAGCAATTGTTCAAAACTAATTGGACAAAAAAATGAAAAGCGGAAAGGATACAAAATAACTGCCAAATGAGAATAATCACCGTCGAGCAGAGAGAAAAACAAGAATGTTTATCGAATATAAAAAACGTGATAAATTACGAGATCAATAAGGGTTAAGAGTTAGATTTTGTAAGCTAGATAACCATATTTCTATTTAGTACACCCCAGCCCTAAATAAGAGTCATTAAAAAAGAATGAAATCGGATTAAGGTTTCGTAGTCTTCGAAGTGAATTTTTAAATTTAAAGGGTCACCTATTTTACGATTTAAGATTTAAAATAACTACGACATAGTGGTCATAAACTTCTTGTCTCACCGCTATCGATAGTAGACCTCAAAAGAATTATAGTATAGAAAAAAAGCAAAACAAACGCAAATTAACTTCAAGCAAAATTGTTTGAATAAAAATCATCACCATCTGAGAAATTAATTATTTCGTAGTTTTAACGATGTGAGGAAAACCCAAATAATTTCTTATAAAGAATAAAATACCAGAAAATTTTGAACGTCTGTATTAGAGATAACATAAAAACACTCCAATATTTTGAGGCTAATTTGAATACTTGCAGAACATTGCGGCAAATGATAGTTTACTTAAAACAGAAAAGAAGCTATTCTTTGCCGCAATGAAGCCTTCATAGAAAAAAATAAATTGAAAATAATGTTTCCAAGAGTCTTTTAAGCCAAACATGTATTATAGTAATTTATTATCTTTCAAGAATTTATTTTAAATTGAACGTGGCAGAATCCATTTGCGTACAAGTAATTCTAGTACCAAATATTAGTACCATGATCTTATAAATTATTTTAAATTTAATACCTACGCAATGTAACAATTCTTGAATGCATATTTTTCTTTATATAACTCTAATTTTCTTACATGTAAAAATAATCATGAAAGTATTTAATTTACATACTTTATATAATCTATATTTTTTCTAATATTTATTTCAATTACTTTTTATTTTTTATGAACGGGAGTTTCACTAAACTTAATACAATCACTTTTACTAATGCCAATTAATAAAAATTATTGTAGTTACGTTGAATATTAATTCAAAATTCAGCGACAGTCGTGTTCTTATTAATCTCTTTTTAATACAATTTTTGTTAAGTTTATCTGATGTCTATCTATACGTAACATTAAATGTAGCTTTGTGGATTATGGTGATGGCAAAGTTAAAATTTTTGCCTTACACAGCCAAATTAGATTATTTATATACACTTTATGACACGTAATTTAACAAAAAATCTTTGTTTCTAAAATATGTATTTAAAAGTTTCAATAACGTAATTGTCTCCGCTAGTTATTCAGGTTTATAATAACTTACAACCAAATATTTTTTTCGACTAAAGATGAAAAACAAGATGACTAACCATACTGACGGCTAGCCTACGGTACTTTTGTTTTTTTTTTGTAATACGACCTTCATGATCGTTAGAGTAGCTTGGTTCTGATTGATAATGAAAACCCATATAATTACACACAAATATATATGACATCAAAACTACATTTACTTCTTTGTTCAATCGATCGACCGTTGTCAGCATATAAAATATACAGTCCAGCTTGAGAAAACGTCTTTAAAATTCCACCTGAATCAACAACATACACGAAAATCACTTGCTAAACTTGCTATTTATGGACATTATTATAATAAAACATTGCCAGATTTGCACGGAGCAGGTTCTGACGGCGGCTGACCCGACACGATCCAGTGAATATTAATAGCGCCGTGTTAGCACTCTTCGGCGCTCGGCGCGCGTAGGTACCGGCCGAGTGATTTGTGGCCGTGCTCCGAGTCAATTTGAATTTACTCTATTACACGCCGAGTAAATCGTTATTTCTCTGCGGGTTACTCTTAGACTGATTTCGGTGTAGAACATTTGGAACGGGGTAATCTTTTTAAACAACTTTTCATATGTTTACATTTAGACATAATCACAATCTAGCCGTATAAATGATATTAACAGGCAGGTACGATATACGTTTATGATATAATATATGTTCAGATACGAGTAGATTTAATATATGGTTACAATGTAGTCGTATATGTGACATTAAGTCTTAGCTTTGTGCTTACATAATTGTAATTAAAATAATAATTCAATTTATCCTCTGCAAAAGTACAATGTTAATCAAACTCTAGGCGTCTTGTTATATCTGTTTACAGGAATGTAGAGTGTCCAAAAAATGTTTAATATATGAACAGATACAAGTAGATTTAATATATGAATACAATGTAGTCGTATATGTGACATTAAGTCTTAACTTTGTGCTTACATAATTGTAATTTCATGTTTCAATCTATCCAGAGATCCTGGATAGATTGAAACATTTTATGTTTCAATCTATCCAGTTCCGAAACTACAATACTAACCAAACTCTAGGCGCCTTATTATATCTGTTTACATGAATGTAGAGTATCCAAAAAAAATCATTTTAGATATCAACAATAAAAAGGCACACTTATATCTCTTTATGACTAAGGTAAAATTCTATTTCTCTTATTGGACCGTATGTTAAAAAGCTTATACTAAATTAAATGTATCCATTGTTTACTCAAAATGAATTAAATACAGCAAATCGTTTTCTTGCGGAAGCTTTATCTTAATTGTAAAAGCTCTCCTACTCGGTATATTGCTCTCCTTTTCTCTATATATAACTGATACGTATATTTATATGACATATATAAAATATTTTTTAATAACTAGTGAGTTTAGAATACCTTGATTATTTTTTTAAAATAGCACTAGCATATACTTCAGCAGTTATATTGTAAAATTATAGATTAAACCACGGCAAAATTTCTACTTCTCTACGGATATAATCCAAGTTAATAATGCCAGTGAGTTAAAAGCATATTTATCACATGATATAAACCGTAGGACTAAATGAATACTGAAAATAAATGATAAATTTTAAAATATGTATTTCAGTGAATTTACAAAAAGCTCTTCGAATACTAATGTTGGTAAAAAGTTTCGTTTCTGGACGATTCAGGAAGAACATTTTTAATTTTGTTTGGTAATACATAAATGATTAATTTATTCATTCAAGCCTTAATCGATTTATAGCGTAAACCAAAACATTAAACGACTTATCTGCACAATATTATATACAATTTTTCGATTGTAAGTCCTGAAATATAAGAATCTTATTTATAAAAATCTTATTAACAAAAAAATAATGAAAGCAAATTATTTTCAGAGAAAATTACAAGTATATTTAGTTTTCTTTTGTTTTTCCTTCATAATACTGATTTAATACTTTGTTGTTGTTGTTGTTGTTGTCGTTGTCGTATTCACATGAGATGAAGAAGATCTCGTATGGAAAAATGGTTGCCAGAGCCTCGAAAGGTTGAACTTCTTCCAGTCCTGCAGGAATCAAACCCGGGTCCCCACGCTGGGCCTTGCAGGCAAAGGCCGTGTATCTTGTGATCAACCCAATACACCAAGAAGACGACAATTTAATACTTTATTATCATATTTTTTTGTAATTACCATTATGAGTGATATTTTTCTTGAGTCTTTATAAAAGTGAATCTGAAATCTTATCTAATCAAATCTAATGCAATATAAAATTGTTCTTTTACCTTTATACATAAAATCTGTCCATTAATCTCTTCCATTATCGTTCATTTTTTTCATTATCTTCCTTTACTTAAAACAATGACAGTATATTTAAAGACCACGCAACTAAAATTGTTTTGGTGGAACCTTTCTTCTTATATTATGTTTCATGTTTGTAATTTTATAACTTGGGTTGTACTGAATGAATTTTGATGTTTTTACTGTTATGTAGGTTGTTTATCTAGGAAACTTTAGTGTAGGGAACATTTGTGTGGCTGTGCAGGTTGCAGAGTCATATTAATATTTGTGAAGCCTGTATGAGAACGCGAACAAACACAAAGTGCTGCAGATTGCGCGATGATGGCAATTTTGCTCTGGGGCCTTCGATATTAACATGACAACTTCAACGTCAACACCACAACTCATATGCAAGCAAAATCTAGTTAATAATATAATTTTAGTCGCCAACAAAAGTTAGTCAATAACATTAGGTTCAGGTTACAGAGCAATATTAATATTTGTGAGATCTGTTCTAGACCAGGAGCAAAATACGGAGCGCTGCATTTGGCGCGACGACTGTAATGCCGCTCTGGGACCTATTTGTATACATCTAAAAATATATTGTGTATATAAGAAAAACCTGAAGACTTTTATTAAGTTTTCCTAATTTAAATAATTTTATGAATTTACTAACAAGTAAAAAATCGAAATATTTAAGAGTTTATTTAGTTTAATACATAGGTTTATAGTTGAATACATATAATATATTCCCCTTTTTAAGGTATGTCACGAAATCTTCTAAATGTACTGAAAAAATTTAGATTAATCTATTTATTACATATTTTTCATTACTTTTCATAATTTCATTGGTTTTCATAAGTTTAATTTGCATAACAAAATTTAATTTGTAATACTAAATGTTATTGGAAAAACGGAGAAAAAGATTTAATATCTTTTAAGCAGTTTCTTTGAATATTAAGCTCCAAATACTTTTATTCTTTGTTAAGTTATACCTATGTACAGATTAGAGTAAAATTTCTGTAACAAAGTGAATTTATCAGCCTTAAATAGTAAAAATGATATATTTATATTTGTAAGCCTCAAATAGTGGAAACATAAAACGATTAGACGCAGGAAAAATTAAATTCTAAGTATATATTATTAGCAACTTAGAAATTAAATATTCAAAATATGCTATTATATGTACAATAAAGATAAGGAACATTTTTGCTTTTAGACAAGTAGTGATTTAATACAAATTCAAAAATTTTAAAAATGATAAAAAAAATTCCAAAGCCATTGTTACTTATTTACTTGTTTGTAAATGTGGTATATACACGCCCACTTAAGTTGCCAAACAAAATTAAATTGTATCATTTGTTCAATAAAATATAAATTGGAACCCATTTTACGGACAACCACGCTTCGTTACTTTTATACTCTGTACGAAGACCAGCACCCTAATAGTCGATATGTTGCCAGTATTGATTAACGATTGACCTCATTACTGGACAGTGCTTATCTTAATTAGTTTCATTATACCTTATCGTGGACCTGTTTAAATTCATCAAGGGCTAGTGTATTTATTTTATTTTTCCGAATATCTTCATTGGAATACTTAAATAAAACCCGTGTACGTTAAAACACTTATACCCGTTAAATTCATTAGGAGGTGTTATTTTAATTTTATTGCGTAAAAAGTAATTAAGTACATAATAAGACTACGTTACTATTTTTTCCAAGTAATGTTTTTTTTTTATATGGAGGCTACATTAAACAGAAGGTTGATTTAAATTAGGTAATTTTAATGAGACAAATAGGCAATATATATATATATATATATATATATATATATATATATATATATATATATATATATATATATATATACATATCAAACTTTAATGTAAACATTCGCATAAATCTGCTATAAATATCAATAAATCTGCAAAACGTATGTTTTGCAGATTTATTGCTACATGAAATTCTTCTTGTTAACAACGATGGCTAAATTTAAAAAAATTGATAATGTGGTGCATTGTAAAGATGTTTATGAACCTTATATATTTTTGTTTGTAAATTCTTACAAGATTTATAAATAATAATATATACTCTTTAAAAAGAAGAAAATACTGCAAACAAAATAACATACATACAAAAACTGAATAAAATCTTCATATAGCAAGGTCATTTAAAAGGGAGCAAGATGGAACTAAAAAGGGAGTAGGAAAAAAGAATTATGAGGAAGGAAGAAGGATTTTTCATAAAAACTGATTGTATGCGGGGCAAAAAGAAAACTCGATTGATTTTTAAGCTTATATTTAGATCGTATGCAGACAATATGTTTGTTTTCCGCGACCAAAAATATAAAAGAGGCAAAAATGTTGAATGCATTCTAATTTTTAGAAAGCTAGAAAATTTTAAAAACACTTGCATTTTGCCGAAAATATGACGACTGATATCATTTACTTGACCTGCCAACTAAAATTTTGATCTATCTGTAGACGCAAGTCTCTGTAATTTTGATTTTTGTCATTTACGTAAATAAAATGGTATGCATCACTTAACATTAATGTAACCAATCTGCTCCCCATCCAGAATATTGGAAAAAAGGACTGGAGAAAGAACTTTTTTTTGGGGCACACCAAAATGGTAAATCCTTCGACCAAAATATATACCTGAAAACTTGACAGATTATTTACGACTGTACAGATATGAGTTAACCATTCTAGTGAATGTTGAGGTATGTTTAAAGACCTCATACAAGCTACCAGAATATCAGAGTTAAGGGAGCTACGTGCATTATTGAAATAAAAAAGTTCAAGTTTATTTAAACGTATACAAAAAGTACAAGTATGTGTAAGTACAATTATGTATACAAGAAAAAAAAACATTTATATCGAAAACTTTTGCGCAAAGGAATACCTCTGAATAGCATAAAAAACGACTTTAGTCCACCTTCGCATCTTCAAAGCAAAGTTATACTTGAATATGTTTTTAGTACAGCAAGAAAGTAGTATAAATTTTTGATTTTATTGGGAAAAGCGCTTTAGAATACGAGTCGAGATGTAAGTTATCATCATCAAAAGGTAATCTATGGAAATGAAGCGTTCCGGCTTATTTTTTATATATATTCTGATTTTTGGACCCTTATTAATACTTTTGACAGATATTATCCTCCTGTTCGATTCATTTTACTTCCAGATATTTTTTGTTCACATTAATTATAATTTTTTCCTATTTACGTATATGTGTGAGTGTATTATACATATATATATATATATATATATGTGTGTGTGTGTGTGTGTGTGTGTATGTATATTTATATATACATATACAGACTGTACCAAAATCAAGTCAAGCGGATACAGGAGTAGGCCAGTTTACGACTACTTGATAATATAAAACAATCGATGCCATTTTGTTTTTATGATATAAGCATTATTATTCTAACTTTTGTAACGGTTGATTACATAATACTGTTATTGAAAACCGATTTCCTTTAAGTTAAACACGAAAAATGTTTGAACCGGTTAATTAAGAAGGGGAACAATTCCGTTTTTTTCATATATGGCAATTATGATGGCTTTCACATTTTTTGTCCACTGACTTGTTCTTTTTCTAACCTTTCCCTTATCAACAGATTTTTTTACTAATTGGTAACACTGGGTTGAAAATTTTTACATTAATCAGCTGTTATTTTGAGGTTGATTTTCACGGCATAGTTCTTTGTGGTGTTTGATTTTTGTGGTGATATAATTTGATTAACATGTCTGGAAGCGAATGCGATGCAGTAGAAGACATTCACGGAAGAAAGAAAAGCGTGAGAAAGGAAACTCCAGCGTAACATATCAAACGCAGTCGTATAAAAGGTTTATCATGTGATAAATATAAAAGAGTCTCGGCTTTCGCTCATTTACATGCTCTCAACAGTAAAAATGAGCAAGACATTTTTATATAGCGTCATCAAGATTGTACCAATCATACAAAAATGGCAACAGATAAACGATCCCAAAATAACAAAACCTAAACAAGCTTTTAAAGTTCGAGTATGTAAAAAACTTTTCTGAGTATTTACTCCATAAAATTATTTCAACTGCAGCGTTTAAGTTCGACGGAAATCATTCCCTTTGATCACAAAGGAAATCAAGGTAATCAGAGAACAATACCTGGTAATCTAAAGAACACATTTCAATTTCCCCTATGAAGCTATCTTACTACGCTTCGAAATAGCATCTTGATTTCCCGGCTGACTTAAACGTCAAAATAATGTATAAGTTTTTAAAGAGCATTTTCCAGCATCAGCAGTGAATCAATCGTTTTACCACAAAGTCTTTAAAAGTCATTTCAACTTACATTTTGGTAGACCCCAAGTGGAAGTCTGTTGTGAATGTGAAAGGTTTCTATATCTTAATCTTAAGATTAAGATACAGAAAGCGCACTTGAATGAAACAGCTGTTATGACTGCATAAGCAGGATGGAGGTACGCAAAAAATGAGCAAAACAAATTTGTGCCAGTATGAAAGTAGTGCAAGAGCACCGTAAAACAAGAGATAATGTTCTTGGATTATGTTTTGATTATATACAAAACATTTTACTTCTCTGTCTAGCATAGCAGAAAAGATTCTATTATTGAGAGCTTTCTTTATACCCTTTCTGAAAAAAAAATCCTAAAACTGATGAAAATCGTTTTTATCTATATTACGAAGGGATTGCACTGCAGAGAACTGAAACATATTCAATTTTATGGCAATATATTCAGGAACAGGTTCCTCTAACAATAAGAGAACTTTACATCTTTACAGATGCTTGTGATAGTAAGAATAGGAATCGTGTAATAATAAGCCTATAAGGTATGGTTGATACAGGACAATTTGATAAGATTTACCATCGCCTGCCTGTTCGTGGTCTCTCTTTTTTGCCTAATGACCAATCTTTTGTAATATATAGTAAAGTATAATATAATAGTAAGACAGTATTGAAAAGAAGTAACAGATACTATAAACCAATGGAAATTTGCCAACTTATATGCAGCGCACATCGAAAGTTTACTGTTTCTATGGTTAAAACTGAAGACATATTGGACTTCACAGGACGAGATTTATATAAGAGAGATGCCATATCTGCAGACAATCTCAGCAGGTGAAAATGAGGTAAGATATCAAAAGCAGCATTTTTTGGTGTTCCATTTCATGGAGTTTGAGTATAGATCTGATCCGAAAGGGTGTGTAGTATGTCGCCCATTTATTCAAAGTTATAGGCGAGTTAATATATTTAATTTGAGAAAGAACCGATCAGCTATTATATATAACATTATCAGAACAAAGGCATACAATGGTCTAGTACCCATAAACGTCAAGTAGATTGAAGATCTGAGGCGCACTTTGCAATACATCCCAGAGGTACACAAGGAGTTTTTGTTAACACTATTGAAAACTGGTCTAATAAGAGTATAAACAATGATGATGAATAAAGTCGTAGTACCGGTTTTCAGTGTGCCTTTCTTCATTTTTCCTTACTTTTTTCCCATTTGAGCTAGAAAGGGAATATGTCAACAACTTATGAAACATTTAAAGTAACTTCTTATTCATCTATAAGGTTTACACGATATTTAATAGGGGTTTTCAAGGAAATATATTAACGGATGCAAGAGCAATTGCTTTGCAAATATTTTAATTTCTCTTTTGAAAAAAATTTTAAATAAAAAAATCGTGACAAATAACCAAAACTTGTTTAATTTTATACAAAATATAACAACTCCCCCTGACTGATGTAATAAAAGTGAAACTGTTTTATAACTTTGTTTGTTAGTAATAAAATAATCACAAATAAATAAAGAATCCCTACCAAATTTGGCCTAACTAAGAATGTTGAACGCGACTTTGCTCGCTTGAAATACGAATGTCGCAAAAATTGTGTATAGTTGTTTGTTATTCAATCTCACCAAAACAGTGGGATTAATTATCATGAAACTTAGTATAGACCTTCTTCTAGATTGAAGCTAATACCTATCTAAATTTCAAAAATACCCATTTCCTATAAAATGAGACACGGCGTTTTCTTAAATATATTGCTTAAGTATCTAAAAAGCCGAATGTAACGCCGAATGTATGTAAATTCCGCAGCCATCTTATGAATTAAATATTTATAAATCTGAAACTTCCATTTGCGTACATTTAATTTACGCAAATAGAAGTTTCAGATTTATATTGGAAGTATAAAATAACTAATGACAGTGAATTAATGACGCCTTAATAAAAGTAACATACACATATTTGAAACTTAGTTTAACTATCGAACTAATGAACCGCTATATTAGGAATAGATATTAACAACATTGTCGTGCAGAAAAAAAATGGGTGTTCAATTCATGAATAAATAACGGAACATCACTAAAGTAGTCTCGCTTCAATGTTAAACTTACAACTCGAATAACGGCACATTCAGCTCCAAAAATAATCCCAAGTCGATACGGTTTCTAGACTAGGCGAGTCATTATTTACGCTGCCATTGAATGGCATTGCGGCCTCGTCAATAAAATAACACTCAGTTTTATTGTAGGCGGAGTCGTGCGCGTCCGTCGCGTGTCCACGGCCGAGCATCAAAACAGGACAGGTACGCGCTTGATAGATGGTTTATTTCACGGGTAATGAATATCGAGAACAAAGGGTCCGAAACAATCCATCTTGCGGGCTGAGCCGCCGGGCAGGTCGGCGTCGATACAACGATGCATTCAGCTGATGCATTGTTGTCATCCGCGATAGTGGAGCTGGTACATTAGTCAAATTGGATTATGGCAAATGATCGAATGTCGACCGAGTGTTTGTTTATTGGCAGGTTGCGAGCGGTGAATCGACGTTAAATGGGATGAGATGCTGCTTAATTCGCAGAAGCGAAGTGTTTAATGTTTTGGGCAATACTGCAAGTTTGAAAGACTGATTCAATTGGAGTAAAACCATCGATCAAATAATTGTAATAATATCTGGTGATCTCCTATCAATGTAGGTTCCTATCACAGACGATACTCATCTGTATTCCACATCGACTTACACGTATTCGTATAAGTTTGCTTGTAATTAAGACTTTTGACATTATTATATTTTAAAAGATTCTGAATCTAAATATATCTTTAGGGTCTCCTTTATATATAGGTAATAGTCCCATATATCTTTGCATATAACCAGAAACCGTTTAATCGATTTTATTTTGACATTTAGAATTTCTTAGATTAGAAAGAAGTATACAATCCATAATACTTCGAAAAGAAGAAGTTTTTTTTCTTTTAATATGAACGAAGAGAGAGATTATGATAAGAAAGCTAATTAATTATTAATTCTAAGAAGTATTATTTAATATTAATAAAGGTATTATACAACCAGTAGCTAAAATTTATTATGTAGTTTTTTTGCTGCTGGTGTTTTATATAAACCTCAATAGACATCACTCTCCTTAATAATAAGGCTGTACTGATTGGCTTGGGACCAAGCGGTAGTAGGTATAATTTCAAGGTTATATGCAATTCGTTTTTGAAACAAAATTATTTTTAGAAAAAACATTGCGCGTGTAAGTCATGCTCACTGAACGTGAAACTTAATTTTGAAGAACGTAAAAATTCTAGTCACAAGTCAGCCGTTGCTGTGATGTATTTCATTTTAATAGAATTTCCAATTATTTGGGATCATTTTTAGACTATTGACGACTGAAATTGTATTAATTTTTACTTATATTATTTTTAACACTAAAAAATCATCCATTTCATGGCTTTAGCTCGCACATTTAAATTTAATTTCTTATTTCTAGTTATTATCAAACACTTGTATGGGGGCATATTTTAAAACTATTCCGATACTTACATAATTTTTTTTAGAATTAATGTGTCATAACAAGGTAACCTTTATATCACACTTTAATTAAATATTTTTTGATCCTCAAACGGGAGTAAAAAGACTGTATTTGAGTTACTTTCTAAGGGTGGATCTACTCTTTAAATACATGTTGTGTGCTTAACGTAATCAATGAAAAATCTAATCAAGTACAAGTAGAACTCGCAGTGCGAGGGCTCCGTACACATTTCCGTACTTATAAATATTTAAGCGTACGCAAACTATTTACAAATATTAATTTTTCACAACGTAAATATATCGCAAAGTATTATATACTACATTTTTCTCAGACGTGAAAACATGTACAAAAGTTATATTAAATGTATTATTGTCTATAATATCTTTCGTGGTCGTAAAATTATGGGGATTATTCCCATAATTATGACATTTATAGTCATCGCCCCAGTGTATCTCCGAAGATATAATACCTAAAGTTACAAAAAAACAATATTTTTCAAACCCTTATAACAAGCCCTTTTAAACGATACCCTGCATTTTATATGGAATAAAAAAAATCGAGTAATTAATTTGCCCTCCCTAAAATTTACAAATGAGTATTTTTGAGTTTTAGCGTATTAATATGTTTTATTACTGAACCAAGTTTCCACTTCAAGCCATTTCTAAGAAAAATAGGCTATGGAGAACACACGAACAGACACGCGAGTGGTCATAAGGGTTCCGGTTTTCCTTTTAAGGCACGAAATACTAAAAGTGAAAAAAATGTTTATGCTTGTTATGAACTACAGAGGAGAAATAATTGAAGATCTTAGTAGAAGGTGTTGAGTAGGTAATGCCTAAGGAAATATCAAAAAGAATAACAACTCGATAGTGTCAGATAGGAATTGTTTGTTAACGTACTGGCTCTAAATGTGTATCTAATCTTTTTTCGTTGCTAAAAAGCTACCTCGGGTCACAATTTAGAATTGTTATGTATTGTTAAAGGTACTCATCAATTTTTTTTAAACTAGTTTAGACATGAGATAATATTTGACTCAAAACTATGATTCTAATAGAAAGTGAATCCAAGATTTTCTACTCTGACAAAAACCAAAGCAATTTTACCACCTAACTAGCCATGACGTCGATATTATAAAAATTCATTTATTACTTTGGTAAGAGTCAAATACATAGTAAGTTTTAAGTATCACTCCACATCTCGACGTTATTCACAAAAAATTGGATATTCAACAAGGTAATGTAAAATTCATATTACGACCTCCCTGCCAGCCATATTTTATTCCTTACGATTTCAAACTGTTTCCGAAACAAAGAAAAATTACAATAATGAAGAATGTGAAGCAATGAATTGGTGTAGAATGATTTCTTAAACATGGCATAATGATTGGAGAATATACGGATAACTACCACTGAACTTGAAGTTTACTGAGAAAAATTAACATGTTTTAAAAATGTGTGTATTTCTTAATCATTTTAAAAATTTTCTTATCACTAATTTTTAAATTACCTTCTTACCTAGAGCAAGATGTACATGTAACAGATAATTAAGTGAGTCTTGTGTATTCGTAAATAATCTCTCACTTTAAGATATAGTGATAAAATGCGCTATCGTTATCTAATACCACATCCTTTCGAAACGTAGGTAAATTTTTTTCTCAAAATGTTATCTAAAAGCCTTTCAAGCAGTTTGGAATTCGAAATATGACGACTGACTGTCTACATATTTAGTATCCAAAACCAAAGAATGACTCTATGAATTTCTTGAAAATTGGGCCTATAACATTAAATCGAAAAAAAATTCCATTTACCTCTTGGATTTTCAACACTTTCTGACAAAATCGTACTTTTATATCCTAATTATTAGTTTCCAATCATCGAAATTTATTGATTTGATATGAATAATGTCTTTTCATCGGAGTATTCGTTCTATCTCAAATTATGGGACTACCGCTCGGGTTAAGGCCCATCTCTACATTCTACTTATCCCCTATACAGTCTTACTGTGTCTGTTTTCTATAATAATAATAGTAATACGTTTGTTGATTAAAAAAATATGACTCTTTTCTTTTCCAAGTAAAAATATTAAAACGTTATGCGGTTCAAAAATCCGGTAACCTTGCTAAGACGTTTAATTTATATAATAACACTAATCCCGATATTTATGCATTTCAAAGTCCGAGGAAAAACCGAAAAATTGTTAAGGAAAGTAAACCATAACACAAGTGTAGCGGATCAATAAACGCAAGAATAAGCTGACGAGTGAATAATTATTTAGGGTAATTTAGATCTAGTAAGTAGTAACACTTTGAAAAGCGTTATGATTATCTCATATTTTACTCTTTATGAGAAATATGACTTAAAGTTGTTTACTTTCTCAAATTAACTTCTTTAATTCCTCACAATAATTATAATTTTCCACTTGTTACACTTTGGGTTCATTTCCAGGGTCACTTCGTAAAGAAAGCAATGTCAAATTTATTATTCAGAAGGCTGATGAAATGAAAAGGTTTTTAAAGTAAATTTTGAAAAAAGTTATGTCAATTTTTTTAAAATGACGTCAAAAATTAAGTTCATAATTATACTAACCTGTTTTCCATTAATATTTGGCGATATGTAAAGATGTAAATAAGAACATTTTTCGTCTCGAATAGGCCAGTTAGTCAACAAGTTATAAGTTAAGAAACATTTTATCACTCTATGAGCTCGGTGCCTATATATATATATATATATATATATATATATATATATATATATATATACATATACATATATATATATATATATACATATATATATATATATATATATATATATATATATATATATATGATATGGTGTACTAAGTAACTAAATGAAATGTTGTAACAAAATGTTTGAGTTATCTTTAATTTAAATATCAATATATTAAAATTGTAATTAACTTTATGACAATTTATTTTTACGTTTTGAGAAGATGTGATGTTAAACTATTCATAAGTAGACAACGTGGATAGACATTTTTTGTATCTTATTGTTATTTCTTAATTTACTTTTAATTATTATTATTATAATGTATATTCCAAGTGCATTTAAGGAAAACTTCATTAAAACTTACAATATATTTCTATTTTCAGAGGAGAAAAACGCTGAGGTTCGCCGTAGTTTCAAGTCCATTTCGACCTACTTTCAGACTAATGTCAATGATTTTAAAATGAATATATGTGGATATTTTAATAGGATAATATTTTTACATAATTTTATAGCACTAGTTCACTCGTACTTGACAAGTTTTTTAGTAATTTTTAAGCTTCATTTGCGGAATATTAAGCTTTATAATGACCTGAAATAATTGTCACAGAGCTACCCTCTTATTCGCTTTTTAATTTTTTAATCGTGGATTAAAAAAAAAACCTTAAAAATTATTTTATGCATCAACTGTTCAAAAAAAAATATAAATATAAAAAAGTGAAGCATATATAGATGCAAAAAATAGTAAACCAATTTCTATATAGAAAGTGATCTAGGATGATGCGCCACACACGAAGCACATAGTAAGTACACGGCCACTCCATATGGAGATCAAACAATCGGGCTGCGTTCATGATGCTGGCTAAGCTGACCTCGTAAAGTTTAATACGTAACACTTGGCTGCGCTCGACTAGCGCGGGCACCGGCGACCCGCATTATGCAAATCCGACTATAATAATTCACTATCTGCCTCGAACTATCCATACTCACTATGTCAAAGTAATGCGCCCCGGGATAATGTGGAGAATAAGCTAAGTCGGGATTTGAGTAGTCATTATTATTACTATTATTAGCTATTACTTTCTCGGGCGTCGCAAGAAACACGACCGACATTTCTTAGATATATAAATAACTTTTTTTCTCTATGTATGCACGTAATTTTCTATTAAGGACAGAAAGAGAAGATTCGCTTTCGGTTTATTCAGTATATTGGATTTCCAATTTCACTGAGCACGATTTGGTAAATCTAGCCAACAAAATAAATAACAATTCTTTGTGAGTAACGTGAAAATTGGGCCTGATACATACAATTTTCCGGTTTACTATTTCCAAGCGAATAAACAAATTTTAAAACAAGGACATTCTGACTTGTTTTGCGGAAAAATTGCTTTTCCTTTTTTTGAGCGGACGTTGTTAACCGCTCTTACTGTTTGGATTATTATTTTGAACTAACTATATTCCCATTATCCTACGTATAATCTAGTTTAAAAAAATTGAAGAAACTGAAAATATTTTATTCTGAAATTACTGAAAGCCTTCCATTAAGGGTTATTTCCCACGATTCCTCATTCACTGTTAAATCCCATGTCATACCCAAAATTCCGCCATTTTTTTAAGAATTTCGAAGTGCGTGTAATTATAGTTTCCACTGTTTACTCTATTCGTGGTAAAAGAGAGTGGGAAATTGATAAATGTTTGTGGAACCATTTCCTATCTATCATGCAAAAATGCTTGACGATAACCTTATCATCTGCGATATATACAATAGAAAGGACGTAAAAGGAAATCTTTAATTGTTACCAAAGACATGTTACTTATTAATTAGGATCGATATTGGTGACTATTTTTCACAAACATAAAACGATATAGAATCGCTTCGTCAAAAAGTCATATCAGTGCTCTAATCTTATTTATGCTTGATGTAATGTTTTGTCTAATACCCAGTTCCTTAGCTATTAATTACAACTTAGACTCAAAATAGTATGTAGAGTAAATTCGTCCACTTAATAAAACGAGATAATTGACAGCTTGTCTATAGATGTCCAAAAATATACTGTACATCGCATGGCTGTTGTATTCAAACGCGAAAGAATTTGTATACCGACAAAACACGATTGGCATATGATAACTAATTAATACATATAGTTGTGCTACTTCTAAGTTGAACATACTTGCACATATTATTTATTACAGTCAATAACGTGCAAGTTTGATTTTCACGTAATTCTTATTTCCAGTATCGTGTTACATTGTAGGATAACGGAGCAAACTTCTATTAATTCCAATATATATCTCCTAATTATTCTCGTATCAATATCAGACTTGATGCAGAGATGTGATATCCTATCTTTTGTGTTTCGATATTCAACGTCCTGTAAAATGAGATCATATTCTGCACTCTCGTTAAGGTTGTCATGGGCAATGGATATAGTTTCCATCTTTTAGTTTGAATGAGAGAACTTGATATAAAAGTATGCCAAAAGCATAAAAGGGTATGAAGTATAATAAAAGAATATAAAGTGTATAAAATAATGCATCAGGGCAAAATTCATAAAATGAATAAGTAGTTATTTCACATTGACGTTTTGACATATTATCAGTTATGTATTTTATGTATCTAGCTTCACACAATACTGATATATATATATATATATATATATATATATATATATATAGCAGACCAAAGCTTTTAGGCTTGTCTCTCTACTTAATCTTTTTTACGCCGAAAACCACAAAACTCGCGTTTTTACCTCACTCACTTTATCGCTTTGCAAACGCAGTCGCTCCGCTCGCGCAGTGCGGCGCCTCCCGCTTTATTTCATATTAGAAAGTCCTTATAAAACAAATAAAGGCACTCGCCGAGAGACGTGGACGTATAAGCCGTCATAATGGGCTGGAATCGCAACATGCTTCCGCGAAAAACAAAAAAGGGGCGGCCGCGGACGTGCTCAGCGTACCGAGCGGCGCGCCCGGCTAATGTTCCGGCGAGGGCTCGCGCCGCCCCATTATAATACCCGCGCAAAACGATTCGAGAACAGCATGCTAATATCGTGTGTCTTTTTGAGGAGGCGCCGACGGTGTCTCCCAGCGTAAGAGTACGCGCTGCGGTAATGATTTTTGCTCAGTGAGAAGGTGGAGGGTAAGAGCTGGCAGGTTGTTAGCGCTAGAAGGGCAGACACTTAACGGGTTAGTAGCCGTTTTTTATTTAACGTTACTTGGAATATATTTTACTGTCAAAAATTGTATCTTGCGGGTTAGTAGCCGATTTTTATTTAACGTTACTTGGAATATATTTTATTATCAAAAACGTATATACGTTAAGAATTGTCTAAGAGCTTTATCTGTAACGAAATTACGTCAATATATGTGCGTGTACTTAGAAAAGCTTTTATTCATAAACGGGAATACATAAAATACGTCTGCATGGCTGATTCATTTATTAAATACATTTTTACCAATGATTGAAAACGCAATTGATGCAACAGGATTTTTAAATAACACTATAACTTTGCTTATCGTTATCAAAATTGTTTATCGACCAATTGAAGTGAAAATATAAAAAGCGACTGGATGAGAAAAAAAAGCGACTGGATGAGAAATAACTAAGAAGTATCAGTTAGTATAAATATTTTATAGTGCAAAAGAGAAGATCGAGGTTAAATCAATAAAGTTAGCTTAGTAAGAATTGACTTCACGCTACGAAGGTTCAGTATCTACAGTATTATTTAAAGTCACATACATTTTAGTACAAAAGGCCGTTTTTTTTAGTTTAAAGTGCACGTGTGGCAAATATTAATTTTTTTGTACTATATTTCAAAGTAAAATCATGGAGAATTAGGATAACTAATTTTTTTGTATATTATAACATAAAATTTATTATAATCAGTGAATCTTAAGTATTTATTTGTTTAAAAACAGGATATTCGCAATATTGACAATATAGACTTGGTTTCAACGAGCAAAATTTAAAAATATTCTTTTAAAAGAGCTTTTCTCAACAACAGCCCGTAAAAATAGATCGTTTTACATTAAAAATAGATATTAACCCCAGTTGCATGTAAATTATGTTGGTATAGCAAAGGTTCCCTGAGTTCAAAATAAGACACGTATACAGTGCATGAATATAGAGCCCGACGCGGCATCATCAAAGCGATATACGGTCCAACGCACGCAACCTTATTCGATCTTGAATAGTGAGCGACACGAGAACTATTTCGCAGAAATTAAAATCGATTATATTCGTAATTCAGTGTTTTTTTTAAAGTTTCTTATGATAATTACATTTTCATTATAATCAAATTAAATTTGTGTAATAATGAAATAACAGTTATGATAATGAAGTTAATTTAACTGTAATTATGACTAGAAAAACGTTTAGAATAAAGAAATAATTAAACTTTTTTAATGTGAAATGACATTTTACTATAACAAATACCGTACGGTGGATATGTGCGGAACGGTGGATACGTGCGGAGTGCGGGGTTTCCATTTAAAAATAACAAACCTAAAATTAAAATGAAACAAAACAGCGAATACCAACCGGCATTGAGAAACATGGCAATTTAAAATAGAAATTCTCAGAAATTAAGGAGAACAGACGCGTATCAGAAAAGTAATTCAGCAATCTTTTATTGGCCATATCAAATACTTAAAAATATTAATGTTACCATCATCTAATATTTCAAAATATTAATGTTACCATTATAACAAAATAATACGAATATATTGTACACCAAAATACTACACTGCTAGAATGTAATAATGAGTTTTTTCATCTTTTCCTAATATTAGACGTTCGACGTTAAACTATGCGAATAGATACGACGATTTTATATTACAACGAATATATTAACCCAATCTTTTTTATCCAATCGTTGTTGAAATTTCAATTTCTTGATTTCTCATAATACTATATTTTTCTCATCAAGATTAATTAAGAATTGTGTGAAAAAAGATACATAATGGTATAGTTAAAAACTGAGATATAAGATTTCAAAAATTTTCTGAATCTTACCATTTTATGGCAAATCTAATTGGCCAAACAAATGTTCATGGTGTTTCTTGCTAAGTTTACGGTATTTTACATCATGGGAATTTATGGACATTGTAAAAATAACTGTCAAAAAAATATATTTGTATGTCACGAAATGTCGACGTGTCCAAATCTCATTTCTACATCAATAGGTCGAAAGAAGAAAAAAACGGGCGAGTTATAACAAAAACAATTGTGTACAGTACATTTTATATAGTTTTACATTAAATTGTTAATAAAAGCAAGATATTTTTGTATCAATAGAGTACATTAAATATCTACCAATATCTATTTAAAATGAGTATGAAGTTTGTATGGCAATTACTTGTAAAAGAATAGGCAATTTAGAAAGTAACAGCTGTGATATATATATATATATATATATATATATATATATATATGAAATCATAATTCCCCAGTAGTCAAATATATATTTGAGATTATTTGTGTTTTCTAGTAGAATCTATTCTGCCGGCACGACGTTATATTCCAAAGCTAAGGGCGCACAAAAGTACAAAATGTTTTACTAGCATATACTGGTCATACTGGCATAAACTGGCCATACATATATATTTAGCTAGACTAGACTAAAATTAATATTCCAATATCTAAACTATAAATAAACTTAGAAGGTTACGCAAATGTCAATAATAAAATCGATGCTCAAATCGGATCGTCAAAATATTATTTTACAATGAGTTATTACTACGCTTTGAATAAATGTTTATTCCGATATGCTATAAATATAAAATTATCTTCTATTTAATTTTAAAAATTGATTTCGCAGTTATGGAATGAAACGCCACTATTACGGTAACATCTCGAAAACATGAGAACGAAATTGTATACGTATGTGTATATATATATATATATATATATATATATATAAATACATATATATATATATATATATATATATATATATATATATATATGTATATATATATATATATATGTACCTAATACGCGTTATGTATGTATATTTTCAGCTAAATTTTATTTATTTATTCAGGTTTAATGTCTAGTGAACGCTTTCTCTTTGCAATTTTGTTAGTTTAATGTGTTTATTATTTTGGTATGTTGGACATTTGGCGTTATCCTTCTTGTACCAAATTTAATTTGTTACTTTTAATCGATTTAAAAATACAAGTAATCTGATGGATAATTTTATACTACTTAATTTATTAAAACACAATTCAATGATTAAAGAGTAAGGCTAGCAGTAAATGTATTAATATATTGTTACGAAATTTGTATGTTTTAGTAGTATTTATTACTGTTTGTTATTATTTTGCACAAAGATGTACGGATTTCATGCAAAGATGATATATAAAGGAGAGATACATATTTGGTTCAGATTATAGTTATAGAAGTACAGATAATAGGTTTTTGCCTAAGATTGTATTCGTGTACTGTGCTCCTATTCGTTGATCTTAGAATTCATGGCTGCATCCTGCCTAAAGAGTATAAATAAAGCGACACGCGTTCTCGTACATTATTATTATTTTTAGGCTGATATTTTGTTTGAACAATTCGTATAGCGAATATTATTTTATTAATTATTGGTTGTTGCTTAACAATTGCTTATAAATTTGAGTCAATTAATCACATATTAATTCAAATAATTAAAATTAAAGAAATATAAAATTAAATGCTCTTCTTTATAAGAATGATTCGGTCATGCTTCAAATATAATACGATAAGAGTTCTTGTTCGGTTAAAATATAATAAGTATTAGCTCGCAACTTCGACCAACTAAAAATTACGAATTTAATATTCTGTAGATGGTATTTTGCGAAAAGTTAGAATTATTTAGTGAAAATATAAAAAAAAATTAATGATTCGACGAAGAAGTTGCTTAGTTATGCAAAACAACAGCAGCGGCGCCATTTACTGGCAGCTTGGAAAGTTTTTGTATATTAGACCATAATAGATTCTATTAGCGTACAAATCCTTGCCACGAATTTATTCATTCTTTAAAGAGCTGTGAAGTAAAAAACAAGAAAACAAACAAAGAAAAATACTTTTGCATTTATAGCAATCATATGAAGCCATAGTTGAGAACTTATAATCTCCAATACGCGTTAGGTAGTTTCGTGTGAAGATCAAACAATTGGGTATTTGACTAATTTTTATTTATTTCATTAATCATAATTTCAAGGTACAAGCTGATAAAGAGCGAAAATTGTTTTTAATAATCTTAAAAATTTACCGAGTTATAAAACTTTAAATTTAACCTTTAGAGAAGGACGGCAATACTGTGTTGTGAGGTCATTTTTAATATTGTACATTATGTTCTACGAGAGGAAAAGGGACAGGAATATACCCAACCCTATCCGTATCTTCAAATTTAGAAGCCTACAACTGGCTTATTTTTCAAACAATTTTTGAATTTTTTTCAAGATTGGTTTTAATTAACTTATATTTCACAATATTGTAAGAAAAATATCAAAATTTAGAATGAGTCAACTACCGTATTTCAGTTTGGTAAAATATATTAACTGTACATTTTTAGGGTCTCAATAAGGAAGACCTTCGTAAATTTCTGAACATTTCGCACACCAAATAATGATACACACACACACACACACATATATATATATATATATATATATATATATATATATATATATATATATATATATATATATATAATAAAGTTCATGGTTTCTTTCCAATGAGGTGCTCCTTTTATCTTTACAAAAGTGTAAGAAATATCGGTCGTAAATACAATAATATGTTGTATTTGAATAATGGCTCGTTACAAAAACACGAAAGCGCCGTAAACATGGAAAATATATAAGATATTTTTATATACTACCTCGCATCAAAAATAATTGAACTTCTAAACCATACGAGTATTGCTTAACCATAAATATCGTAAAATGGCACAGTGCATGTAACCCGCGGGCGATCACCTCATTACAGTAACTTCCTTTAGCATATCGATGCCACCCTTAGCAGCCCTTAAATCCAACACACACGTATTACCATAATTCTACTATTATATTACGCGGTACGACGGGTAGGTACATATTGACAATGCGCCGTCAAGATTGGGCAAGTGCGGACGGAAGCACCGCATGTGTCTTCGTTACCGTGGCTTGGGAAGCCCTACAACCCCGCCCTAGCGTCTTGGCGGTAAAGTTGCGGTATAATAGCGTATTCATTTTGTATCGAAGCACTTAGATTTATTGGGCTTTGCCGGAGGAGGATATGAAAAAATATAGGTACTGTATAAAATCCAGTGAGGTGGTTTGTACGTAAAGATTTTAACGGTGTTTTTTTAATAAAAAATATCTATTAGAGTTAAAATATCTAGTCAAATCGAGATAATTAAGATAGAAATTTATATGACTTTAATTTTATCACTTTGAAAAACTTTTCTTAATAAATTCATATCGATGTTATTATTAAATAAAAAAATCAAAGTTATGTTATCACTGAAATTTTTTTACCCTATTTTTCGCCCTGTAGATTTCGTGTCTTGAAGGTTTAACGACAAATTTTGCAAACATAATGAATGAAATGAAAATAATTGAAAGCCTTAACTCCTTTCATTGGCTACAAAACCCAAAAATGTACTAAAGTAGAAGTTGTTGAAGTGTACGCGGACGACTTCCGGAAATATTAGCTACAACTATATTAACGAAAGTTTAGAGAAAGATAAACGGCAAGGTGTCTATGCCGCCTCTTAAGTAATAGACAAGCAGCAATTCGGGTTTTCATTTTAAATGGAACAAAATTTGCAAATACATAACTTGAAACTTCCGTTCATTAATTTCCTAGGATCATTTTTTATACATCAGTTAAATAATTTATCCACCAAATAAAATAATTGGAATATTTAGCTGTCAAAAATAGCGCGGGTTCATGAAACTAACGGCAAACGGCAAAGAATACCTCGTAAATACTCTAAATGAAATAAAGTATACAAGCATAAAATTGTAGATTTCCTTCCACAACTATGGCCATTATATCTGTTCCATAATTAAATAATTTTTCCATTTAATAAATATTTTCGAATTTTCAGAATATTTATGTGGCTTTGTTTAAAAGAAGATATTTATAAAATCTCAAAGTAAATATTAATTTACACTCGAAGAAATATAGATCTAAATAGATTGCTTTAGTCTGAAATATGAAAAGGTAGCTGAAAGTACAATTGACGATATACAAATGATATAATCATTATACATCAAATGTCACATGGGAACTTTCAAAAATTTCAATGTGTTTTCGTGTGTGAGATTAAAAATTCTATTAACATCCCATCCGAACAATTTGGAATGGAAAACTCTCTACCCGAGAATAGAAACTGGAAAAACATTTTATAGTAATTTCCTTAAGAGAACTATGGTGACGTATTCCGGTCTTACATTTTGAGCAAAACGTTTGTCCTTTAAAGGTAAGTGGTTGATAAAATATATTTCGCAGGACTTCAAAGATTCGCTATGATACATTTTGGGTCCTGAAGTTCACTCAAAATACTACGAAAAATATATCGGATATGAAATAAACAATAAATTTGTAGTCGCTATGTTTATAAAAACAAATATTATTAAAATATGAAGAAAAAATGAACTAAAAAACACCAGAAAATTAATTGTGATTCGCTCTTTTACGAAACTATAATTTTCGATTTATAATAAAAAGGCATTGAAGGTAGCTCACTTCAAAGTGGCCAGCGAGCCCGGCGCCGGCTACACACAGAAAGCTCACACAAAAGCCCTCGTGGCTATTACGGCAAAGCTTTTGCGTGACCAACTCCATGAATCGCTTTCAATTGAAAACAAAAGGAATAATTTAGCTCGGTAACGTTTTCATTAATTATTTCTTTTGTAAAAATGAAACTCGATTGTTGTAAAGATAGAAATTCAAAGTGTTTCCTCGTGTGACTGGTTCCACGTGACTTAGAATAATATTGTATTATGTTCATTTGTTAAAATCGCAAGTGAATTCAAATTTTCCAGATTATATCGTATACCTATTAGTGGTAATATAATTTTTTATTAATAAAAACGAGGAATATTGGATATTGACAAAATACTAAGATATCTTCAGAATTAGGAAATATATTTTCCGAACTTGGGAAGAAATTTAAATTTAAAGCGACAACGTTACAATAGCTTAATAGTTAGGGACCTTTAAGAGTAATATATTTTTTAAACTAACTGTGATTAGGAGGTCATTTGTATCGAATTTTACCGTATACCTATTAGTGGCTATATAAAGTTTTTTAATAAAAACAAGGAATATTGGATATTGACAAAATACTAAGATATCTTCAGAATTAGGAAATATATTTTCCGAACTTGAAAAGACATTTAAATTTAAAGCGACAATGTTAGAATAACTTAATAGTTGTGGACCTTTAAAAATAATATATTTTTTAAACTAATTGTGATTAGGAGGTCATTTATATCGAATTTTACGAAATATTAACTTAATTATGTAAGCTTGGTATTGTAAGGTCAAATTGCAACCTCATCTTTTTAGTTGGTAAATTGCAAAAAACACAACCTATGTGTTACCTTAGATTTAAAAGGATTGCCTGCTCAGTTCTTTATGCAGTAAAACAGTGAAAGCTTCATCGATATACCTTTATCTGTTGTGTTACTTTAGTTATTTTGTATAACCTTATTTTTCTTAAAAATCCAAAAAATTTGATTTCTGAAATCTTCATCCAAAGGTTAGTAGTTTTTATGTGATGTTTTCTCAAACAAACACCAAATCGCATGCACAGCCAAAAATTTCGAAAAATGTGTTTTCATGTTTCATTATTTTTTATTATGTTTCCATAAATAATTTTGTTGTAAACATCTTCAGTGTGCAGATACGTCAATTCTACAGTATTAGTATATGTGTACATAAATAATACACAAAGGATGCAACGAAATTGTTTCATCCATTTACTGCGTTCAAGAGATAAGGCATTACATTTGACTTCTTTAATTATGCTAACATTTCTCCCACTCTTCCTGTTGGGAAAGTTGTTACATATTTCTAAATTTTCTAGTTCCCTTTAGGAAGAACCAGCGAGTTTCTCTTGGAGACTGACAGATAATGACGACAATGCAGTAATATGGTAATATAGATGCTAAACTAAATTATCGAAATTTATTAATAAAAAATCCATCTCTTAAGCTACGTTTTATGTGAAATAAAATAACTATCGCCATCTAGTGGAGAATTATAAAACTACGTTTTAATATTTTAAAGCTATGATGGGTGTTTATAAGGGAAGTAAATTGTGCTGTTGAGAAAAGTAAATAGTAATATATTAGCTAATTTAGTAGTGCTAAATAATTAAGTAATGTTTATTTTCCAAATTGTGAGAAAAATGCATTGAAGTGAGATTAGCTTTTCTGTTATGACCTCATAACAGATTTTGGATGAACAAATAAAACCGGTTTAATATTTTTTTTCATATCGTTTAATTTCGTATAATTTTCCTTTTTTGTTTAATCTCTAGGGAATGTAGTGTGGTAAATATCATCTTTGAGATTGACCTAAGGCACAAATTATGACTGCACTAAGTAACGTTAAAAATTGTTGAATGTATTTTATTGACATGTGTTCAGAAAGACAGATAGATATTACTAAATGCCGTTATTATGGTTTTTAGGTTTTCATAGCCGAACTAGGTACTCTCATCATTTCGCCATGTCTGTTTATCTATTCGTCCGTATGTCACAGCCGTTTCTCGGGCAGACTAGTTCTATGACGCTGAGATTTGACATGTTAATATACAACATTAATAACGCTTACAAAGGTTACACAAATTTTTTTCGATTTAACTTTCTCCACATAAAAAGTAGGGTGGTTTTTTATTCGCATACTCATTGTGTGGGGTGTCGTTTGAAAAGGCCTTGTGAAAATATTAGGGGTATGTCATGAACACTTAAAATGATCCGTTTACGAAATATGCTTAATAATTCATAATTTATTGTCAATTTTCTTATATATTTCGTAATTTATTGTTAATATTCTTTTTAATTGTAAGGTATTAATCTTTGACTGCTAATTTTTTATAGACTTACGTGTCGCCTTCCCTACCAACTAAATCGCTATTTTTTTAATATCTGATCAAAATAATAGTATATATGGTATAACGAAATTTAAAAAAAATCACGGCCACTTAGCTGTCATAATTTTCCTTTCAATTTCATTATACATTTTAAATTCATTTGCGCTCTACTAGTTTACTATTAATAGTCAACCAAATTATGGCTTAAATCAACTGAAAAAATTATTTCGTAATTTAAAATGCATATTTAATTTGTGACAGATATACCAGGAGATATAATAATATATTTACAAGAAGGGAAATACTATTGTATAAGCCTAAGTGTGTACGGAACCTTCAAAGTGCGAGTTATACTTGAAGTTCGAGTATAACTCATAGTAGTACCACTCGAGTATAACCATTTTTTTAGATTTTTGAAATACGTAATTAAAAACTTGGAAGGGAAGAGACACAGCAAAACAACTGAGAGACTCATATTTCCGGAAAGAAACACTATGTCAAAAAATATTCTTTTTTGTACATTTTAAAAAAATTTGTACAACCATACATTTTTTTTCACTTTTTAAGAAATCTGTAAAACTACATATTTTTTACATTTCAAAAAATTTGTACACTACATATTTATTTTTTACTTTTTAGAAAATCTGTAAAACTACATAATTTTTACATTTTAAAAAATCGGTACAACTACATATTTTATTTTACATTTTAAAAAATTTGTACAAATACATATTTTATTACATTTAAAAAATCTGTACAATTACATATTTTTTTTACGTTATAAAAAAATCTGTATAACCCATTTGACGGGCGAGAAAAAATGTTCATCCCTAAGTTCGTTGTTGTACATAGTATTTTTGCACTTTAAAAAATTTTAAATACTTTATTTCTATACGTTCATGGGTTCCTGTAAAAGTTTAACATAATTGGTCTTAAACTAAAAAAATATGATGTTCTAACATACGGACGTGCAGTTCAACAGACGGGTATAAAGAAATTATCGGGTTTCTCTTTACACGCCCATGTTTATATTGATATAATATCACCTATATTATATTAATATAAACATATTTAAAACTGCCTCGAAAAGAATTTTTCATTATTAAAAGTTATGTTTATTTCCTGACGATGTTATGGCCATTAAAACTTAAAATGGCCGTTGAAATTCGCAAGGCATCATTCGCATAGCGCCAAATCGCAATTACATGCCAATATTCTACCCTAACATCTCGGAAGAACCTCTTTCCTCAGTCGTAGCATAGAGGGTGAAATGTAAGCAGGGTTATAGCGATAAAAATTTCTAGCCCAAACAAGATGAAAGGGTGAAATACTTTTGGCATTAAAATTACTTTCACTTTATATTCCGAATCTTCACTACTTAATTCAGCAAGTACCTATAATGTCACTATTTCCTAACGGCTATATATTACACGTAATACAACGAGTTTTCAGAGAAATTAGTTGGGAATTTTTGTTGTATTTTTAATACGGGGCTTTCATGTTAGTTATGATTATTTTAATTTCCTAACATAATAATTTTGTTCGTTTTTTAGGATTTCGTCATAAACAGTTCATCCGATTAATGCGAAAGTTTTACCATCGCATTGTTTTAAGTGCCCAGATGAATCTATACTATACAAGCAATTTGTAAAATAGAAGAATAATAAATAGGCATTCCGATTTAAGTGAAGAGTGTTGAAGCACCACGTGCATTTTTGGGTATATTTTTAAACTATAGCAATAATATTAAAATAAGACGTGACAATATTACAGACAACAAAAAATGTATAAAAAAGAAATCATTCGACTCATTTTTTTACAAAATTAGATAACAAAAAAGTTAAATAAAGTAAATCGTTTTAACTACATGAAAATAGTATTTGAAAGAGTTGCATGTGGAAATTAAATCTACAAAATGGACTACCTTTTAAAAGAATCTTTATGTTATAAATTGTTATTTTTCAAAATTGGTTCGTACAGTTCTGCACGCGAATGAAAAACAAAGTAAATATCTAATTAGTTGAGAATGACGTTGTTAATGAAGTGACCATAAATAGTTATTGCAAAGAAAAAAAATCATTAAAAAATCGAGAGGGGTAATTATTTTTTAATAAAATACGAGTAGCCACGAAAATACGACCATTAGAACGATGATATCTTTGAAAAATTACTATCGCAAAATAAAGAACCTCTGACGAGAAAGATTGGGTTTGGGTAGATAGAAAAAATATATTTCAGTAAGATGATATAAATATTTGAAAAACTATTTGTAATATTATGTTAAATTTATCTTATCATCGTTTATTGAACATTTCTAATATTATTTGCGTGTATAAAGTAGCAAAGTAGCAATTGAAAGAAATTTAGAATCAGAAAAAAGGTTTTACTAAAAAAAATCAATGAGCAAAGTAAAAATCAATCGAAATCGCCGATCAAGAACATCAAACTACTTTAAGTGTAGTTAAAAAATATTATTCAATAATTTCTAAGGAAAAAAACCTTATGCACTTCTTATAAAAAAAACCATTCCCAAACAAACAAAATAAAGCAATTTTATAAATATTTCACATTTTCTTGAGTCCCGAAAAATATATACATACCGTTTTTGTAAAATTCATATTCTCCAAATATCAAGTCTTTCATCGATTGGTTCTAAACATTGTAATGCTCTTTTCTATCTGATCAAGATATTATCTTGAGTCCCGAAAATTTTGTATATTCTATTTTTCAAATATTTTAATTGGCATTGTTTCTAAAATTAATCTACTCGAAATATAACGTCTTCACATCGATTGATTTCAAAGACGGGTATTATAAGCAATTTTAACCTCAAAATACATCTTCTTTAAAACATTTTAAAATTATGTAATTTAATATACTTTATATAAAAACCTGTCAAATACGAATAGAACACGTACTACAAGGTTTCTGTCATATTTAAGCACTTGTAAACATTTAAATGTACATAGTATTTCTATTAAACAATTTACATATATTAATTTTTCATAACGTAAATATATTGCCTATTTTCTATCTTTCACAGGCGTAAAACATTATGCATATTTCAAATACAATGGCATCTACAATCAACCCTTAGTTTTCCTCCAATCATTAAGTAAGCATATAAATAGTCTGTTTTTCATAATTTCAGATTCAGCAGTCTCAGAAATAGGGGGATCGGGACATATTTTTAGCACATTTTTCAGACCATCTTTAAAGAAAATACCTAAAATTATGGAAAAAAATATTTTTGAGTCCCTTATGATCTACTCTTTCAAACGATATACCACATCATATGTGAAATTAAAATTATTTTTTCGAGTATTTAATTTTCCACCGCTGAAATTTTCATATGCATATTTTTAATGTTGTCCATTGAAGTATTTTGCAAATGACATCATCCTTTTGAGATAAATGGCTATGGCAGGTGAACAGACCAATACGTAAGGGATATTATAAGGGTTCCGTTATGAGATACAGAACCCTAAAAACTGTAGCTAAATATTTCACGAAATTTACTGACATTAAGCTTACAAAATTAATCTAGCACCTTAGGTAACACAATTGGGTATTTGACTAATTTTTTTTTATTTTATTAATCATAATTTCAAGGTACAAACTGATGAAGAGTGAATTTTTTGAATTATCTTGAAAATTTACCGAGTTATAAAAGTTTAAATTTAATCTTTAGATAAAGACGAGAATACTGTGCTATGAGGTCATTTTTAATATTGCACATTATATTCTACAAGAGCAAAAGAGAAAGGGATATACCCAACCCTAACGGTATCTTCAAATTTAGTAGCCTATAATTATTTAATCAATTTTTGATTTTTTTTCAAGACTGGTTTTTAATTAACTTATATTTCACAATATTGTACGAAAAATATAAAAATTAAGATTGAGTCAACTACCGTATTAAGTCTACTACGAACAGCGTTTGACCAAAGCGTTGTGCTAAAAGTGCAAAAATTACACGGCGCTAAATAAAAGTTATTAAAAGAAATCTCAAACATAAGTTATTAACAGTGACCCTTAGTGACCATTACTGTACTCACTGTTGATTATAATTACCGTCTACATGCCTCAAAATTTCCACTGTGGGATTCACTGACTATTACAGTACTCAAAGTTGATTGAAGTTATAGTCTACTTGTCTTGAAACTTCCAACGACAAAATTAATTATGTAACGTCCCAGCCGGCATGAAGAAACAAAACGAACACCGATTAAGGCGTGTGAAATACTTGTTAGACATCTTGATTGTAATAGAATTTTTCTGTGAAATAAAGTTATTTCTATAACGTTTATAATTAATTAATTTCTCGATTTTTAAGCTAAATGTGATAACTTTCTAATGCAATTACGATAAAATGAAACTGAAATAATTTTCGTATTCGTCTTTTCCCGTATCTGCTTTGACGGGAATTGCAATAATTTGATTTTATATATCTATTTTATTTATATATCTGCTTTAATGTATAGATTTGATACATATGTGGACTTATTGCTGAGAAAGCAATATCTTACAGCCAGCCAGAATATCAGTCCAGACCCGCTCGACGAGTAGCGGGGAAATGAACCCGGGTTTCCAAGTGCACCGTGTCGTCCCATATGTCTTGTTATCAACTTAACGCATCACAGTGACGACGATTTTTAGGTTATTTTTATAAAAGTGACCTTAAGCCGTTGACTTTCTTTGTTAACCCGATAGAATGTACCCAAAGACCTTTCACTATCAACAACAATTCTAAATACCTTTTAAATAATAATTATATTAATTTATTTTAGGCAAAAAACACAAGGTGCTCATCCATCAAACATGAAACGCGCCACGTACCAGTTTCTATAATTCGATTATAAACACCGATATGCTTCTTAATATTATACTATATTTTCTTAAAAAAAGTTTGGCATATTCGCTGTACTAAACAAAATTATGCCAACTCAAAAATAAATGATTTTGTTTCTACCACGATTATCGCAGGAATGAAACTGATATAATTAATCACCGAAACAAAATAAAACATTTGTTCCAACCGACGAATTATGACTTGCATACCGTTCAACAGAAACATTACTTTTTTTTGCAATAATGTCACCTTTGAAGCTCCGTTTCTATTATTGTTAATCTGTAATCGTATAATGTGTTTCTTTAAATATTCGATTTTTCCTTTGAAATTATATTCCGCCATAACTATCATCCCATTTTATTCTCTCGAGATAACAACATCACAATATAACAACACGGTGTCATCTAATGGCAGAAGTTAATTTGAAGAGAATAAGATTTTAATTGATTTTTTTTATATCCAAACCTAGGCAAATATATAAAATAGGTTTTCAATTTAATTCCTTTCTATTTATGTTATACTTCAGCCTAATTATCTTTTCTGGTAAATTCCATAATGATAAAAGTTGTATAAAAATGATGATCGTACAATCATTGTGTTTAATCCTTAAAAGATACTATACTTAAATTATTTCTGATATACAAAAATTTTTCTCAATAATATTCATAATATTTTATTATATTAAATTATATTTATCTATCTAAATAAAAATGACAGGAATTTAAAAATCGCTATTGGAGTCGTAACAAAGAAAAGATAATTTATACCAACAGGCATATTTAATTAAACTATCAGAAGGTAACCTTATATCTAGTATGGATATTTCTGTTATATTTTATAACATTTCTTAACGCAACGGAAACAATTCAACGTGAACAAAGAAAAAAAGGATTTTGCCACTTTACTCCATGAATTCGTATACGTTATATTATTCTTATATTTCCGGGACCGACCCACAAAAGCTAGAGCTCCGTATAGCTATAAATACATTTATTTATACAAACTTTTCACCCCTTCGGCCCGCGAGCTTCCCAAAGACGTATAAGCCTCGCGAAGACAATGAAATAAGCTCAAACGAGCATAAAGCACTGAGAGGAAAGATAAATTTTCACATTAAATCTACATTATTTTTTCTCCCGCCGAAATTGGCAAAGAGACTTTCATGCAAATTATTACGGTTGCTGAAAAAGTTGGGCGGGCGGGCGGGACGAGTCGGCCGATCTCCTAAACGCTCAATACATAATTTGAATAATGTTACTTGAATCTTTGTCTAGAAAGTTCACGCTATCGTTACAACGTATTTCATAATCATGAATAATAGATGCTCCGAACGAGCTACTTACATTACGCTGATGGCTTCCGGAAGTGGATTGGATGTAACGGAAATTGAGGGTGTATCTTAAATTTTCCGATATTGAACAATCTGTAATACATTATTTTCGTATATATTGCCACGTACAGCGCGACTCGTCGGGTATGTGCTCTGATCCCGGCAATATCCAAAGCTGACGTGATTTAACGATCGTAAATACGTACCTTCTGTACATAATTTATTATGTGATTTCGCTATGTGTATTACACATAGGAATTCGTATTTATGTACCATAATATTACGTAATTAATCCTAATGTAACTAAGCATCCTTAATTAATTTACGTTTACGATAATAGCCATTTGGATGTATCTCTGTAGAATTAACACTTTTTAACTAAAACATTGTCATTCGATCGTGTGCAACGTATATACATTTAAAGGAAGCATATGAACTATCATTAACTCAACGTTATATTTTCTATATACGTACCCTGTGTAGTAAGATGGAGTTATTCAAATACGTGTTCATGTATAACGGTTCACATTTTGAAAATTAAAAAAGAAGATAATTTTCCTCTTGATTATACACTCTATTTAATAGGTTGGAAAAATAGATATAAACATAAATTATAAAAGATAGGAATTTATAATGACGAATGTGCGGAAAAAACGAAGTACAAAACGACGAGGAAAACGACCCGGGCGAAGTAACGAAAACAGACGCTGGCCCATTGTTTAATATTTAGGGATAATAGGTGCATTATGCGCAGGTAGTAAAGAACAATCGACAAGATAAGAACGGAGGAAAAGGTTCACAATGCGGAACTAGAAGGGTAAAATAAGAGTAAGTTAAAAATAAATGGAGGAAACTCCTGACGCGCTTTTCTTATGGTATTTTTCTGCATGTTCGGTTTTTTAATAGCGTTTTAAAATTATTTTTTAATATTTTTGAGGTCGTTTGGAGTATTTTTCCTTGTGGTTTTGAAGAGAATTTTGGATTTTTTAAATTTGTTTTCATCATTTTGCAATGTTTAGTATACGATTCAAGGGCGTTTGTTTTTCTTTTGACATGATTCACCTAATGGCGCGTTTGAACGAGAGTTAAAACGTTCTGATGGCTTGTCGCGAGTCGCGACGTGCCATTCGGCCAGCTTCGTACCTTGTCGGTTCTTTTCAACGTGATTCAGCCAGCTTCGCGTCTGGTCGGCTAACTATATTATAAAATAAAAATATATTTTGAATAAATTTTTAAGAAATATTTCATTCATCATCATTGAAGTGACAAGCTTTTCTCGAATCTGGTCAGTCCATCGTCTAGGGCAACGCCACCAAGGCACTTGTCCTTCAACCATGCTGATGAAATAAGATTCTTTATACTATCCGCAAGTATTCGCGCAATATATCCAAAGTATTCAAAGACTCCCCGGAGACAGATGGTGGACCACCTTATTTTGATTTCAAGTCCTTTCAAGATCGAGACGCTGGTACTCTATTCAGTCCACGAGATGTTGAGCATCTTCCTCTGGCAGGATATTTGAAATATCTGAAATTAAATTAATTCACTTACGAATATTTTTTTTATTTCTTCTATTTATCTTATAAGACACATATCCACTACGCAATCATATAGATCCTTAGGCAGCTGTGACATTGGTAACGTTATTAAATTCATTATTTTTCACGGGTAGCTCAAATATTAATATGTTAGATTATGAATGTTTAAATAACGTTCCTATATTATCGCATGAATCTGACCATCGTGCAATAGAAAACAAAGTTACACTTTTCAAATTAAGCAAAATATAAAAGGTGGAGGACCAAAAATGTAAGATTTGAACCAAATTGAGATGGCTAAAACGTAGTTACTAAAAAATTCATCAAAACAAAAGATCGCTTAAGACTACCTTTAAAAAAATGTAAACGATGAACACACGGTAACTTAAGTGACTATACGGGTAAAAAGCATATGGAAGTATTTATAATTATATATATATATATATATATATATATATATATATATATGCAACGTGTCTTTACTTCATTCGACATTACGTCCATTTCATTTTTCATCGATTTCATTTTTTCTCCCATCCTGAAACTGCATAGAAGTTTCACTTCAAAATGAAACGAACATGAAGTGTGAAAATGTAATGATGAATACAGCCTTTCATCATCATATTTTACTGAAGTAAATAAAGAATAAGGAAGTAGAAACACAGAGAAGTTAAGTAAGGATATATTACAAATCACAAATAGCCTTTACATTTATATAGTTCCGAATCTCAAAAGGAAAGACGATACATATAGAAGTTCACTCATGTGTCCGTTTGTTAGTCCGCCACAGACGTTTTTCGCAGAAACCGCTCGATGTAGGAACTTGAAATTTTGGACAATAATGACATATAAACTTACATATACTGCAATATAATAACACTGACAAATATTCATTCCAAAATTATAGAAAATAATAATTAAAAAGCTGGCAAAAAAAAATTTAATTCCACATTGTAGTATGGGGCATTGTTTGATATCGTCATCATTTTAGCCATTATATCTTCAGAGATATACGAGTAATTATGAGAAAAATAGAGTTTTTTAGAAGGTTATTTAAAAGTTGTTATTTAAATATGCAAAATCTACTTATACTTGACAGCTTTTTCATTTATTACTGAAAAAAAAACCCTTATTTATTCTTGTAAAAAAAAACCATAAAATCATGTTCTTATTCACTATTTGCTGATAGATAAAGCCTTTAAACTAGTACGAATATCAACAAACTGAGTCGCTATAGTACACATTTTCCAAGTTCTATTAGTAGAAAACGTTGCATGTCTGCATTTTAAGAATCAAGTTTTTTTATTCCTTCGTAACGCATATAAGTTCGATTCCTCGTATATCTTAAAAATTATATCCATTGCAATTAATCGTAATTGACACATAATAGAACGACATAATTTCATTAGGTGTGGTGTTAGCTGTTCATGAATGGTTATTTAATTTTTTTGACATGATAACGTCTTATAAACCGATTAACACCGGCTGCACACATGAAAAAGTGTCACGTTCCGCCTGAGCCTGAGCGTGCGAGCGAGAGCGTGGAACAAGTGATAGAGATGCACGATCGGCCCAAGCGTCTTCTTTTTGACGTTATCACGTAAAACTATCGTCCGTAAACCGATTTTACAGACAACCAATTTTTTTTGTCTTAATTTTTAATGAAATAGTATTATACGGTACTAGTCGTACATAACAAGTACTCGCGGTTGAAAATAACGTACTTGAATGAATTTGTGAAAATGTATTAAAGAAAATACGTTCTGTATGTTCAACATATCAAAAGAGACGCTATAATAAAGGATATGTATTGCCTAGTATATCTGTATCTCACTTCTTCATATTACAAAAAACCTCCATTTTTTTCCCTTCATAAAAAGCATGTTAAATTTCATTACGATACAGCCGATATTATGTTAGAATATCAATATGCGACATACTAAATTGTAATATAAAATTTCTCTTATAAAAATAAAGTTCAGAATATCTTAAAAGTTCGTGGTCTTATTACCGTGCCAGTAAAAATAATAATTATAATGAAATACCAAGTTCTATTCTATGGAAGAACTTTTCCATTATTCTCGATCGGTCTTAAATCCAATCTTTGTAGTTATCACAACCCTAATTTTCTCAATTTTCGGCAATGTCCTTTATTTTCTTTGGTTGACAAGAATTAAAATATATATATTTCCAGAATTTATTTTATCCTTAGGGCATTGCCTTGCTGTCGATCTATCATATAAACGAGACGATAAATTATTAAATGCCATTTTATTAAAGCAAATGAAGGATGGCAGATTGTCAATTTGAAGAAAAATATCTTTGGGCGTAAACGATGTTTTCTTTTCCTCTTTTTCGTGAAAATTAATTTATTATTTAGAAAATGTTTTTATTAAAAATTCAATACATTATTTTATTTGCAGTTTTTTTTCGTATGATGCTTTTATTCCAAATCTGTACGAAATTGATTAATGATGATATCATGGGATACTTCCGTACATTATCACCAGAACATTTATTCCTCATTCACGGTGCGATGAAATACGTATAATCTCATTAATATAAGTTGACCAAATTATACTCAGAACCGTTAAAAAATTAACTTTTCAAGTACGAATAGTTCGCATTGCGAGGGTTTCGTACGTGGTTTAACATACAAATGTTTAAGAATACACAGTATTTCTAATAAACTATTTGCAAATATTAATATTATTTTTCGCCATGTATTGCGAAATAAACTATTTGCAAATATTAATATTATTTTTCGCCATATATTGCGAGGGTTTGGTACGAGGGTTAATATACAAACGTTTAAGAGTACACAGTATTTCTAATAAACTATTTGCAAATATTATTATTATTTTTCGCTATATATTGCGAAAAATAATGTTAATATTTGTAATATTTTCGCATAGTTTATCCTTCACAGGCGTAAAAATGTCGTGAATGTCTCAGAAGTCATAAACTTTAAAAGCAACGTTATAGTTTTCCAATAAACTTTATGTAAATTTGTAATAACGCTGTTTATATCATAATTTTAACTTTATAAGTTTCAGAGACGGGAACGTATTTTTGTGGACATTTTCGGTAATATCTCTAGACGTAGCCTACATAAATATTTGGAAAAAAGCTCTCTCAATTACTATGTCACGCAATATTTGAAACTAATTAATTTTTTTATACTACTGAATATTAGATATGAATATTTTTGAGCGTTTAATAATAAATTATTTGCAAATTAATATGCTTTATCAAATTTCAAGTTTAGTCGTTAAACCGTCTCTGAGAAAAAACGGTTGTAACAGATGAACGCACACGTGAGCGATGATATAATAATTCCGTTTTTTTTCCTTTTGAGATACAGATCCATAAAAATATTATTATAAAATAATTAATACTAACAAAAATACATTCAGTTAAGTTTTATTGTAGTCTTTTGATAATTAATTTCAGGGTTTCAAGTTTCACAAGTATGGTGGTATATTTAGGAAAGCTTTCCAATTATACGACATAACAGAATGAGATGAAAGGTACCGCAAAATATTAACGAATATTTTATTATTCGTAATCAGATATTATTGGCCACATAATATCTATCGGGTTACGAAATTTCATCATGAAAAAGTAATACTACAGTATAAGAAAACTCTAAGAGACTCAATGTCGGCATCAGGAGTTTGCGGTTGACAATATACAAGATCACAAGATACATGTGAATCTCTTAATTAACAGCAAAAAATACAACAAGTCGATAAATATTTGTACCTTATCTTAATGGCTAACTCTTTCATATAAAGCATCAGTGAAATAAGAACAAGAATAGAGAAAACACAAGTTAACTTTAGTAAATTGAAAATATTAGTAACAAATAGTAATTTGATCTGGAGCTAAGAATTCGACTGGCACAGTGTTACATTTCACAACTCTCGTATATACATAGAAACATAGACACTTAAGACGACAGCCAACAAATAACTGAAGGCGTTAGATATGTGGATGTACAGCAGAATTACTAAAAATGTAATGAATATACAAAATAACAAAAATCTAAATCTTGAGAAGAATAAACAAAGTATGGAAATCATATAAATAATTAAAACAATATAATTACAATATCTTGGTCTGATAACATAAGGATCAAGTTACACCACGTTAAAGGGCATAATATAAAATCCAGTAGAAGTATTGAAAGAAAATGGATATCATGGCTGCACAATTTGAGAAAATGGTATGGATGTTTTTTAGATGATTTTTTTAGAGCAGCTACATCTAAAGTTAAAAGAATCATAACGATAGCCAACTTCCGACGAGAAAACACTTGAAGGAGAAAAGGAATATTCCCCATATAACAATGGTTTTGTTGATATCATTCTATTCATAGTTACAATAAATAAAGAAATAATTGACACTGTGAACTATAACAGATTGGTAGATGGATATATAAACTGAAATCGTACAATCTTCAGAACCTTGTGAATATAATTTTTTGTTTGTAAATATGATTATATAACTTCAAGTTTACAGAAAGCCATGGCCATGAAAAGAAAGCAAACCATTTTAAGCCAAGAAAGCAAACCATTTTAGGCTTATTATATTTTCATTCACTATTGTGTTATCTATATATATAATAAAATGGTAACATGCGCACATTAGGCAACAATTGCTAAACAGATTTAAACAACACTTTACATTTTTATACCCTAGAGGTTTTCCAATATCTGCAACAGAAAATTAATTAACGATTATTAACTCAACTTTACTATTATTTCCTTAACTGATAATTACTATTCAATTAAATGACGGAAATTTCTGTATCTTTCATAAACAACTATCATAAATGTGTAGTTTCATAATTTCTTAAATTATAAACTACTAACTTTATCTGATTTATATTAAATATCTACAATTTAATAACACGTTTATACTTATTACTAATATGTACAACAGTCACATCACTATTTCTAATCATTATTACTATTTATAAAAATTTAGAGCAAATCGATAATAGTATTATAAAATAATTATTAACTTTATTAATCCGCACACGACCAAAATCGTTTAAGCTTTTACCAACGATTTTCTATTTTCTATTCTGGTTGAGTGTACCAGACATGCAAACGTTACGTCCTTTTTCCTTTTTGCGGTTTCTGATCCGCTTTGTGCTCTTAAAAGATTATCGGCATTTTTGCTAAAGGTAAGCTGACATTTCAATATTCTCACTTAATTGGAATTACGTCAATAGAGTTTCATATTTTCCGATGCAAATATAAAGGCGGAAAAATATCTTTCATATAGCCGTTTTTAAGTATAATTTCCATGTTTATATATCCTGTTAGAAATGTTTAATCTAATGACTTTATGCTGATAAAAAAAAGTCTATTTGCTGCTTTGTCCCTTCGGAAATTAATAATTAGTTATATTTCAGAGATTAATTACAACACTTTTTGTTCATATTCTTGGTTTACCTTTCTGCATGTTCTTGAGGAAGTGTCTCTTAAATCGATTAAATTAATTAAATTACAAAGCTGGAAAATTGTATGGATATGAATTTTCCAGAAAATAAGGTTTCATAGTTTCTGTATTCCTTCAAATTATTATTAAATATTAACCTAAATCATTTTAATTGGAAGTTCCGATGAAATATTTACTGCTAAGGATATTCCAGATTTTTCAAATTCATTATCGAAAAATTAACGAAACAGTAAGTATGGAGACACAGATTTTATATAATTTTGTAAATTCGTGTGTATAGAGATAAAACTGTACATTTGTGCTCATTTTTTAATGATAAAACCTTAATAAAAGTTAAATTTAAGCAAAATAAAAATTTCACCATTCTTTAAATTCTTTACAGATAATGTCTGACTAAAAATTTAGTTTATAGGCAATTATATACAGAGAATTATATTAGCCTCAAAATATGCACAACAAAATTGGTTATTTTTAGCATTTTTTGCCCGAAAGTTTACAGTTTTAAATCCAGGATTTTAGATGTAAATTATACTTAAAAATCTAAGCAGCTGAAAGAAGAGGACTAACTTTTATGCCGCTTTCTCTAAGAGGGAGCCAAACGAAATGAAAAAAACTCTATCAGCATGTACATGAAATGTAACCCTATGTCAGCACTGTAAACTATGTATTGACTCAAAAGACGTTTTATTTTGCAATAATTAGATTCAGATTCATTATTTTTATTCACTATTTTTATTATTAATTGTGTAAATGATTTAGAATTCATTATTTTTATTCATGTTTTTAAAATGCATATATTTAAACTATTCGAGAGTAGCAAAGTGAATAAAAGTATTTAAACGTAAATTGCGCCCTGTTCGTTTAATTTTCTTTATCCGCATTGTTATACTAGCTGTTATTTAATTTAATTAGGCAGTTTTAAGTCACTATAATAAAGTTGTCAAACTCTGAAGTTTTGTTCGGATAATTGTTGTCTTTACACTTTGTAAATAATATTAATAATAATCATTATAATATATACAAATAAAGCAGCTGTATAATGGGGCATATATTTTTACTTTTTTTGAAGTTTTTTTAACCATTAGCATTTTTGTTTATTTTTCGCTAAAAACTGCTGCCGGTAGTAGTTTTACGTTAAATTCTACATTAATTATCACGTTTCAAATATTTAGTATTTCCATATACCGAGATTAATTTTACTCGTTTGTAGTACATGCAATTTCATGGCTCGCGTACTATAAGATGAAACTTTTATTTCCATTTTTTTCTTCTTTATACTATGTCATCTCCAGTTCACCGGTTAGTGAACTCATGAAATAATATTTTAATCTATGCTAATAATTATATAATACCACAGATTATAATCTGTCTGCCAGTAGCTTATTTTTAAGATTTGCAACTGAACTTAAAAAAAGCTTATTTTAAGTTTTAAAGTGATTGTGAATGGCACCGATATATAATGAGTGACCAAATATTCGCTGGAAGTGTCAGGTGGATGATATCTGCAAAAGAATACATTTTCGAAAGCGACTTCAAAAGTTCGTATCCGTTAAAATTAAAACCCATCACTATCACACACTTTTAGTGATAAAAAACGTGTGATATCTAGATTTTATAAAGAATATCCCCTATTATAACGAAATTATTTTCAGAAAATCGAACCGTATCTCTAAGTACAGATCGTATTTAAAGTGAATATGGATATCTGACAGGCGGAATCTAATGTCATAACACTAACAGTAGATTGTTAAAATTAACAAAAAGTCCAAAAATAAGTGTGTTAGAAAAGGGTATTAAATAAAGAAATATTATGTTATAAAGATTTTTATAAATAAATTATATTTGAGATAGCGAGAGATAAAGCATAATTATGGTGCTTTTTAATTCCCAAAATTAAAAGGAAAAATTATTTATCTAAAACTCTTGTCCTGGTACCATTTAAAAAATAAGGCTTTGAGAACCTCAAAACAAAGACCATTTACGGCTCTCGATACGTCTGATCAGCTGTAGCTTTCACATCGCCTCCGAAACCATTAAAATTTATGCCCAACCCAACATCAATAAAACATACTTCCGGACTTGCACACGAGTACTTGCTTCATTTCAATATTCAGAGAGGACTTTTTAATTGCACGCTCCGAAAAATCTCCGAAACACTCCCCCGGTCAAACTTTGGCTGGGTTCGTTTAGAAAATGTAGAAAATAAGTGGAGTCAAAAGTACGGACGACGTAAGTACCTGCTCATTATTCAATGAAGTATTTTGCAAAGGGAAATATCATTCAAGAAGTAAAAATAATTTATAAATTATGCAAAAAGTTCGGCACCAGTCGGCGTTGTGACGAGGAATACAGGAAACTTTGCCCGGGCGGCTCTCGCCTCAGGCGCCGGTGTCGGCCGAACTTCCTTTATAAAAGTTTCACATGAGTCTCTGCTAATCACAAATTACGCTTCATGCTCGACGATACAAGGTCATTTCCGAATAAATACATAATTTTTAACAATACGCCTTCGTTATTTAAATCATGCCATGCTCCGTTTCCTTTTTTTCGCTATCTGGAATTTGGCAACAGCGGAAAATGACAGAGAAATGTTTCTTCAAGTTTTGATTTCAATACGTCGCCTTAATGATTTACTTAATATTACGCATATTATTTACTAACTGTGTCCGCGACACAGTTAGTAAATAATAAAAAGTTTGTATGGATCTTAAGAAAATATTATTATCTTTAAGAATAATGCACGTAACGCCATCTGTTAATGTACAAACAAGCCAATTTTACAGTTTTATTACGTGTATAGATAGATATAAATAAAAAAGTACTTATCAAACAAATTTATAAAACCTAATGCTAAACTTACCAAAATAATTACGTAACAAATATTGTGAACAGATTAAGATTTTAAACAAATTGAGGAAACAAAGTAAGCTTATGACGAAAACATACAAGATCGAAACATGTTATATTCAGAAGATGTATACCCTCATGTGTACCCTCGGGTTGCTAACTCAAATACCTACCCTCGTTCATCTCTGGTTACACCAATTTCTTCAATGTATGTCCGTGTAGAAAACTTTATTGCGCGATTTAAAATATTCGTAGCGCCCTCTGTTGATGTACATAGGTCTACTAAACATTTGTGTAAATACAACACGTCGGGTAACTAGGCACTTCTTTATTGTTGTTTTACTAGTGCAATATAAATTATTTTTTTAAATAATTAAATTCACATATCTTTCTATAGTGCAAATTGATTTTGATTAAATAAAAACCAATATTACTTCAAATTACCCCTGCGTTAAAGAAAAAAAACTCCATGTGAATTGAGTCAGCAGTTTTAAAATGTTCAAACAGACAAAAATTCCAAAAACAATCATTTTGTTACTTTTATTATGCGCTCCTAAATTATTTATTCGTAAATATCTTAAATTCACAGACAGACCAATATTACAGTGTTATTATATGCAGAGATAACCATGCTATAAAAAATCTTTCAAATAAAAAAACTGTACTTTCAAATAAGTAAAAACTTTGGAATGTCGCTTAACCCATTTACACAATAATTCACAGAGATGCCTACTACGAGATATATTTCAATTGTTTCTCATCATCAGTAGTCATTTTTAAATGTTAATAAATTGGAAAATAATTAAATGAAATATAAAATATGTATGTAATGAACAAATATTATTTTAATCTATGGTTTAATAAATTACACAGTACTTAATTACACCTTCCTATAATATATAATATTCCACTAAAATTACGTAGTGAACAAATATTATTTTAATCTATGGTTTAATAAATTACACAGCACTTTATTACACCGTCCTATAATATATAATATTCGACTAAAATTACGTAATGAACAAATATTATTTTAATCTATGGTTTAATAAATTACACAGTACTTAATTACACCGTCCTATAATATATAATATTCCACTAAAATTCCGTAATGAACAAATATTATTTTAATCTATGGTTTAATAAATTACAAAGTACTTAATTACACAGTCCTATAATATATAATATTCCACTAAAATTACGTAATGAACAAATATTATTTTAATCTATGGTTTAATAAATAACACAGTACTTAATTACACCGTCCTATAATATATAATATTCCACTAAAATTACGTAATGAACAAATATTATTTCAATCTATGGTTTAATAAATTACACAGTACTTAATTACACAGTCCTATAATATATAATATTCCACTAAAATTGTTGAAAAATGATTATTAAACTAATATAATAAAATGAAGGGAAAAGAAAAGGTTTTTATAAAAGAAAGAAACAAATTTCCCTCATCATTTCAGACGTCATATTTTATTTAAGAGTATTCGACAAAATTTCACCTTCAATATTTCAATAGCCTATATAATTCTCGGTCTGGAGGATCGTATTTTTTCCTTATTTTTTTTTTTGAAAAGAAGATTCATTTCCACGTCAAAAATATATTTTTATAAAATTATGCAAGGAATATGAAAAAATTTCTTAAGTTTCTAGTCACGGGAAATATTCCTACTTGCCTCTTAGGAAGAAGAAAACAAGTTTGGTCACAACTCAATGCATTACTCATATTATTTTAAATGTATATAAGCAACTATCTCATTTTCATACAGAAAATAATTGAAAATTTTGTGGATAATTATTATTTAATTTGCCTTGAAAATAATTTAGTTACAAAACAGACCCACAGCCATTTTTTTGGCTTCTTATCGAACTAATATTCTTAAAAAAAAATAAAAAACTGTCAAATGCGTGTCGGAACACAAATAAAGTTGTGTTTCGTAGTTTTTTACATCGTTTATATTTATTGATGAAAGTTAAGCGAAGTGATGGAAACTGCTAATCGCACTAGATACATAGCATATTACTTTGAAGCTTAATATTTCGGAAACGAACATTGAAAATTTAATAAAGTGGTAAATGAAACCTTAATTTCATTTCGAAAACACTTTAATTAATAAACCGCTTGATATGATAAGCTACTTTACATACATACATTTACACTATCAGAAGTTCAAATATGTTTAAAACTGTAGAAATTACGAGACTATAGCAAATAACAACGAAAGCCATAACGAAATTACAAATATTTCACTATGGAACACTTAAAATACAGCAGAAATTAATACCTTAATTTTAGTTAACCATTTATTATACGTGTTTCATTATGGGTATGTCATATGCATATACGACACTTATATCTGTATTTTTAGGCAATATGTGAATATGTTTATTCTTACATGTACATAATAAATAATTGCGATTTTATATATTTTTATGCTTTATATTTTATCCCATGAAAAATCGAATATATTTTTAATTCGTGTACTTCGCGGTAAGTAGAAATTTCTCATTTTGAAATTATACTAATTTCAAAATGAGAAATTTTCGATTATTTGTTCCCTGAGTTTTGCACAAGCATAAGTTATCCAGTTAACATAAATTTTCATAATCGTATAGTATGAAACACCCAGATTAGCAGAGAATGTATGATACTTTGTTAGGATGTATGACTAGTGAGCAATTACTCTTTAAATGAAGTAAGTCGAAGTGTGCAAGTATGTACTTTTAGGTTTGATTTTGAGCCATTAACATAATGCGTAAAGATATAACAAGATAAAATATACAAAATTTCAATGGTGAATATTCCTAGTAATAACAAGTTGTCTGTGGTGACACGAATATTTATGACCAAATAAACTAGACTTTACAATGACATTAAAATAAAGCCCCCAAGAATAGCACACAAAAAAATTTCATTGTCTAATTATTATAAGCATTTTTAGGTTACAAATTGGACCGTATTTTTTCTGTAGGTACATCAAGTACCTAGCATACACAGCAGGCACATATAATAGAGCACAGAAGAAATAACTAAATCATTAAGAGTATCATTCATAAATAAAGATATATTATTATTATACAAAATAAATCGATTAAAATAAAATGCGGTCATGGCTCTTCCTAAGCTCACGTTAAACCAGTATGGGCGACTAGTTATATTTTAAGGCTTAATTAATTATATATATTCTGCTAATAATATTCTGCTTCAGCTAATTTAAATATGCGGAATGAGCGGCTACTAAATCAATAACATAGAAATATATGTGTAAATATACTCTAAACCACAGAACCATAAATTCGTTCTATATTCGCTTGCAGAAATTAATTTTCGTTCAAACAATGCGAGGTAACGCGGCTAGTTAGAACAATTGTACAGGTTAGCAGCATTTCACCTGACACCAGCATGCGTGGAACAATGTAAATCCTCCGCGGCGTACAATTGAAATTCTTTCATCGGGCTGGACGGTTGGGAATTATTTCTAACCGAACACCTGTCCAGCAGAGGAATTAATGAAAAAGTACATTTCGTTTCGATACAGTCACGATACAATCGAAATTTCATTTTGTTAATATTTGAACTACTGATTTATCAATTTGCTAATTTTTAGATCTGACTGTTTAATTGATTGTAAAACTAATTACTTATGATTGAACGACTAATTACTTATGATTGCACTACTAATTACTTATGATTGAACTACATTGCTTATGATCAGTAAACATTGATACTGTAAACTGTACGAATTCCTAATCATATTTTTACTTATATTGATCACATACCATGATAGTATAATAATCATATTATAATTTTGTCTTAACAATATCTTATTTTACATCTTAATCAAACTGCCCATTGCTATTTTATTTTAGAACAGTGTTTTTTTCTCTACTTCTTCTAAACCAAAACTTTACATTTTTCAGATTTCCTAATACAATATTTTCATAAAAATCAATATGTATTCTGAATTAAAATAGAACTTCGCAAAGATAGCTACACAATATCAGAAAATAAATTATTTTGATGTATAAGTGCAAGTTGACCCCTAATGCAAATAAAGCTGATATTTGCAATTTATGAATATAAATTGCAAATATCAGCTTTATTTGCATTAGGGGTCAACTTGAATTTATGGCTTTGCATGGGACGCGTTTTCTTCACTCCCAAGACTTTGGAGAACTAGCGGCCGTTCTTCCTGAACAATCGTACAATGCAGAGTAGGCTGAGATGGCAAAGTAGGAATATCCCCGAGAATACCTAAATACCTCAATGACAGCATGTAGAGAAACTGCCAAAAGGATTTATTGATAATTTCTGTATTTAGACACTTTTTTGATTCCGGAGTGGAATCCGATTCAGTGAACTATAACCGACGATAAAATCGACGAGGAGGCTGAAGTGAGAAACTAGAATTTTTCCCGAGCATATCTAAATACTTCAATGAGAATATGCAAAGGAACTCCTAAAAACAAACTATGATAGTCAATTTAGTCCAGTTTCAAGACAGTCAACATTACATTCAGATACTTCTTTGACTCCGGAGTGGAATTAAATTCGGTGAGCAATAGTCGACGATACGATCAATCATTCAAGCGGAAAATATGTGCTAAAGTGTATGAGAAGACAATTCATAACTGGGTTATGAATTTTCTTCTCATACATGATTATTTCAAGTTCTGTTTACCAGTTAAACCTGATAAGCGAACTTGACGCTTGAAGAAACATCTGCCACTGTTCCAAAGAATAATTTTATTGGTGAAGGCAAATTGAGATGTTTCGCTGAATGGATTTTCGGCGATCGAGACCGACTCGATGGAACTTTGAAATCGAACTAGTTCAAAACCAGTACCAATATAGAATATATTTGGCATTAATTTTGTGGCAATTCATTATTCACAATTGAATGAAACTACTTGATGTAGTATTGTTTCTACTTTATTTAAATTTTGAAAATATTGGAGTTTTTGCTAATAGCCCACCTGAAGATATTGTAATACAACGAAACCTAGGTCGTAGTAAAGAATTTAAATCAAGTAGAAAAAAATTGTAGTACATTTTTATAACATGTAGATTTGAACGTTCGACATTAAATGAATCCTCATATAACATATGGTGTGCCTCAACCGTATACCAAAAAATTCAGCAATTTAGTCACAGGAATATTCTTAAGTGATTTGTAATTACAAACACGCCATGCTGCTTTTCTACTGGTGCCACCAAAAACAGCAACCGTGCTCCGTTGTCGTTTGGCCTAAGGTCAGTAATCTAAACATTGCAAATGGTGTTTCCATTTTATTTGTGTTAAAATGCTGCTTAATTTGTTAGTACCAACTGAGTTGTCATTTAATGTGGACGGTTCCACATAAATATATAAGCACAAACAAAACAAGAATTTATCCGTGTTGTAAATTTTAGTAAGTTATAACAGTTATTTTCGCCGAAAGAAGCTTGGAAAATACATATCACCTAGTGATATCCATTAAACACACTAATTGAATCTAATTTAACCGCATACTGACACAAAATAGACCTAATTTCTCCACTACCATACGTTACCGCGAGAATTGTATAATTAACCAAACCCATATGAACTTTTAATCAAAAGCTATTAGAGCCGTCACTTTTTCTTCATTAAAATAATGACACGTCTTCGGTTCGTATTCGATTCCTGTTAATGGCTCGCAATAGTCGTGTGGCTCAGAGTAAATAATAAATAAGATTAACAGTGACCGGTATCTTCGTGAAGACTTCCAGCACACCTTTCAAGATATCAATTGGCTGACAACGCCGCCGATACCCGCATGATTGCCCTCTGGGAACTCTGCCACATGGCGTTCAAAGCTCATTGCTCACGGGAGTTTTTTTTAAGTAGTTTAGTATGAAAGTTAATGTAAAGGGGGATCGGTACAAATAATACTTCGTCTAATGCTGTAGTTTGAATGAAAGTATATACGAAAGACGGCTATAATAGGATCTCAGGAAATAAAGCGTCTAAGTGTTGTAACGAAAAATTCACTGTAATAACAAAAGCAACTTTTCTGCGTTTAGTACATAACTTGTTATAGATTTAAAAGGATTGTAATAAACAGTACTAAACTATGAAAGAGTACGCAGAGATTCCTTGTATTTTAATATCCTTAATATAAAACGTAATGTTGATAAACCGATCTGCGTTATTTAAAAAAAAAATATTTTAATGAACTTTTAAAAGCTGGTGATAAATTCCGCATCTAAAAAAGAAAATAAATAGAACCTTTGTAAGATAACTCATTTATCCGGTACTCTGTCTGTATCCGGTAATAATATTTCTCTAAAATCCAAACCTAAATACAACGTCGTGATAAAGTAAATTAGTCCATGTATTCATTTAAATTAAGTTCAATGACATTTTATGTAAGGCAATTAAATTACCCTAAATTATTTTTTTACATTTTTATGCATCGTCTGATAATTCATTTGAAACAGTAAGTCATAAGGGTTCAAAAATATGTGTAACTGCTAATTATAATAGATATATTAATTGCTGAAAAAATTATCCGCCTCTCCTCCTCTCTACCTCCGGCACTATTAAAGTGAAAATTATTAAAAAACTGTATTACTAGAGTTTATTTAAAGTTAGCTAGAAAATTGCAGCGATGAATTCAAATGCCGATATTTATATAACTATGAAGCATATATTATGAAATATATTTAAAAAATAGTTTTTCAGATATTCACGATATTAATACGTCTGTGAAGAATACGTTATGCAATATACCTAAAAGCTAAAAATAGTAATACAATTTTTAATTCAAATATCATAGTTTTTGAGATATTCACAATATTTATACGTCTGTGAAGTATACATTATGCAATATCTTTAAAAGATAAAAATAGAAACACAATTTTTAATCCAAATATAATAGTTTTTGAGATATTCACAATATTTATACGTCTGTGAAGGATGCATTATGCAATATCTTTAAAAGATAAAAATAGTGACACAATTTTTAATCCTAATGTCATAGTTTTTGAGATATTCACGATATCTACACGTAAATTAAGGATACGTTATGCAATATGTTTAAAGGATAAAAATAGTAACACAATTTTTAATCCAAATGTTATAGTTTTTGAGATATTCACGATATATATACGTATGTGAAGGATCCGTTATGCAATATGTTTAAAGGATAATAATAGTAAGACAATTTTTAAATCGTTTTATAGAACTAATATACAAGTATATAGCATTAAAGGTTGATATACACCTAGGTATATACGAAACCCTCATAATGGGTAACCCTTCTTTTTATTAATGTATTCACTGTCGAGTAAGTTGAAGACACGAGATGACGTGAACGACTAGTATATATAACTGACAGAATCAGTGGGGCTCTTCTGAAAATTATAACGAGTAAAATTATGAAAAAAAAAATTATTATTAATTTTGTTAGGAAATGAGTCATGTATGATGATACTCGTTGTATTATTGAAATATGTTCTGTAATGATGTTATCATTCCAATATATTCGTGAAAAATTACGTATTATAATGCAATTTTGGATTTTGACGAGAAAATTATGTTAAAATGTCGAGATTTCTTGAGTGTATCAGATATATCGATAGGAAATAATGAAAAAATGAGAACGATGTAGAAAAGCACGATTGAATTCAACCCTTTTTTTAATTCAACTAATTTTTTCAACTATTACTTTTATCTCTAAAAAAAGGGATGTAAGAAGCCAAGAAAGTAGAAGTGTTTACAAAAGCATTTATGAGGATTAGTAAAGTAAAAAAATATTTTAGGGTTGATAAGTATGACGTTGCTGCCTATCTCATCAATTATCCTGTTTAAAAGGGAAAATAGCTTGAAGGTTAGCTGCCACGCATTATACGCTACCACGGTTAAATGTTAGCTGCCACGTGTTATAGTAACAGATCATTCAGAATTTTCCATAAAAATATATAAATTGTATGTAAAATGCATAATAATTTTAAATTTTTACACATAACTAAATGATAACAAGACCGTGTCCGTGCCCACATCGCACCAAAAACATCTTAAAGGTTTGGTCAATATTTGTAACAATCATTAATATTATAACTTAACCATATTACTTAATTAATTGACAGCGACATCTGTTTCTTATATAAGCAACCACCGTAAATAATCATGTAGTTTTATATTTCTCCACTGGGTGGCGGTGTTTATTTTATTTTTAGAACTAGAAGAAAATAAATTTTTATTAGATCGAAATTATATCTGAATCGATAGAAATTTTTATCTGAATTAGAAATTTTTTTCACATTTCAAAGTACCATCCAAGTTATATTCCAGAGGGAGATAAATTGAAAATCTAGAAATATCTAATATAGCCAACAGTTTATTGAACAAAAAGCGGACAAAACTGATAGTGAAAATAAGTTATCATTTATTTTTTGAAGAGTTTGTTTCCATTCTAAGTTTATTTACCCTTATTGAAACTCCGAGAGACTCTTCTTCAAAAACAGTTAACTTTATTTCTCTGTTTTAAATAATTAAGTGAAAAATATTTGGAAATAAAGTCATTGATAAATATATATATATATATATATATTTATATATATATATATATATATATATATATATATATATTTATATATATATATATATATATATATATATATATACATATATATATATATATATATATATAATTTATAACGAATCATTTCCTAAAAATAGTTCTTTTGCACGTCGAAAAATAGGATGGTACGTCGAACAAATGTATCTCGCCTTATCCGATTACTAGTCGAACAAAGCGAAATCATTTTATGTACTCCTAGAATACTCTTTATGAATGATTTATTTCGTGAAAGTTATGTTTAGAATTATATAACGGCATTTTATTTGGCATAATTCACACCCAATCAGATTTTGAAAAAAAGCATGGCTTTGTTAATAGCAAAGCTCCAGTGTTTCAGTTGCAAAGGGTTTAAATTTTATAATTTCAAAAGTTAATTCAATTTTTTTTACAATTTTGTTTAAATAATTTATCTCTATCGAAGGATAAGCTTTGCTTTTATTGAAACTGAACCAAAATAACTATACCAACAGTTTTTTTGTAAACTGTGAAATATTGTTTTGTTAAAAATTTACTAAATATTTATCCTACAACCATTAACTTTTATTTTCATAGCGTAGTCACATAATCGCATAATTAGTTATATATTCTTAATTACTCTTAAGACGTTGATGGCACTTGCCCATCATATATTATTTCTTTAATATACTCCACATCATAAACTTAAATAAACAATAATACATATCGTACACATAAATTTACCAACTGACATGAGTCAAAATATTCTACACAATCGCCTGCTACTAGATTGCTATGGACTCAACCCTACACAATAATTTGTTTGTCTATACCGCATTAATACAAATTTCCGGAAATAATTCTGAATTAGTACTTATTTAACAACATAACCCTGACTTGGGAAACCCTTACAGTGGAAAATGCTTTAGAGAATCGTGTCTTGTGAAGTTTCGTGGAAAAATCATTTTCTGTATCCAAGTGCAACGACTGGAGAGGTATTAAAAAAATAGGACATTTTTTTTGTATTATTACATATTTACTTAACTTTGTTACGTATTTATGTAAAATTTCAGTTTTAAGTTAAAAAGCTATGATGCTGTACATTAAGGGAATACAGACGGCCATGACGATATTATATTTTTGCCATTTAGCTACGAAATCCCAACAAAGTAGTAGTGATATATCTTAGTGTGTTATCTAAACTTGAACGTCTTTTATTTTTATATAACTTAAGCAGCCAGCAAAGGAATACATTAATTACAAATGCAACTTCAGCGAAGTGCAACAGTGGGAGCGATGTATTACATGCAGTACATTTTTTAAATATTTTTTGAAGAAAAACATAAGTTTTTCAAGAGAAAATACGTGAATAGATGATGAGTTCTACGTATACTTACTCATTTGCGATACGTGGAAAATAGATCGCCACTTGCACTTCGTAGTAAAAAGAAGAGTAAATTATGACCGTTCTTATGTGTCCAGTTTTTCCCTCAGCTCAGCGATCGACAAAGTGTCGAGCGTCTGCCGGGGATAGTGTGAAGCTGGTGGAAATAATTAATAAGATTGAATAAAAACCGCTTTATCTTTTATAACTCTATTACGATAACAGTATTAAATGCAAACTTATCTAAAAAAATTTGAAAAGACAATTTGTAGTTTGGGTTAACAAATTACTGTATAAAATGGTAATATTTAATGTGTATTTTTCTTTATAATTGAGAGCAGTTAGCTCCCCTTTGTACTAGTATTTTTTCTATCATTGGTTCTAATTCATATTTCGATAAAAACTAAGTTTTTCCAAGTTTTTACTGAAAGTTCCAAATTTATGTTTCGATTTAGCTTAACGAGCAGAAAGAACGATCTCGATACAATTAGTTCTTGATCTGTGACATTTAGTATTAGAATTATTATACAATAATCATTTGAAGGCCTACTTTACCGAAGTAGAAAATTGTTTGCATTCAGATCTGATTTATTTGGCATCAATATTTACCTCATCGTATGCGGATGACTCTTTGTAATTAGAATGGTAACAGCTTTTGAACGCGGGTTGGCCTGCTTGGATTTTTGTTTATAGTAGCATGGTTTACTTGCATACTTTGGGATTTCGATACGCGTAAGCTATAGCTGTAATATACACCTTGGGTTATTTATTTATATTTTATAAGCCTACACGAATTATGCTATTTTTCTAATAAAAAAGTAAGCTACACAGTAACTCAAAACATAAACTATGTCTGTACCATTTTCTTGAAAATCTTTTCATATTTTTTGGTTAAAAATTAAGTAAAAAACTTCCAAATCCATTTTTCGTGGAAATAACATTTCATGCAAGCGAAGCCACAAGTAACAAAGATAAATGTTATTCTATTTTAACAACTTATACGCTTGCAAAATATGATAGCGAATCATCGCTTGGTTGCAGAGTTCTTAGGTAACGTAGTTTTTCATAATTTTTGCCGTAATAAGGATCGCTTAAAATGATTTAAAATAATATAAATTTAAATGTAATTTTTCCTAAAATACCATTCATTATCATACCAGACATGCAGATATCGTAATATAACAGAAAAAAATGAACTAAAAATAATAATATATTTGTGGCTTAAAGATCGTTAAAATGATATTAAATCAAAATATTATCATATATTTAAAATGATTTTATAACACAATTTCATTACATATTAAGTTAAACCTTATAAAACCAGACAGATACATTTAAATGTTGGTCTAAAATCAATTTATTCTTTTAAAGCTCGTGCTAAATGAATAAATGATATTAAGTTTATTAGTTACGAAATTTTTTCGCAGTTTCGTTATGTGCAGAAATAGAATATATAACTAAGTACCTGTTTGATACCGGTAAAGCTTTTTCTCCGCAACAGTTTAAATGCAAATTAAAACAAAATCAAAGATTATGTGTAACTGATGATTTAAATATGTTTTCTAGGGCATAATAGTAGCCACGTCAACTGAAAACGTAAAGGATATGTTTACGTACATGAAAACTATGTGTTTGTCTTTAATAGCTTTTATTCATATGTATATATTTAGTATGAAGTATTTACCAATGTAGGCGTGAAAAATGACAAATTGATATTAGTTAGGATTCTGTCTCAGGTAAAGAAGGGCTTTCAACGTGTGCTATTTTTATCAGATTAAAATCTTTTCAGTTAATGAAAAGTTAGTTTCATTAAAAACGTTAAATAATAATAAAGATACAAAAGATTATTTCTGAAGTTAAAGGTTTCATTAAAAATAAAGAACATCATATCAGTTAAAAAATCAAGACACGTTTTAATGCTATTGAATATTACAGGCTACTTAAATCGGCAAAAAGAAAATTTAGCTCGTTCCATTTATTGATGGCTTTAGATCGTAATGAATGTTTTATGTATATTAATTGTGTAATAATACATTCTAACTTACAACCTGAATAATAGACATTTTACTAGTAAAATATTACATCACAAAGTAATATTTTTCTAATAAAATGTTCTATTAAATCCTCCCCTCTCTTCCTGGTACTCTCATCTCGTTGCATTTCATGTTTGACTTTAATACTACAAGGAAATAAAAACTTTTAAAAGATCCAAGCTTGCCGCAAACATGGAACTTTTAGAAACTTGTTCGTATAAATTTAAAGTCGTTTTTTAGTCTGCTGGGGTCTATTGAGATTTTAAAGTGGCTAGATTTGTTTCTAAGTACTTTGTAAGTGAAATTTAATGTACAGCTGAATTGAGATATTGGTCGCATTTTGGACGTAATTGGGATGCAGTGAAATGTTTCTCAGTGTCTTGCGCTCCGTGTTGACGGAAAAAGTTATATATTATTGTTGACTACTTTTTACAATTTGTGGTCAAAGTTCGAAAAAATATTTCGCTCAGTGTGTTTTTTGTATCATACGGTTTTTACCCGCAGTGCGTATTCGGTTAGCATCCATAGCGTCCGCGTCTTATCTTTTCATAGATTCTCATAAAGATATTTTGTTTCCGGAATTCGTCTGCATGCGGACGACGTCCGCAATGGACACTTACTTGTTCACAGCGGACGTCGATTTATCTGCACATATATTTCACGAAACTTGTAGAAATGCAGAGTAAATGCTCTATTTAGAATTATGTTCTCAATAGTAATGTTGACACGTATCGTTTTCTTATGTTTTTAAGCAATATGCAAGTAATACTCTTCGAGCATTCATTTTGAGGTGACTATACTAAAATGGGCTCCAGATCATACTGAAAATATGACGTAGACTGAAATCGCACTCTGAATTGTTAAGTGGGAGGCCTGGGAAGGAAGACATTTCTCTCTTCGTCAGTCTTTAATACTTTTAAAACTGATTTTTCAATGATAGGATTGGTTGTCGCGAAAGATTGGTTGTCGCGGGGCCCATGCTAAGGATGCTATGAAAATAGATACGTAGTCTAAATAACGGAATACATACAACGAATCCACCATAGCGACAGGCGATCGTTAAGATTCATTTAATAGAATGTAATTACTAAAGTCAGCATTTTTTTATAGATATTAATTTATATATGTTAATACCAAAATAATAAAAGTAAGTATTCAAATAAATTAATGGCTCCGTCACTTGGTCTTGTACCTAAACTAAAACAGATTGTTAAAAATGTTTAGATTTTTTTACCTGCCATCTCCAAATAAGAGCAATTTACTGAGAGGAATAAAAACATAATAAACTTAACAAATTCATTTAAACTTTGCATATTTATAACACAACTTTGATATAACTACATGTTATCAATTATCTTTTTCGATAAAAAAAAAATCAATAGAAAAGTGCGAATTCAACGTTAAAGTATCATTTAATTTTGTAACATATATCATTATCAATATTATGTTGAAGTTCCATAAGTTTCTTTTTCAACTTCTAACGAAAGTTTCCCTAACAATGTAAAAACCTTAAATTCGTTTCTAAAGATGGATAGGGGCTTTAAAAAAATTTAGTTCACTGAAAGACTGAGCAATAAGGCAAATGGTACACAGATTCTTGGATAATCATCGTTAGTTATCAAATATTTAATTGCCATATGAAACTATAAGAATATACAAACTGAATAGGAAAGTAGAAAAGATTGATATGATTAAATGGAAAAAAAAGAAAATTCTACGAAAGACTTATGAAACTTAACAAAGGTGGGTAAATGGAAGCGGTATAGATTAGTAAATAGATATGCAAAAAATCCTTTAATAAATTATTGCGTAAATTTAACAAATTATTTAAACCACGCCACTTTAGATCAGTTAGAGGAAATGACTAGAAAATAATTATCTTTTTATTTAAACCATAGTGAGTGCTTTGGATCAGAACCAAATTTTGTTATGATTAAATGTTTTTAAAATATAAACAGGTCGTAATCCGTAGACATGATAAAGTAGTTTTAAGTCGGTGTTTATATACGTATTACGCAAAACTTACGGAACGGCTTCTAATGAAACTGTTTATTTTTATACCTTAGTAACTTGGTCAACATCAGCAACATAAGTGATCAATTTCTACTTATTTAGTTGAAATTTTTTTTTGTAACCAACAATCATTAATGTGTAGTTTTATAATTTTCCACTAGATGGCGATATTTATTATACTTGTAATCAATTTATTATATTACATATTAGCAACTGCAGCATCTTCACTATATATCAGACTCTAGAACACTTACCTGGATGAAATCCCGAGGGACAAAGTTAGAAAATCTAGAAATGTGTAATGTTGCACAATTTTTCTTACATGAAAAGCGGATACTAGTTATTAAGAAAACAAGGAAACGTGAAACGTCTGTACACAATTGTAATCAGTTAATCAAGAAACACGCGATTCGTTGATGTTTTGTAATGAATAGTTGTGTCTTTTGCTTAAGGTAGTTTTATAAAAAAAACTAAACTTATTTTTATATCAAGAAATCTAATTTTGATAAACTAGTGTTGTGGCGTAGGTCGTTTATAATTATTTAATTTTTTCTGACGTTTTTCTAAACGCAACACTACAGTATTCAACAACATAGTATTCTACAACACAACAACGTTAAAATCTCAACAGCCACCCTCTAACTTTTTTCTTTATAGTTTTCCACAGCCTATGTGGGGGACATACACTACGATTTACGACAAAAGAAGAAATAACAGAAATATAACGTAAAAGCTCTGCTCATAACGAAAGGTGCGAAATAGGTTTGTGCAGTTTTATAAATAAATAATACGTTTACATGGGTTAAACACGGGGGTGACTTCAAAATCCCCCTGCAGTACACTCTGGATGAAAGGACGATGGAGTATAATTATAAAATATAAAAAATAATAAATCTGTATTTGCCTGTAAATTGTTAGTTGTTTTACTTAAAAAAAATTTAACATGAGGAAAGACACAATAAGTTTTAATATAAAATATCATTAAAACGCAGACTAAAATTAACACTACAAGGCCACGAGGGTTACTATATATAATACATATATATATAAATATATGTGTACATACACACACACACACACACACACACACACATATATATATATATATATATATGTGTGTGTGTGTGTGTGTGTAGTATATACATATTGTCAATTCTTGTTTATTCAATTCTTAATCAAATTCCACAGAAATTCACTGTCCGAGCGTGTCCTGTAACGCACCCATCACTCCGCCCCATCCACAGTAAGACCTCCGACGCAGAGAGAGGTGTCACAATGAACGCGAGAGAGATCGATCGATGGCGCCACCCCCGCCGCCAGTTTACATACAAATGGAGATCCGCCCGCCCCACACAATGCATGCAATTTGTTCCAAAGGCTGCTGAATGAGCGAATTAGTGCGCCACGCTGGTCAAATGCCACGTGATGAGGTGCGGCGATTGAAACAGTTTGTCTGAGTTTTAGATTTGGTCGGCGTGTTGTGTATTTGATGCAGGGTTAACTACGCGCTGACTTATTTAAAAAACAAGCCATGTGGAAGTCTTTGTGATGCAGTTAGAGATTATTCGTAATGAACAATTTGTCAAATGTATCTCAATATTCGGAGTACGGTATGACCCTTGCAGTTGATCGTATTTTCATGTTTAATTTATATATATATATATATATATATATATATATATATATATATATATATATATGTGTATATATATATATATATATATATATGTATTTATATATATATATATATATATATCCAAACGTAAATTAATGAGTGGTAAAAACTTTTAAGCATTTCATTTATAGTTAATCACCTGGAAATCACTAAAATAAATCTATGAATAATATAAAATTTGGAATTTCAAAATTACCTACATATTGCCATAAAGGGCATTTCTATAGAATAAAAAAGTTCAAAATTTATATATATACATATATATATATATGTATATATATATATATATATATATATATATATTTAATTGCTTTAACGGATTCATATTATATAGATACTACAGGGCACTATCGATCTCTACAAATGCCTCTTGTTAGTATAAGCGACGAAGATTTCGATATAATGCCCCCTGCGAAAAAAAATTCGGGGACAGGAATCACCAATGTTGATAAATTATCTACGACTTAACATCGATTTTATTTAACATCGATGAGATTTTGCAGACTGATTTTATAGAAAAATGTAAAAGAACTACATACAAATAAAGTTACAAACAAATAAAACCTGAGTCTTTTCAAGATAACAGGTTTTCAGCAAGCTATGTAGACCTAGAACTTATCGTTGAATGTACGTACTGTCATTTTTTTATAAGAAGCATTCACAAAACAAGTTGTGTTTAAAGAGCCCTACCCGCGTAGAGAAATTAGCAAAGGCTACTGCAGTCGGCTGGCAAATGGTCAATATAATTAATATCCAAAGGCGGTGTTTTGTTTTAAACTTATATGTTTCGTTGTTTTACCTACTTTATTATTGATGTTAAAACATAAAGAATGGACCATAATTTCTATTGCTTAAAAATATTTTATTTCAAAAAAATTCTTTATTTTTAACAATTCTTCAATCATAATTATATGGAAAAAAATAATTAAAATACTGAAATACCAATATAAACCATATTTATTCCTGTGAAGTAATACTCGTATCGCTCAATATTCAAAATCGAGTAAGGTGTTCATCAAATTGCGTCGTATATCGCTTTGTTACTTTCCGATGGCGCCCAGCATAATGTACAACTGCACGATATTCAACCCTTGCACTGAAGTGAAAATAATGTATTATGGCAACGGCATGAGATCCAAATTGTATTGGTTATTATCCACTTATTTTGTATTGAAAAAGCTATGGGAATCGCTTTGTAATAATCGCTTTGTAATATTCGGTCTCCGTAACAAACCCTATATAAAACAGAAACAGATTTTATCCAATGTTAGCCTGAAGAACGGCATGAGATCCAAGAAAGTTTTATTGATTATAATAGACTTATTTTGTACTAAGTAATCCATAGAAATTGGCCTCCTAACATACGGCCTCCATAATAAACCCTATAAATAACGGAGACAGCTTTTATCCAGTTTTAACCTTAAGAACGGCATAATATCAAAGAAAATTTTATTGATTTTTACCGACGTATTTTATACTAAGTAAACCGTAGAAGCCAATCTCTTAAAATTCGGCATCCATAAGAAACCCTGTATATTACGGAAATCGATTTTACCGAATTTTAGTTTTAAGAACGGCATGAGACCCAAACAAATTTGTAGATTATAATCAACTTATTTTGCACCAAGTAATCCACAGAAGTGTATTACAGAAACGGATTTAATTGAATCTTAGCCTTAAGAACGATATGGTAACCAAGAAAATTTTGTTGATTTTTATTGACTTATTTTGTACTAAGTAATCCACAGAAGCCGGCATCATAACATCCGGATTCCTTAACAAACCTCGTATATTACAGAAACAGATTTCATTGAATTTTAGCCTGAAGAAAGGCTTGAGATCCATGAAAATTGTATTGACTTATTTTAAACAAAGTAATCCATGGAAGCCGGCCCCCATAACAAACCCTGAATATTACGGAAACATATTTTATCGAATTTTAGCCCTAAGAACGGTATGAGGTACAAGAAAATTGTGTTGATTATAATTGACTTATTTTGTGCTAAATAATCTATAGAAGCTCGTCCCATAACAAACCCTTTATATTACAGAAACGGATTTTATCGAATTTTAGTCTTAAGAACGGTATGAGACCCAAGAAAATTTTATTGATTAAAATCGACTTATTTTGTACTGAGTAATCTGTAGAAACCGGCCTCCTAACATCCGGCCCTCATAACAAACCCTTTATATTACAGAAACAGATTTTATTGAATTTTAACCTTATGAACGGCATGAGATTCAAGAAAAATTTGTTGATTATAGTCCACTTGTTTTGTCCTAAATAATCACTAGAAACCGATCTCCCTAACAAACCTCGTCTATTATAGAAACAAATTTTATTGAATTTTAGCCTCAACAACGGCATGAGATGCAAGAAAAATTTGTTGATTACAGTCCACTTGTTTTGTACTAAATAATCCATAGAAACCGGTCTCCATAACAAACGTCGTATATTATAGAAACAGATTTTATTGAATTTTAGCCTTAAAAACGGCATAACATCCAAAAAAAATTTATTAATTTTTATCGACTTATTTTATATTAAGTACATACAAGCCGGCATCATAACATCCGACCTCCGTAACAAAACCTGTGTATTACAAAGATATGTATTATCGAGTTTTAGTTGCGTTCATTTCAATTTACGCAAATGAAATTCATATGGGCATGTATCGTTGTATATCACCGACGCAATCAAATTACCAATTTAGGTGTATTTTTTCTTTTCACAAAGGATAATTCAACATCACTCGGAATGTTTCTAGCAGAAGAAAGATAAAAGTACTTTGAGTTTATTAAAGAAATAGAGCTTTATTTTCGTATTTATTTTATGGCATTAAAATTATAGAAACAAATTCTTAACGTTATGCAACATATTTACATTTTGGTAAAGTTTTTAAACTAAAGTTTCTTTGCCATGTTTGTTGCCATATATGAAATTTTAAAAAATGTTAGGTTCGATTTCTGCACTTGAAAATGGAGCTGAAATATTCTAAGTTACTTATACACCGCCATTTTCAAAGGTGAAAATTGGTTTAATTTTGTTTTGTTATATTATTGTAATGTAAAATTCAGCAGTATTTTTGGGAGTAGCTAAATAGGCAAGTACGGTCATGTAGGTATCTACATGTATTATATGTTTGTTTGTTATCGTATAGTATAAATCGATAGGTTAATTTCAAACAAATAAAAAGAAAAATAAGTCTATACACGCAGTCTAATTTTTCATTTAGGAAGTTAGTTCCTTATTTGGTTTTTTTCATTTTTATAAATCTCCTTATTTCATTTCTGACTAGTGAAAACTAATTTGTGACTTTATTTCCGACAGAATTATGTACGTTTTTTGCGTTGAAATTTTCAACTTTTTTCATAATTTTAGGTTGAGCAATTTAAAAATAAGGAGCAACCATATTTTTTTGCATATTATTCACCATATCTCTAAAGATATACTATGTAAAATTTGAGTCCCTTATAACTAGACCTTTGAAACGATATACTACATTTTACATGAAATATAAAAAATCGAGTAATTGATTTGAAATTTTTGTATGTTTGCTACTGAGATACATGCGGCTTAATATGTTTATTGAAATGTCAAAATTCAAATTTTTACGTCAGGAGGTTTCAGAGTAGCACGGTTGTGACAGACATCTTATAAGGAGAATCTTATAAAGAACTTTTTAGGATTTCGTACCTCTACAAGAAAATAAAACAAAATCCTTAAAGACAACTCATGGGTTCATATGTCATATCCATTTTTCTCAGAAAGTTTTGTAATGGCGTTTCCTGACTCGCATATCTCGCATCCTAAGAACGTTTGTTTGAAAATTTTGGAGGCGGCCGATTGAGTTAAAAAAGTTTGCTTCAAGTCTTCTGTTGAATTAATTGAAGTTATAAGGCTTCAAGTTTTTCGGGGTTATTTATAACTATACTTCTAGAGATATTATGTATAGAAACAAATCCCCTACTCCTCCGCCTCTAAAATTGCTAAAGTCAAATTATTAAAAAAAACTGGTTGACCAAAAGTTTATTAAAAACTATAACCGTAATTCTAGATCTCAAGTTTTGCAAATTCACCATATTTTTCTTACGTCAATAATTGAAATATTCTCATTGTTTTTAAATTACCCCTCTTTTACTTATATACAGTTTCATCACAAATTCAGAGTTTAACATTTGTGTTTTTAATAAACACGGGCATTAAAATCGGAGGCGAAATTAAAATCGAATATTAAAATTATGGATTAAATGAAAATTAGATATTAAATAATTCATCAAAAAGTCAAGTACCTACACAATTTTTAAAAATAAATCTATAAAACAAATATAATTAACTTATCTAAAATATCCAAAAATTTCTTTCCTTATTATATCAGATTGTCATCGAAGATCTGCTTGTTTCATTTCATAAAAAAATTTCGCAAATATTCCGCGACAAACTTACTTGGATCTCATTTAATTTAATGACATACTGCTATTGCATTGTGCGACGTCAATATCCATATATTATTACAATATTGAAAAATAAATCAATAGAAAAAATTCAATTAACTTATCTAAAATATTACAAAATTTCTTTTCTCGTTATACCAGATTGCCATCGAAGATCTGCATGTTTCATTTTATAAAAGAATTTCGCAAATATTCCGCGACAAACTTATTTAGATCTCATTTCATTTGATAACATACTTCTATTGCGTTATGTGACGTCAATATCCATGTATTTTTTGGTGCTAATCCTTCTTTTTAAATCTTCTAATTCTGATTTCCAATTGTAATTTTAATTTCTCTTTTTTATATGTGACTTTCAGTCTTCAATAATTTCAGAAGAACACCCTTAATTCTGTCGACCATTTATGTTTCACATTTTTTATCATATCTTTTCTTAACCTTCTTTAAAATTGAATTTCTGAAATGAATAGAATTAGTAAAATAAACGTCTCTTATTGTCGTAGTACAATTTCCAGTACTGAATTCAAAATACACTGGCTTACATAAATAAGTATCCTGATGCCTCAAAAATATACTGAGCTATATAGGGGCTACATTACGAAGCAATACGCTATTAATTGCTGTAGAAATATTGTATACAAGCTACAAAACACAACAGAAAGAGAAAAAGATATTTATATTATCAACATTCACTGAACCTTTAATAAACAACTCTGATAAACACTTGACCAATTTTTTGTACAGTATGCAATCTTAGTATTTACTGAGTAACAATAAATCATGTTTACGCTACGAGAACCCTTCAAGTGAACCTTTTTACTTTATCTTGTATCAATTTTATCGCCATGTTACGGTTTATTGTAGACATGTTGCTCCTTTTAATAAAAAAAGTTTATTGATTTGGGGCTAATTGAATGGCAGTTGTAATATTGAATATAATTTTGTATTTTCAATTTAAGAGATAAACGACGAATTGTCTATTTCAGTCCTTTGAAGACAAAATAATCTCATGTTATTAGTATGTCTGATATCTTTAAGTGGGCCGTTATTAAGTTGTAAGTGCTATTGAGTGTGCACTGTACCAGTGTTTTTCAACAGTAAAACAGCAGAAACGCTCATTCACTTCATAAAATGATTTTGTGCAATTTTACCAAACATTTCTTTACCCTTAAAGTGGTCATAGAGAGTTATTAAATAACAAACATACGTATTTATTATTTATTTCAAACTATATTGTACACATATATAAATGTACGTGTATTTGCCCGACTCAATGATCAGATAAGCGATCCCTTCCAGTCAATCATAAATTAGTTATATGGAATATTGTAAATCATTTCGATAAATTTTCATTACTCCAAAATTTACAAAAGGATTAATACACTTCATTTAAAAAGAAACGAAGAAATTCAACACATAAAACTGCAAATATGGAAATGTTATGGTAATTTGGTGTACGTCAAAAAGGGCCGATATAGAAATGTTACTGTAATGGAAACGACCACGCTAGAATCAAGGAGATAAATAACTACTTTTCAAAGAAAATGGTTCTAGGTTTGGAATAAGTAAAAAGAGTAAGTTTTCCAAGAATAGCCTTAGACCAACGAATAAACAATTGAATATACTTTTAGGACAGCTTAAACATTTTGAGTTATTTAATATATTGTAACAAAGTATAAGTATATCTAAATAATCACGAATTTCCATCCATTTAAATTGTGCTCTGAATTAAGGCATTTAAACATAAAAAAAATTAACCAACATGTAACGGGTGATAATTTTGAAGGCGTTATATTGTTTTAAGACTTGCTCAACAGGATCTGAATAATGTAAATCTCTATAGTCACGCAAAAGCAACAAGAGTGTTTGACAAAGGTGTACTTTGGTTTCAACATCTCGAAAGTTTAAAGAAGCGCAACAAGGTGTATACTACTAAAAATACGACCACCAATATCATTTACTTGAGGTTGCCAGCTAAGATTTGATCAATAAATAGGTCTAAGTCTTGAAGAGCTAACGTAGGCAAGATTGGTTTTTCATATATATATTTTTGGCTACCAAATAAAACAGTTTAGCACTTAATTAGATTAACTAATATAAACGTTATAGTTTCCCACTGATCTATTTAATCAGGGTCATCGAGAATTTTGCTGATGATTTTTTTATAGTATCCCTTGTATGCCCATATATTTGTAAGTCACCTGTGTAAAGACGACAATTATTATTTATATTTCCCATAGTCCGATCATTTATTAATATCAAACAAGGGAGTGAAGAAAAGACCCATTTTTGGAGAATACCAGCTAATAGGTTCATTCATTCAGAATATACGTCTGGAAACTGGGTACATTGCTTAGGATCGTAAGATATGAGTTAAACTACCCAAATGTATGTTACAATATATATAAAGACTTCAGTCAGGTTAAGAGAATTTCAAAAGTCGGAGTCGAATACAATGCTGAAATCAAAAGTGCGTATTAAGAGTATTATTCGTGGCTATATATCATGTTACTTTTATTAACATTTATTAAGTAGAGAGGAGTTTGAAAACGTATTGAAGTGATTCTACAAAATTCAAAAGAATCTAGTAAATTGACGTTTAAAAAATTTGTAGTTGTCAAATATGTATTAAATATGTCAGGTAGTAAATAACAACACATATATGACAAGTTTAATGGCTTTGATACCAAGGACATCGCATTCAGTGGAATTGAGTATACATGGAAAATCATAAAATATATTCATGGAAAGGTCAATTTTCAATATTAATCCCTTTTGTTAAGGAAACGCTATTCATTTAATTACCTTTGCCATTTTTGTTAATAGTATCCGAAAAATCGAGTATTATAACACAAAATTAATCAAGTATTATATAATAATATAAATTTTACTTTGGATACCAATACAGAAATTGAAACTGCAATGGCTTCACAACTCATTTAACATTTTTTAAAATATCTGCCGCTGAGTATGGAGTCTTCGGCATAAATATATTTTCATTTATTAAAGTAAATTATGTAGATAAAATAATTTAACTTTAAAAATTAAAATTCCGTATTATTATAGAAAGGGACAAGAAATACAATGACGCGTTATCAGAGATTATGTGAAATTGAGAAATGAACGTTTAAGTCTTTAAATCATCAGAGATGTATTTAAAGGAAATTAAACGAAATTTTTAAGAAAAAAAACAGACGGGATTTAAAAATTAATGTCAAAGGAAAAATGGAAAACAAGAAGCATATTGTACTAAAATTTAACGCAATATGTTAATTTAATGAGTAGGTATGAAAATAAAAAAAATATTGCTAATTTTGACCATCAAAAAAACAAACCAAATATACGTCAGAATACGCATAAAGTGGATTCACTAGCTACTAACATCTTTTGAAATTTGTTAACGTAAATTAACCAAAATGGTTTTAATTGAAAATTGAAACTAGTTAACCAAAATAATTTGGATTGACATCTGACGCAATTTAGCCAACATAATTTTAAACTTAACCCACAACAGATTTTTTAGATCCCATGGGTACGACAAAATTAGAAAAGTCCTTTGAATGAAAGCTTTTTTTTTTGAAGACCTTTTAAAGGTTTTTTAATCTTTCTGAAGTTCACATGGAACCATCGTGAATTCTACTCGTATTTAAGAGGTTTTTGTAGTAAATCTAGTACTATTCACAAACATCCCTCACTCACCTCACCTAACGAAGCTTTTGATCAAACCCTTATTCATATATACTTAAAAGTTGTAGTTAGAAAGTCTAGTTGCAAATGTTCACGTAAATCGCGAGAAGGTCTACAATCGCCTTAATTATTGTTTATGAAATATTACTCCAAACAATCTTTCTTTAAATTTTCTTTACTGACATTAAGACAGACTCCCTTTATTGAAGGCACGGTGGAAACACAGTGTTAAAATAATGACATTATTTTCACTGCTTACGTCCTACGTGATTATATTATATACATGTATTACATTATCTCACTCAAGTTTTACGTGAAAGCGTAATTAAATATCCTCTTTATTCAAAGTTCTTTATTCAAGACGAGACATTTTCATCGCATGAAGTGATATTATTAGTTAGATAAAATCATATACTCTCTTGTTTTTCTTCCAACGATAATGAAGCAGCTATCGTTAGATCCTGATGTATTCTAAATATATATATATATATATATATATATGTATATATATACATGTAGCAAAATTATTGCTACATGAGCAATCTCTTCCGTTCTTTATAATGCAAACCATTGACAGAAATTAGGATGGGAAAGAAAGAAAAAAACAAGGGCACAAACAAAAAGGGTTCTGGAGAGGTGACACTTTTTCCCTCCATCTTGAAAACCTTTAGGGATGTAGCTTTCTTGGTCCAGGTGATTCCAAATTTTCGTCGCTTGGACAGTAAAGGATTTTTCATAACGGGTATAGGTATGTTTGGGAATAAGTAGGGTGAGTAAACTTTCAGATCGTAGCCCACGACCATGAGTAGACAAATCAATAATTTTTCCCGTAAGTTAATTTGGGCTCTGTAAATTTTTTAATGTCTTAAAAAAGTATAAGTATGTTGAGTTGGTGTCGATCACGGATCTTCAGCCATTTGAGAAGTGACCTGAGAAAAACGATCATATTTTCCGAGGCTCAAGATGTAATGGACGCATAAATTTTGAAGACGTTCCAACTTGTACAAATATTCTTCATTAAGATCAGAACAGCACACGTCTTCATAATCAATCAGTGGTAATAGCAATGTTTGATAAAGCTAGAAATTCATTTTAATCAGTAGAAAAATTTAAAGATCTTTCAATGAGTATATTCTGTTCAAAAAACAACGACAAATATCACTTACTTGAGGGCGCCAATTAAGATTTTGATCGATCAGTAGACCCAGGTCTTTAACAGTTGATATATATGGTATTATTGCACTAATTAGCACTAGTACGAAGCATTTCATTATCTTTTGTCGATTATCATAATTTTTCCAACTTAATTACACTTCACATTTTTTCACTAACGTTAAACTTAATGTAAGGTCTTTTATTTAAGGAAAGACCTTAATGTGTTATTTGTGAGCAAATGATTATAAATACTGATTTTATGAAAAAAAGTCCAATTTATATTGTATATTATATATATATATATATATATATATATATATATATATATATATCTACAATTCTTTACATTATACACTTGTTTACACTCGGTTACGTAGCGCAGAGTCTTATTACGCTATGAAACGTAGCTTATTCCAAGGTCAATGAATGAGAGCTGATTATAAGACAATATTGATGTCTTAGGCAAATTGACATATTACGAAAGGGTATTTAAAACTCCAAAGTTCCTCTGTGTATTTACGCGTATTCTTCAAAAATATCCCATCCCTTGATTTGATGAAAATTATTTCGTGTTAGCAGATAATATTTTTAATTCATGATTCATTATGATATGTCTGTTATTTTTACTGTTCTGTAACTCAAAACGAAAAAAAAACGGAACGCTTTTAAGATCATTCATGTATCCGTCTGTTTGTCATGGCTATTTTTCTCAAAAACCGTTTTGATCTATAAACTTTAAATTTGACATAGCGATAAAGCAAACACTTAAACATTTTTAAAGAAATTTTAAAAGTGCATTATTTATTACTAACCACATCTCTATATATCGCAAATGTCATTATATGTAGTTCATCATTTTTTTCATAACATATCTTTTGTAAAACTGATCTACAAAACGAATTAAACGAAAACGAATTAAGAAATTTTAAAAGTGCATTATTTATTACTAACCGCATCTCTATATATCGCAAATGCCATTATATGTAGTTCATCATTTGTTTCATAACATATCTTTTGTAAAACTGATCTACAAAACGAATTAAACGAAAACGAATTAAGAAATTTTAAAAGTGCATTATTTATTACTAACCGCATCTCTATATATCGCAAATGTCATTATATGTAGTTCATCATTTTTTTCATAACATATCTTTTGTAAAACTGATCTACAAAACGAATTAAACGAAAACGAATTAAGAAATTTTAAAAGTGCATTATTTATTACTAACCGCATCTCTATATATCGCAAATGTCATTATATGTAGTTCATCATTTTTTTCATAACATATCTTTTGTAAAACTGATCTACAAAACGAATTAAGTCTATTGCAATCTATTAAAGCACTTCCTGGCTAGGATCGAAATTTAAGAAGTGCACTCCACTCAAATTTTTCACTCACGAATTAGCAACATAAGTTGGCCAAAAAATAATAAAGAGGAGCTGATATCAAGTAAGGCATTGTTATGAAGTAAACCTTGGCTTTTGTCAACAGTGATGGTATAAGCCACATATATTGGAAACTGTTCCTAGTAAACATATGTTTGACTTAATATTACAAATATTGAAATATTAAGCCAAGCAAAAATTCATTTTTATGAAATCATAAAAAATTAATTTTTGTATCCGTATGGAGTATCAATTGAAGTTATGACGATTCCAAAACTATTTTTCAGAATATCATGTAAGATGGTCTTAGAAATATTTTAACGTCTGTCAAAGACATACTATGCAGTAAATATGTTTACATGGCAAAAATAATATTAATATATATATAAGTCATTTAATGGAAACACTACGTAATATAGTTGTATGAACCAAAGTGAATATGGAACTCTCGTAATGGGAATTTTGTCTGCACTTAACAGATTTTATTTATTTTATTGTTTCAGGTATGAATTTTACGTACAAGAACAGAGTGCTTTTAAATTTAGAGTGTTGTTTAAATTTTGCAGTGGGTTTTGTTTAATTTGAATTACGAGTACGTTTAAATTTAAATTTGAGTGTTGTTTAAATTTTGCAGTGGGTTTTGTTCAATTTGAATTATGAGTACGTTTAAATTTAAATTTGAGTGTTGTTTAAATTTTGATGTGGGTTTTGTTTAAACTTGAATTATGAGTGCGTTTAAATCTAAACAATAGTTTCCAAAAGTATACTAAAAAAATTTTTAATACTATTTTTTAGTATACTTTTGGAATGAATGAATGAAATGGATGACTTGACCGGTTTGAAAAATAATTTTCACGCGTTATAAATTTATCAAAGATAATAAATATATTTAAATTTCGAAATACAAAACTTCTTTTTAAGCGGTAGTTATGAATCGAAAAGTAGGTAACATAAATAGTGGGGATATAGGAACATCACTTGAAATCGCCATATTTATTAAATGCTTGAAATACTTGAAATACGCGTGTCTATATAAAGATTTATTTTTTTAAATTTCTTGTTCATTTTCAACATTTTAGCACACCAGCCAATTAAACCTAAAAATACTTTTAATGTTAATCAAATGTTAGGTTACTTACTGTTAGGTCTCGATTATTATAAAATAAAAAAAAATTAACTCTCGCATATTCCCAGGTTATCCATTCGTACTTCTATCTGTAAAACCTCAGGTGACACATCGTTTCCTGAATTCGTCGTTTTCTGAAGTATAAGGGTTTTTAAGCCTTAAAAATAGCATTGTCTATACTTAGACCACACAGGAGCAGCAAAACTTCTATGACAGTTTCATTCTCTTTTATTAAATATTATTTATTAAAAATATTCAATGTAATACAATTACTTGTACATACAGCGGCTATGGTTACGTTTTTATACGGCCGTAGTAGCGGCATCATATATACAGCCGTATGGCGATACAAATTTACCCAATTAAATAATATTACTATAATAACGCTTATAATTAATTGTAAATATTTTTTGTATGAAGGGTAAAAATGCGCTACTAAGTTTGTAAATCATTGTTAAATCTCGCATTAATCAGAAACTTAAGGACAGTTTCCCAACAGATAAATCCTAAAATGGACATGAAAAAGACAAGGGTGACTCCTGTCCTATTGTAACTAAACCAGTACATGTTGGAAATACTACTCTCGAAGTTGCTGATCACTGTGTGTATCTAGTACAAAATGTCAAACTTCGAGAAATAGGTCAATTGGAGAATACAATTCACTTGGGCATCATCCGGAAGACTTATTTTCTCATCCAAAATACCCAGTATCTAAAAACAAATGTTGCCAGTGCAAACATGGGTAAGTGAGATATGGTCCCTTACTGTTGGTCTTGTAAAAACAATATAATTCACATAGCGATTTATGGCAATGGCTATGCTCACGATTTTTCTACAAGAAATTATTTGTAATGAGAAGATCTCTAGGAGAACTAAAGTCTCTGATATAGGGGATAAATAAGTCATATTCCGTGTAGAACCGACAACCGCTGAGAAAGAAAGGTTCTCCAATGGCGATTATATACCGGAAGACACGGAGTAGGACGGCCCCAGCTCGATGGACAGAAGACCTGACAAAGGTTGCGGAAAGCCGTTGGATGCAAGCATCGCGGGATCTATTTTTGTAGGAATCTGTGGGAAAAGCCTGTATTCAGCAGAGCACGTGTTCTAACAAAAGTTGTGGGTGTCGCTTAAGACACAAACAAAACGGTAACGTTTATATACTTTCAGGCACGATAATTAGTGTTCACTATTTGAAAATATTGTTGTCAGTACTTATATAAAAGGTTTACGTACAAATGAAACGCTATGCTCTTAGCGTTTCATTCATCAACACAAAATATATTTAACTTTAGAAAAAATGTTTTCCCTTCAAATAATTTATTTAATTGAACGCGTCACTTAAATATATTTAGATATATATCTAGCCAACATGAGATTTCTGACGTATCTGAAGCAAGCCATCATTAATCTATCTGCGACACGCCACACGACAGGTATCTAAGCGAGTTGAGAAGCATATATATATATATATATATATATATATATATATATATATATATATATGTATATATATATGTATATATATATATACACATATGACTGCACGAATAATATAGGTGTTAACGTATACAGAGCTTCGGAGCACGTACCTAATGTGCTTAGCATACCTGCCGTGAGTTATTACGCCAAGCGCAGCGCTTCATATGTTCGCAAACATATTTGCTCATATTCAATTTCGGTGAAATTTGTAAAATGGAAGCTTTAATATATCATTTTTCTGTTATCATCGTGGATTTCTTATTTATATGCGAAGGGCGGTATCAATAATTCTGTCTACGTGATATTTGTATAGAATAATCTAAGTTTTAAATTAGATTATTAGTTAAGTGTGATAATATTTTTAAAAATATTATGCAAAATATATTTTCGAATAATATATTACATGAATGAATATATTCAGGTCTACAAAGAAAAAATAGCAATATACGAGTCAGCGCAACTTTCTTTTACTATTATGAAGCTAGCACATATCACATAAATATAAGCTATTCCTGCACAATTAGTATCCCCTCTCATCAACCCCTAATTAAATACCAATAATAAGCGCACCAATTTTGTGTTTGCAAGGAGCACATTTGCCGCGTTACCCACCGCCAACCGCACTAATGTCACATCACATCGCATGTACGCCGAGCTGAGTGGGGAGCGTTTCAACTGAGCCAATTTTTCTATGAATCAATGGTTCAGCTATTATAAGGAAATCAACAATTAAATATTTTATAAATATAAATATATATATATATATATATATATATATATATATATATATATATATATATGTATATATATGTATATATATATATATATATATATATATATATGTATATATATGTATATATATATATATATATATATATATATATAGCAAATTTTAAGCGTATTTCCCGAAAAATATTTCAAAAAACTCTTAAAAAAATATATCATACATACGCTTGAATTCGTACAACAAACTTTCATTTGATAAATTTTGAAGATATTTTTTTTTATTTTCCAATTTTCTTCCTGAAATCAACCCCCAATTTCACCCCTACGCTAAATTGAAAATTTCATCCAATCGTTTCCGAGAAAATCGCCTGCGAGTGAGGGACGTACGGACACCGATTCCATTAATATTTCATTTTGACATGGAATTTTAAAATTGTATAAGAAAACCATACGATTTCAATTAATTCTATTAAACATAATTAACAATGAGTACGTAAAAGATATAACAAAAAAAGGAATAATCATGTTTTTACCCTATACGAACATTTTTTTACCCATATAATTAACGGGGTGTCACTAGATAGGTGTCTTAAAATTAAATTCAAATTTCATTTATCATTTTTCATTTTTAAGTTGCATCAAAGTGATGTACAGATTATCCCCTCCTCTTATTTTTCAACCCTGGATACGAAATATCTGAATGATTTTAAATTTTAACTGATTAAAAACTTCAACTTTCAAACGATTACAACTTTGAAATTAATTTTTTTCGGTTAAATTGCATCAAACATTTCTATATATAGACGACTAGAGCCCTACTTTGTAAACACTTATTTCATGAATTGGTCTCTTCAATGTTTTCTTAAATTACTATATTACAAGGATCTATCTTGCGATATATGAATATTAATTGTAATATTATAATAAAGTTGTTATGGATAAATTTTTTGTAAACATGCCTCCGAATTGGATCTCACCTTTCAAAAATTAAGCACAAAAATATGTAAGAGATAATAAACGCCTCGAATCATATATTATTTGTTTGCGCCTTCTCTTCATTTTTTTGCTATGTAAAAAGTACTACATTAATACATATTGAAGTTAGTCAAACAATAATATTAGAAGTCTATATTAAAAAAGATTCTAGCATTGATATTAATACAGAAGTTCTCAATTTTTGCGCCGCAGAGACGTCGTTTAGTAAGTATATATATGTTTCGCAAAGAATTGAACGACGTCTAACATGACACCTCAAATATATAAGAGTTTTCTCTATTTATTTTTGAGGTGAACAGAAAGTAGAATGAAATATTTTTAAGATAACATAACAGATTTTTTTCCATCTATTTTTTTAAATTTAACAAAGATACGGGAGAATGCGAGCAAGCCATTTGCTCTTGGATAATTTCTGTGATTAGTTCCAATAACGATTGATAGAATTTTTCTTCATTTTTAATTTTTTCTCCAATAACGATTGATAGCATTTTTCTTTCATTTCAGGAACAGTCAATTAGAATAAGATACAATTAAGGGCAGGTTTGCATCTTTTTTATATTACTTTAAAGTGTTAATTATCCACAATAATGACAGTATTTTTAATTATTTTGATCTAACGAAAAACTTGAATTGTATTGGTTGTGAATTAGGTTTTAGTTTTATTCAAAACTATATGTATCTAACTATATTTATGCATGTCTTATGTGTAATTTTTTTTAGAGCAAAGATAGTTTAATATTAAATTTTAACGATTTAGAATTAGAATTTAAATATTTCAAATACGGCGGACATAAATCTCATATGCCTGGAAGAATGCATATCTGTAAATATTGTCGAATGCATTTTCAAGCAATATTCCAGGATTTCACCGGTGAAGGTTTGCGATAGGGAGAATGTGTTGATTTAAATTAACTGTTAAATATTTATGTGACTCGATCCATATTTATAAACCGGTCAGTAACGACTAATCAGATACCGACTTGTTTAAGCGTCAAATTCCAAATGAAAAAGGTATTTCAAGACATTTTAAAGATATCTTATAGTTTCACCAAACAAGAGGAAAGAGTGTATAGACTTTCAATATAATTTTACCGTTCAATATTGATACATTTTGGTAAACTCTAGTGAGTTTACCAAAATCACTTTTACTGAATCACTCGTAGAGGTTGATCTAACAAAATATTGATCTAAATCTGGAAATTGGGAAACAATATTTTAGTACTTTCCACCCAAGATCACAATGAGTGTAACGAGAGAACGCGTCTATCCGCTTTCTCTAACGTAAGATGTCAATGTATAAAAAAGTAGGATGTCAATATTTCATTAATAATTTTTATAAATATCATAAGCAAATCACACTCAACGTGGTAGTAACAAGGAAAAAAACTAAACGCGGAAGTAGAGAATTTCAATATAAATCCGTTCCAAAAACTGATATCGCTCCTACTCAAGAAGTTAATTACAATATTCTTGTAATAACCTTTTTAATGTTAATGTTGTGAATACTAAACTTACCAAAACATTGTGATTGTATGCATAGTGGAATACCGTATACATTTGTGAGAGTTAACGTAACAATAATACGAGGGGGGGTTAAGTTCCTTTACTTCACAATCCTCTGCAAAATTTATATTTATATCAACTTATTATCGCGTTTAAACTATGGGAAGTTATACGCAGGTCGCCTTATGGCGTCGAAGGCTCAGCTTAGCGGATCAGACATGAGACGTATCATAATTACGGGGAGATCCGTGGCGCGCACATAAAATTGCAGTCTTATCGCGAATCTCCATCTTCAAAGGGATGTCAGGAGCATCTGTTCGGTCGGACTAGACTCAAAGACTTTGTCCGTTTGAGAGGGTGGGCGGGGGGAGTTTTGAAAATTAATCTGCTCACTGGGGGTCGTCGCCGGAACTATTATGAAACCGCCCGCTGCAGGTGCGACCCCCCTTGTCCCCTCCTCCTTCGTCTCAGACACCGCCCCGTATCAAATGCGAATTATCTCCTGTGTTTAAGGCGTGGTAGGAATGCACAAGGAGAGCTACGCCGCTGTTGTTGGGCGTAATTGTTCGTTATTCACGAATTTTAAGTTTAAGGTTGTGTCGTCTTGGAGCGTACGTTCCTTTGAAGTCAGTAATTCTTTTATCAAATGTATGGGAAATTATTTGTCGTTTAAATATTGAATATAATTTTATAAAGATAAACGTCAAATACAATTTTTTATTAACTAAATTTCAATACATAATTAATTAACCATAATAATTTCCATTATCTAAAAATTGTTTTGTTATTTACAGAACTTAAGATTAAACTTAGATTAAATGGATATTCGAGTTGATAAATGTCATAAAAAGTGTGCAATATACTCACATAAATATAAAAGATCTTAGAAGCTTCTCTAACTTACCCTCTCTTCTTTCTTTTTCTTTTGCGCAACGATTTGTCATCTCTTCTTTTCAGTACATACTTTAGCTTAAAATATAGTTTATTTTCTATTATTTTTCATACATATGTCAATTTATTTCATGTAGTAAAATTCTACAATATATTTATAAAACATTTTCGACATATTTGATATATGTCACTGTTGTGAATCGAGATGAGTGTGATTCGAAAATGGAAACTTTATGGCAAGACACTGTTGCAAAACTACACGCGTCTTTTTAATATGTTTATTCTTTTTCTCTTTAAAGCATTTGTCATGATATTACATTATTGCTAAATTAATAATAACACATATTAAAATAAAATAAAATACTGTTGATTGAATATATTTGGCGTTAATTTTGCAGAAATTCATTATTCACAATTAAATGAAACTGCGTTTCGTTACTACCGACCTAGGTTTCGTTGTATTACAACACCTGAAGATGTAATACAACGAAACCTAGATCGTGGTAAAGAACTTAAAGAAAGTGGAAATAATACTACACCACGTAGTTTCATTTAATTGTTAAACACTGTTATAAGTGATTTAGTTACGAAGTGGTTCACGGTTTGCAATGTGGTCTAGGTGCCACGCATTTAACGATACGTTTCTAGATTGGGAAAATCTTAAGGTTCTTAACATATGCTACCTTAAATTTCAGACATACTACATATAGAAACTTAGGATTAATTTATAAGATTCGAACCAGATAAATTTAATTTTTTGTTGTATACTTGAATGTCATTGGCAAGTTCATCACTAAAAGGGTATAAAAGTTACGCGAGTGTGGTAGAATGATGATTGTTAACTTGTTGATGGTTAAGATTTGTATCAGTGTTCAGATATGTATAATAACTTGTGGTTGTACCGATATTTTAGTGACACGTGCTCGGTGATTTGTCTGTGGCTCGGGATTAGTTAATTCAATAAGTTAAGCTCATTTTTAAACATTTTTTTTATTTATTTACAGACGTCAATCTACACAATTTATACATTTATTGGGTTTATTGCTAATAGAATAATCTTTAACAGCCTATCAGAATGTCAGTCCAGCCCCGCTGGAAATGCGGCTGAGAATCGATCCCGGGACCCAGCGGTGGGCTACAAGAGTAAAGGCCATTAACCCACGATTGACTCAAAACACCACGGAGACGATCTTTCTTTTGTGATCCCGACAAGATGGAAAATTACTTAACAACATGAAGAACATACAATACATGTGTATCTCTTACAACATATAAGCTTTGTAGTTGTAAGTTGTAAGGTTTATATGTTGTAAGGGCACATGTGTATGCCCTTACAACATATAAGCTTTTTGTACTTGTCAATTCTTTTTTTGTTACATCATAACTTAAATCCGCGAACACCGTAGTTCCCCGCTTTGTAAATCCACTAGTCGCGCACACTATTCCAAATATGACTAACCAGTTTATACACCCGAATTAAACGTAATTAGTACATACACCTATTTCGTTCACAATAGGTATATCTGAATATAAAAGAAAATCATGAATACTGCATTGATTTATGCTTATATCAATTGCAAATTTAAAAATATCCGTTGTTGAGTTCAATAAGAATATCCACAATGGTTCGTAAGCTAAAGCAATGTCGATTTTCCATTTTCTCTCTTCGTCATTCACATGCACGTTAGCGGCAACATGAATGGAATCCATTTCATAAAAGAGAATATAATTTTTTCCCTTTGCCTCGAAGGAGGTAGGATGTGAAAATTGAATTTGCAAGAAATAAATTATCCCATCGTTACTGTAATACGCATTGCTTCAAAGATATTCGATTATATGCATATAATTCGGTGACGAAAATTTATGGCTTTAATGGTATACGATATTGAAATATTCGGTTTGATATTCCATAATTTGATGGTGAAAATATTGTTATGAATAATGTCTGCAACATATTTTTATATACTTATATTCAAGTATGTTTGTGCAAACGCACGCACACACGCACGCTAGCACGCACGCACGCATACACACACAATATATTTGCATATATACTTTTTATAGTAACTTTAAGAGTAATAATTATTAGGGTTTATTATATTCAAAGTAGGTACACGAAAACTTCTCTCATCTAACTTATGAATATTCTCCAATAATCAGTTCGGATATTTTTTTCAAGCCTTAATTTCTGCCGACAGCGTTGAAATATATTTTATTATGTTTCCCATTTGTATTATTTTTTAAGTGTGGAAACAAATGTGAAACGCCTTAAGATGTTAGAAAGTACAGAATAGATGAAGATCCTTTTAACATGTATTCAAGGCTGTGAGTAGAAATTAAAGCGTGAAAAAATATCCGAACCGATTATTGGAGAATATTCATGAGTTAGATGAGACAAGTCTTCATATATCTATGTTCAAATCTGTGTTATTCTTTAAGGATGAATACAAATATAAAATGTCCTAGGATATTTGGAAGCGAAGAATAGATGAAGATCCTTTTAAAATGTGTTCAAGATACTATGTTCACATTTGTATTCTTTTTTGAGGATGAATACAAATGTGAAATGCCGTGCGCTCTTTCGGAGTGAGGAAAGGATGAAGATCCATTTAAAATGTGGTCAAGGTGCTATGTTCACATTTCTTTTCTTCTTTAAGGAGATGAAACAGCTTAAAGTATTTACTACGATAAGCTCAATAAGATCAACGAATGATGAAGAGCAAAGACCGGAATTCATCCAGGAAAAATTAAATACCTTCCAAAGTGTTAATTATTTGGTTACAAAATTCGCCAGGAATTTCATAAATAGAAAGTTTATTCATTAGACACTGGATATTTAGAGCGATGACCCTAGATTTCTGCAAATATTTTCATTAAAAAGGTAATAGCAACAAATTTATCTAGTCGGTTTGTTGTCTTTTCTTAAAAACAAACTGCACATACTATGCAGGTTTCTAAACAGAGAATGAGATGGAGAACATTATAAGCAAAAGTTTAAAGATGTGGATGAATAGCGTGTGCATGGATTTTAAATAATGACAACTGCCAAAATATTGTCAATTTCCGTAGTTCTATAAATATTTTAACTTTTTAAGAGTTTTTCTGAATCATTGATAAACTGAACTTAATTTCTGGTTCAGAAGCATCGCAGTGGTCACGACATTAAGAATTAAAGCACCATCTGCATCTTAATACGGTGATCAGTAAATACGTCCATAAATATTAAATTAATACATACATATGCATATATATATATATATATATATATATATATATATATATATATATATATATATATATATATATATATATATATGTATGTGTGTGTGTGTACTTATTACAGAAAATTTACAAACGCTCTTGATTTCAGGGTTTATAGTGTTTGAAAAAGGTAAATGAAGTATCATCTAACTTCTATTCTCTAAAATGTACGGAAGTCTCGTATCAAACAGTTACTTGGATATTTTTATTTTGATTTATATTTTAATTTACTTCAGAAAAAAAATAACTTGTGGCCTTGTGTAGAGACTGATTTTTGTCTGCCTAACTATTTATCTCATTATATAATTGACTTGAAATGATTGGTTTTAATCAATTTGATTCTTATCAAATATTACAAAAAATATTTCATAAATTTAATATTTTTCGTGTGATATTATATATGAACATTGAATTATTGAATACTGTATTGAAATATAAAATAAAAATATGGCAACGCCATCTTTTCAGAAGAAGAAAAAATATTTATAAGACATTTCCGTAATAATGTTACTTTATATTCATAACACAATCTACATGTGTGGAGAGTTTAAAAACTATTGTCAAATAGTCACTGTTATTTAGAGATAGTTTTTCAAACTAACATTCGTATCAAGTATTATTGTTGTGATAACAAATTATTAATTATCGGTTTCATTATTTAGGACACATAATGTCATATTCGCACTATAAAGCTCCTTCAGAACAAAGGCACAAACCAGCTACGCGAAATTAACTAATTGATTGTCTACTTGTTACTTTATTACTCATCACTTTCATAAGAATTTAATGTCTCTTTCATATAATTTAAGGTTGGTACATACCGTCCCAAATCAAATTTTGGCTTGGGATGATATGTACCAACCTTATTAAACATAAATTGTGGTCCTATGCGAACTGTAGCACGAACAGCAATGCAGCGTTCCATTATTTTGTGATCTAAAAAGCTATTATTTTCAAATTTCATTTCTTTAAGAGCATTATTTTCATTTGTGACGTTTATTTCTAAGTTAAAATCATTTTTGCTCTGGCTTATTGTTTCCGAGTTACTGGTATTATATTGATTTCCTTTTAAAATTAATTTTTCTCCACAAAACATGAATTCTAATCATTGTAGCAAAATAAACTTCTGTAGATAAATATATATAATTTTGAACACACTAAGAATTTTTCAATATACTGAATAATTTTTCAATAAACACTTTTTAACTTTTACTTTAACATTTGGTTACAAAAATGTTTGAGGTTTTCTTTTCTCGGACTCAGCATTATTAATAATGGATAAGGCGAAAAAAATATAAAAAATGTGTTATATTATTACGAAAAGTTAATAAAGAACAAATAAAACTCTTTATATTAAACTTTATATTTAAAAATCCACCCAGGCGTCGTAAGTATACCTCTTTATTTACATATATAAGAATAAAAGAAGTATATGCAACAATTTGTCATGAAAATAAGGTTTCGATTTGCATTAACTTTAAAAGTGAAAAGAATATATAATTACTTTCATCGAAAAAAGAGTTATTTTTTATCATAAAATTAAATATGTCTGCGGGAATGCGAGCCAAATATGAAAAAAAGCGGCCAAGTGCGAGTCGCACACGCGCACGAAGGGTTCCGTGGTATCAAACAATATTAAAGCTATAAGTTTGTATCTCTAAAAAACATTGTGAAAAACAAAGTTTGTATTGCGGTCGATATCGAACATATGCTTATGTGTGGATTACCAGTTACATGGATTGCCACCTATAATATTATTTTTTCCATAATTTCGCTATGGAAAAAATACTTTTAAAATTTCACTATAGAAAAAATACTTTTGAAATTTATATGATAGGTGTCTTCTATGAACCGCTATATAAGAAAAAAACTTTCATTGTATAGCGGATTATAGAAGATACCTACCATCCAAATTTCATTAATATGGTGCAAAATGCAAAGTTGATTTGGAAATATTCATAATAAATTTATTTTTATTTGTTGTTATATCAGCGGATTTTATTGAACGAAGATATTACTCTACATAAAATACTTATATTTTAATTTGCAAAAATCAACGTTCAACAGTTATAAAAGTATTTACTTTGTCATGGAGAAGGAAAGGTATTTTTATTTTAAATATTTTCTTTCACTCGAATCATAGTTGCAAAAACTTTGAGTAATGGTAAGTAAATTAATAAAAACATCTGTTAAGTTAAATATAACTGTTCCAAAAAATACAAAGATCATTGCAATTTCAGTAAAAATGATCGTAGATGCAATAAACAAGATTTAAGTTAAAAGTTTTATATAGCCGATATAACATATTATTTAACTGCCTCGACTTGCTTAAAAACACTTCAGAACTCCTTTGTAGTTTTCAAACATTCCTTGTAAATTCTTCTTCAATGTTTGTAAACATTTCACCTAATTGATTTTATAACTTACTCGTAAATGAAATCGTAAAAAACTCTAAAATATTCTATTTAAATTAATTATGTGGACTGAGAGTTTTAGTATATTTCAATTCAAAACCATTTCTTAAAGTTTAAATAAAATATGTGCTGTAGAATATTACGTGTATAAGAATATTTTAAATTCGTTTTATATCGAATGTGCACAACCATAGTAGAGAATATATAGCGAATTGTAACAAGTTCCATTCGCTGGACGATCTTGCTGGGCAACCATGACAATGCTCATGCAGCTAAATAAGTAAAATTTTCCAATATAGATCTTAAAACGAAGACGGAGAAGGCAAAGATTATGTGTAACTTCCATGTCGCACCTATATCGATACATGCCGGGAATGCTACTATCGAAGTTGCTGATTACCATGTGTACCTAGGACAAACTACTCAATTAGGTAAATTCAACTCGGAGACAGTGACCTACAAAAGTGAGACGTAACCTCTTCCTATTGGTCTAGCAACAGGCTTCATGCCACTCATCGAACTATGAAACAGCTAGGCTCGGTGTTCTTCTGAGAAATTTGATCGGTAAAAAGGATATCCGCAAGAGACGTAAGATCCTGATATCGCTCGGATAATGAACACGCTGAAGTGGCAATTGGCAGACGATACAGAGAGCAGAACTGACAACCATTTATATGGAAACTTTCTTAAATACCAAGCACGTACTGGTAGACGTGCCGGAAGACAGCCACCCAGTAGGTGAAAAGATGACTTCATCTGCCAACTGATGATGACAATAACTGGTTTATTTAGATGAGTTTTAATCTAAAATAATGAAGTAAAGTGGCAATTATTTTGAAGGAATTTGGATTAAACAACTGTCATTCGTAAAATAAGAGATATTTAACAACAAATAATGTTTTACTTCTTTACAGTGAAGACCAAAGGAAGCGTTCTGAAAATATCCTTAAATATGCACATAGTAAATTCCATATGTTTCACCATGGTTCTTACATATCCTTTGTGCATTTGTCAATATTCTTAAATATTTTTAACTACTTAACTGGATGAACTCATATTCACATAATATGTTCGCGAGGTTGAATGCAGGGTTTCCAAGTATGCCAGGGAGTTCTTTCTTTTATTACCTACATTTACACAACGTTAACAGTATTCGACTAGAAAAATAATGTAAAACGAAGTCATATGAAAATAGAAATAAAATTAAGTTATTTAAAATCAATATCACGAATAATACTTTTAATTACGGTTTCTTAAGTATTCATATTAACAAATCTATTTACATTTTGTTGATACAATGTGGTTATAACTATTTATATATTCTTCATATCTCAATCATATTTTAATCATTTTCCCAAATTTGCGAAATTTACGTCAATTTGCCAAATATTAAACAATATATACAACGTGCAAATCTACATAAAATGTGTTCAAATAAACAACAAATTAAATTTAAAATGTGTTTTTTTTTTCAGGAAAATGCCAAAAAGAGAACGACCAAATATCGGTCGATGATCGCAACATAATCAAAATGAAAGATTGAGACGATCAAGATAAACGGAGGAGCAACACTCGCGAGTAAATGAAATTACTAGAAATCTGAAATTGCGGCAACGTAAACAAGAAAGTAAAGAGCAACACACTCAAATTAGAATCACATAGTATAGGCCGCAGACAGCGGCGGGAACGAACAGACAACTCAATCAAATAACAAATCTACAACCCAATGAATCTAAATGATGTTATCATCATTAAAGCTTAATGGACATATGATCCAAAAATTGATTATTGTTCACATTCAAAAATAATTATTGGTGATATGGATAAAGTATTCAAATGAATTTGTCATGCATTGAAATTTAACAATATAGCAGCTGGTATGTGTTGCGCTTCTGGAAGAGTTGTTTTCCCTGAACTATATAAAACACCTGAATCTTTGCATTCATTAGCATCAGGTGAGAGAACTGAAAAAGAGTTTTTGAAAAAATTGCGAGAATAAAATTCATGCTTCCAAATGACGTCTGTTACGCTATACAAATATACTATTTGATATAACACAACACTCTATGCGAAATAATGCTGCCCACAATTTCGAGACATTAATTAAAATTTAAGGGCAAGTGTATCATCAAATCGTCTCTTTACACCCATTACTTGAACGACAACCTAAATTTTTGCAAAGTTACTTGATGGAAGGACAAGATAATATATGTTTTTATTTTAATCATACAAAAGCAAAGTAAGAAAGAGGTATTTTATATTATATTAAACTTTTCTGCGGAAAAAAAATTATTGATTCAGTTATTTACACGAGTCTCTAACAGAATGCGATATGGTAATTATGTGATAAGCAAAATAAGAAGCAGGCAACATGCTTAGTATTTTAGTTCACCAGCTATTACTGAAGTGGCTATAATTATGATTGGGAACCAATTTGAACAACGATATATAACAATTATGTGTAGAAACTATACCATAGAAAACAAACAAGATATTCATTGTTCATGTAATGCTTTGCAGTATCCATTTATTTTCTGAGAAAAAGAGGATAGATGTAATATCCATATCAAACAACGAAATCCTTCAACCCCTTTAACATATTAAATTTCTGATTATTTACATATACAGAAACTACTATAAAGACAGCTGTATGAACTATCATGCATAACGATTTATGATAAGAGATTATGTATGCAAATAGGTAAATAATGGAAGTGATATTATCGTATTTGCAGTTCAAAATGAAAATGAAAATGACGAAATCACACGGGATTAAATAAATAGATACATAAGCAGCAATGAAACAGTATGGCATATATATGAACATGATCTAGCAGTTATTTACTTGACATCTTGAAAATGGACAACATATGGAACCAATAACATTAATGAACAACATTCGATAGGCCTTAATGGCCTATCGAAACCAAAGTCTCTCTGAACACACATCGAAAGCACCAAAAACAACATTAACTGAGTTTTTTGAATCAAGCAAACAACAAAAGAATTTTGGTGCATTTTCAAGAACATTACTTTATGTTCAAGTTCCAAAAAGTATCAAATGCAAAAATTATATTTATTAAATCATCTCGCGTGCCGAGAATTGAAATTGCTGGAAGATGACACATATTGGGATGATTCACTTGTCAATGCTTCGTTTACGCTATCTTCATATCAAATAGCAATTTATTTGCTATTTTGTTGAAAACGTGTTTCCCAAAACAACATGATACTTTATGGGACATATATAAATATTCCATGAATACACATATTACATAAAATACGCACATTACATAAAAAATCGAATTCATGCCAGAAATATGCATTAGATATGATTCAAAACATTCGCTTGCTCATTTCGAATGAAACGCTTGTAAGTTTGGAAATAAAATCATTTAATAAATCGGAATAAATATTTAATTACGATATGGATTCTTTCCATATTGTAGCAATAATATAAAATTTAAGAATTAACACCATATGTTCAAAGTAAAGAACTAAAATTATTACAACAAACAGCCATTAACGTTATAATTATGTATGCACTCATTGCCCGAGAAGGTGATTCCTTTTTTTTCGTTGCACCAGGTGGAACTGGAAGAAATGTTTAATTTCACTTATTTTGGCAAAAATACGTTCACAAAGTAATATTACCTTAGAAATAGCATCACGAGGATTCCTGCATTTTTATTGCTTTATAGTAGAACAGTTCATTCTGCACTAAAACGTAATATAAAAAAAAACATTCCAGTGTGGCTAAAGTGCTTCGAAAAAATTAAATTTTTATCTTGGGTGAGTATACAATGGCCTATATATAGAACTTTCAAAGATTTGAGAGGAAATTAGAAACTTTCAATGGTTTACTAATTTTGTCAGGAGACTTCAGGCTGACTCTTCAATTTCATTTAGACGATTACAGTTCCTTATCCGTCTAGAATTTGCAATTACCATAAATGAAGCACAATGTCAAACAATGAACTTATGAAGCTTGGAGTTAGAAAATTCATGTTTTTCACGAGGACAATAGGAGATATATTATCTTTTCACGTGTTGGGAAACCATCCAAGCTATTTGTTTATGTACCAAATGCACAAATAAAAAATATTTTTTCTCGTTTTAGCAATAAGACAAAAACATTACAGCATTAAAGATTTAATAAAAAATTGTTATATCATTTCAAATCAAATATAATATTTAATTTAGGTCAAAATGTTATAATTCAACACATAATTTGTTTTATTTCAAAAAATATCTTCCGAATTATCAGCATACTAATGGCTATAACAAGGATATGAAACATATAGATTGCTATTGTCGCGCTTTACGTGATTGCCAAAATATAATAATAAGCTAACCAGTTTCATTTCAATATTATGGCGAAATACATTCACGAACCATTCTGTAGTCAAATAAAATTTCATTAAAACACATTTCATAGTGTTCAGACACAAACTTTCATCTTCAGTATCGAATAATGTTATTCAATTTTCACCGAATGTACCAGTTAAATGTAAAATCACATTCATTTCCTGCCGTTCTTTAATTGCTGTTACATTTCATGCCATTTTTAAATATTGAAAATAAATATAGAAGACAATATTAATAAATCTTTGAATGTGACAAATATTAATTGTTACTAGTCTTGTAATTACCTTATTTAATTATTTTCACACTTAATTAAGAAATTAACTTTTTCTTCACCAAAAATTAACAATAAATGTAAAAAAAATTTGTATGTACAATCAAAAAGATTGCAAATATTGTCAAACATGCACGTAACATTCAAACTTAACGTACAAGTTTTCTTTTATCAGTAAATGAATGTATTACCACATCGATTACAGCTTCCTCAAACTAAATATTAACAACGCTTTATATATAAAGAAAAAAAAATACATTAATAAAAACAAAAACGGCAAAAAAATTAAGAACAGGACAAAGTCTGCCGGGTCAACTAATGGTAGTATATATGTTTACTAGTATGTTTCACCAAAACTATCAGACCATTATTCGAAAATAAGGGATCATTTGATTGGCATTCATAACACGGCAATATAGTTTACAAAAAAATTCGAAAACCTAATATGGCGAGCGTCGTCATAAAGTAATATAATATTTTATTGATCCACGCATAAAAGACATTATATGAAAGACAAATTCAAAAGTATGTAACACGTGTAAGAAAGAATGAGTTACGACAAATGATAAAATTTCCTTCGAATTAGCTTTTCAAACTTTTGTATTTTCGTAGGCGGTTTTCTTCCCGTTAAGAGACAAAGCTCGTGTAGAAAATAGATCACGTCATATACTTAACAAGAATGAGGATAATTATGGGAAAATTATAAGTTTTATTTCTGAGAATAGCAGAAACGTTCAACATTAAAGTTATGGATAGGATCACTTAAAAGTTTTTTATCCAATTACTGTTGGGTAGGCATATTCTAGAAATGTAATAGTAATTTTGTAAATATATTCGTAACCTATCACTCTGCAAGAATGAAGCAACTACAGTTTAGTTTAAAAATTAAAGCAAAATTTCACTTTTTTCCTCTGAATTATTGTCGAAATATATTCTGCTTATTTATATTCATAGACTTACTGAATGCCGTATTTGAAACTAAAATTGAGAGGAAAATAATAAGTACCATAGTATTTATCGTGTAGGAAAATAAAAATGAGGCTAGAATCTTCATGCTTGTACACAGAAACCAGCCACTGCTTGAAAATCTACATATATAACATCTGTACAAATAACAGTGCCAAGTTTTATCATTGGTATAAAGTAAATAAGTTTCGGAAGTTAATTATAATTAACATTTCGAAATAAGCAATTAAATATAATTATACATTTATATGAAAGATAATTCTTTACCGCTGTTAAGATCCAATACATTATGAAACGTAAGAATATCGTTACCTTCTAGTATTAACGAATATAGTTGCTAAGAAATGTTGTTAATGACAATAAACTGCTGCAGATAATACTTGCTAATATTTGTCGTAGAATATTTGGTTGTTTACCGCTCTATTGCAAATTGCGATTTCTTCACTATTAAATTTTATTAAAAAATCCGATTTAGTATGGTATAATCTAAGTAAATGTATAAATGAATGAAAAGATTCGTAATAATATAAACAAAATATTATACCCTAAAAAAATTTTAATATTATATAATAATTATGACAATAAAGTTAATAATTATATAATATGAAATAAGTATAGACACCGTTTAACGCCAATAAATTAACTTCATAAAATAACGAGCGAAAAGCAAATTTGCTCTAATACAATCAAAGCGAGAGGAAGCTTTGTCTCTAACGACTCAATTTAAGTAATATTATAATATAATATTATACTATTACAGCTTAGTTAAATAGACTTGGCGAGAAGTATTTAAAGAATATAATAGACTTTCTGGTCGTGAACTCTGAAATGCTTGGAGCGTTTACGAATAACCTGCAGCGCACTTTTATTTCCCTAGAGCTTGTACTATTTAACTTGGTGTTGCATTGGACGTTCACCCTTTAATGTTTTTCTACTTCATTGACTGCTTCAAAAATGTAATCGTAGAATAATCTGAGGATTTGGAGATATTATTCTATTGTTTTTATTTTACAAAGAAATTATGAAGAGAATGTTGTAGTATTATATGTGTAACATTACTTAAAAGATGAAGCAACTGAAAATCTGACAATCCTAAATAGTTTGAAGTAACATTGAAAAAGGTAAATGTAGGAAGTTATAAAATTGAAAACAATATAAACCTGTATTGGTATTTCGCCCACCTGGATGAGGTACTCGGTACTATTTATTATTTTCTGACAAAATTGATGAAGGAATAATTTTCTAAAGCATCTTTTGTCGAATATCGATAAATCATCTGCATTTCTCTATTCAAGTCATTTCTCATCTTACATTGCTTTCAAATGTATATTGATCGGAAATGACGGCATCGGTGTAATATATTATCACTATTTTGGTACTATCAACTGTTGGTTGACCACTTGATACTATTTTTAAAACGCACTTAAAAAGAAAATGATTATTTAAGATCTTATTTTTAATAAAAAAGTTAAGTTATATATATATATATATATATATATATATATATATATATATATATATATATATATGTATATATATATATATATACATATACATATATATATATATATATATATATATATATATGAATGACATATGTATATTCAAATCTGTATTACTCTCCACCCGAGTGCATTCTGGAGGAAGAAAATTTGAAGATCTAGAAATGTATAATGTAACACAATTTCATTCGCGACGAGGGAGCAATATTGGCAAGCTATTATAGCTTGGTAAATATTATAAAATTCTATCGGGTCACACATAGAACACTAATATAATAAATTTGGAACGTCTGTTTATTTCTTTCAGAACTAACAAATAGGCTATACATAATTACTTCTCATTCATTTACGTGAACACAAACGCTAAAAAAATTTGGGCATAGACATGAAAAACTAAAATCGCTGTTATTTATTGAATTTTTAAAAGTAGTGACAGTCTTCGATTTGGAACACCAACTCCATTATTGTATGGAATTTTAGTCCAGCCATTGCGTAACTCGCTACAGATGCACCTCGCTGCATTACTAATGTTAAAAGTCATATCTGGCAAATTATATTCAAAACAGTAACTACATAAATGGCCTCATTGGAGTTTATACCTATTTCTCCAAAAAAACAAGTTTTTACACTTGCTTACATTACGAAGGACATATTCTGACATCAGAAATTCAAGTAATATTGTCAAGGGTATATTGAAGTGCAGTAAACCTATAGAGGTTCACTATTTCTTATGACACGGGTGTTAATCTATGAGATATCTGTATATTAGACGTATAAAATATACTTTTGGCCAGAAAAAATTATGTTTTTGAGTTAGATTAATCATAATAAAACTTTTTTATATAAAATAAGATTTTAAATAATAATTTTCTTTTTAAGTTTGTTTTAAAAATAGTATCAAGTGGTCAACCAACAGTTGATAGTACCAAAATAATGATAATATATTACAACGATGCCATCATTTAAGATCAATATGCATTTGAAATCAATGCAAGAGGTGAAACGACGTGGTGCGAGAGATGAGATGATTTATAGATATTCGGTAAAAGATGCTTTAGAAAATTATTCCTTCATCATTTTTGTCAGAAAATAATAAATAGCACCGAATACCTCATCCAGGGGGCGAAATACCAATACAAGTTTATATTGTTTTCGATTTTATAACTTCCTACATTTTCCTTTTTCAATGTTACTTCAAACTATTTAGGATTGTCAGATTTTCAGTTGCTTCATATTTTAAGTAATGTTACACATATAAAATGTCAACATTGTCTTCATAATTTCTTTGTAAAATAAAAACAATAGAATAATATCTCCAAATCCTCAGACTATTCTACGATTACATTTTTGAAGCAGTCAATGAAGTAGAAAAACATTAAAGGGTGAGCGTCCAATGCAACACCCAAGTTAAATAGTACAAGCTCTAGGGAAATAAAAGAGCGCTGCAGGTTATTCGTAAACGCTCCAAGCATTTCAGAGTTCACGACCAGAAAGTCTATTATACTTCTTTAACTACTTCTCGCCAAGTCTATTTAACTATAAGCTTTAATAGTATAATATGACATTATAACATACATAAATTGAGTCGTAAGGGACAAAGTGTTTCTTCTTACTTTGATTGTATTAGAGCAAATTTGCTTTTCGCTCGTTATTTTATGAAGTTAATTTATTGGCGTTAAACGGTGTCTATACTTATTTCATATTATATAATTATTAACTTTATTGTCATAATTATTATATAATATATTTTTTTAGAGTATAATCATTTTTTATATTATTACGAATCTTTTAATTCATTTATACATTTACTTAGATTATACCATACCAAATCGGGTTTTTTAATAAAATTTAATAGTGAAGAAAACGCAATTTGCAATAGAGCGGTAAACACCCAAATATTCTACTACGAATATTAGCAAGTGTTATCCGCAGCAGTGTTTATTGTCGTTAACAACATGTCTTAGTAACTATATTCATTAATACTAATAGGTAACGATATTCTCACGTTTCATAATATATTGACTATTAACAGCGGTAAAGAATTGTCTTTCATATAAATGGTTAATTATATTAATCGTTTATTTCGAAATGTTAATTATAATTAACTTCCAAAACTTTACCTTTATACTAATGATGAAACTTGACATTGTTATATGTACAGATGTTACATATGTAAATTGTTAAGCAGTTAGCGTTTTGTATATAAGTATGAAGATCCTGGCCTTAATTTTCCTACACAATAAGTACTATGATATTTCTTAATTATCTCTCAATTTTAGTTCAAATACGATATCCAGTAAGACTATGAATATAAATAAGCAGAATATATTTCGAAAATAATTCAGAGGAAAAAAGTCAAATTTTGCTAAAATTGTTAAACCAATATGTTAGCTACTTCGTTCTTGCAGAGTGATAAGTTGCGAATCCATTTACAAAAATAATGTTACAATTCTCGAATATTGCTACCCAACAGTAATTGGATAACAAAACTTTTAAGTGATCCTATCCATAACCTTAATGTTGAACGTTTCTGCCATTCTCAGAAATAAAACTTATAATTTTCCCATAATTATCCTCATTCTTGTTAAGTATATGACGTGATCTATTTTCTGCACGAGCTTTGTCTCTTAACGGGAAGAAAACCGCCTACGAAAATACAAAAGTTTGAAAAGCTAATTCGAAGGAAATTTTATCATTTGTCGTAACTCATTCTTTCTTACACGTGTTACATACTTTTGAATTTGTCTTTTATATAATGCCTTTTATGCGTGGATCAATAAAATATTATATTACTTTATGACGACGCTCGCCATATTAGGTTTTCGAATTTTTTTGTAACCTATATTGCCCGTGTTATGAATGCTAATCAAATGATCCCTTATTTGCGAATAATGGTCTGATAGTTTAGGTGAAACATACTAGTAAACATATATTCTACCACTAGCTGACCCGGCAGACTTTGTCCTGCTCTTAATTTTCTTGTCGTTTTTGTTTTTATTAATGTATTTTTTTTCTTTATATATAAAGCGTTGAATATATTTGGCGTTAATTTTGTAGAAATTTATTATTCATAATTAAATGAAACTACGTGATATAGTATTATTTCTACTTTCTTTAATTTCTTTACCACGACCTAGGTTTCGTTGTATTACAACATCTTCAGGTGGGATATTAGCAAAGATATAATATCCCACCTGAAGATGTTGTAATACAACGAAACCTAGGTCGTGGTAAAGAAATTAAAGAAAGTAGAAATAATACTACATCACGTAGTTTCATTTAATTATATATAAGGCGTTGTTAATATTTCTGTAATCGATGTGGCATTACATTCATTTAATGATAAAAGAAATCTTGTACACGAAGTTTGAATGTTACGTGCATGTTTGACAATATTTGCAATGTTTTTGATTGTACATAACAAAATTTGTTTCTACATTTATTGTTAATTTTTGGTGAAGAAAAAGTTAATTTTTTAATTAAATGTGAAAATAATTAAATAAGGTAATTACAAGACTAGTAACAATTAATATTTGTGACATTCAAAGATTTATTAATATTGTCTTCTATATTTATTTTCAATATTTAAAAATGGCATGAAATGTAACAGCAATTAAAGAACGGCATGAAATGAATATGATTTTGCATTTAACTGGTACATTCGGTGAAGATGGAACATTATTCGATATTGAAGATATATATAGGATGTCCCAAAAATTCACGCAAGAAGTAATTTCGATAGAAAACACAGGTTTATAATAAAAATTTGTAAATTTTGCTCAACAATGAAAATGCGTTGTTCTTTTGTGTAGCGCTCTATTTTTAATAACCCTGAACTGTCAGCTGTCACGCTGTATTTTTTTTTTGGTTGGCAACACTTTACCGCACAAATGCCGCAAAATTCAAATCTTGCATGAATTTTGGGACACCTTTATATATACTAATCAAATACATCCTTAAAACTGTAATGTATTATTAATGTTAAAAGGAATGAGTAGAGGTGGGTTGCGAGAGTGTATAAAAAGGGAGAGGACAATGACATATTCATTGTCAATTGTGAAAATTGACAATGTTCCTGAATATTGTGGAAATTTCTTCAAATTTCTAAAACTTTTTAAAAAATACCGAAACTTTCATATTGGTAGTCATACATTTTCAAGGTTGACAATTTTTAACCCCCATATCTTTCGCACTCTTATAGTTATCGACGTGCAACTACCATAGTGCACGATGGGAGGGTTGAGGCTACTACCGCGCATAAATACCATTCATCTGCGATATCTAGTTTTAGCTGCAGAGTGGAATATAGGCATACACCCGACCTATCTTATATATATATATATATATATATATATATATATATATATATAAGATAGGTCATACATAAGATAGGTAAGATAGGATAAGATAGGTATATATATATATATTTATATATATATATATATATATATATATATATATATATATACCAAGCATAAATATAAGGAGAACAGAACGTGTATCAGAAGAAAAGCCAATATGAAAATATGCGGAATTCTATAATGCAGTATTTCTATCGAGCAGCATTTCCGCCTTACATTATTGATACCAACCCTTCCGAGGTGGGAAATGACGCGAATATACAGATAGGTAAATTTACGCCCTCGCTTGTTTACATAAGAAGAAGGGCAATTTGGATGGGGTGAAATGTTTGTCAGCTTCTATTTTCGTTCCTTTGTAGCTTTGTTTCGTTGCTATGTACGCGTAATTCAATGACTATAAAGTCTAAATTTGATAACAATTTAACTAAACGCAGTACGTAACGCCAATTGTCACTTGTTCTGTTTTACATTCTAATTCGCTTCACATTAATTTCATAATGGCGTTATTCCACAAACAATCTTATTTTCGTGAATTAATAAATTTCTTAAGTAGTTAATTAGTCATCATTTGAACATTTTAGCGTAGTTTGATTTTATTTTATTACGTCAACGTTCTCTAAGTAAACGTTAATTTTGCCAAACTATGAGTAAATTTTTAAATGTTCAATACTGATCGATATGGTGCTCGAATCTTCAATCATGTTTTACTTATCAGTAATATAATAACTAATGAAATTGTCGATTTTAAATAACCTAGGACATTCACTTTTATTTTTATACACGTATTAATGCCGAGTTAAATTTTCACATAGAACTCGTGTTCTTAATTTGTAAAGCTATTTATTAGCACTTAACATAGTACTATTATTACAAGTGACTAAATATATGTTTAATCATTTTCACAACTCGATTTGCAAATAACAAGGTAATGAAACTTGAGTTCATTTCTTGATGGACTAGTTTAAACTATAAAAACCTGTCAAGTACGAGGAGAATTTTCATTACAAGGGTTCCATTCACATTTAGGTAAAAACATTTAAGATAAATAGTGTTTCTATTCGATTATTTACAAATATTAATTTTTGTGATTTAAATTTATTGTCTAACATAACTTTAAAAGGCATAAAAAGATGCACGTATCGAAAATTGTAAGATCTAAGATAACTGCTATAGTTTTCAATAATGTTCTAGTTGGCTCTTATCAACATTGTTTTGTCAAGATTTTTGGTTCCATAGTTTAGGAAATAAGGGAGAGAGAGCAATGCTTTGTTATTCCATATTTTTTAGAATATCTATTTAAATATGAATTTTAAAATTATGAAAAATATTTGTGTACAGTAATTCCCCGTACTTCATCATATTCCTTTTCAAATGATACCCCACATGATATATAAAAGAAAAAAATAAATTTGTTACTTTCTTTACTTTCTCTTCAATTCTCATTTGCATATTTAAAAAAAAAGTTGGAAAAAATAAGATAGGTCATATTACTAAGCAAAATTTCAAGTTTCTACCTTCTATAGTTTCTGAGAAAATCGGCTATAATAGACAGTTTTTTATAATGTTTCGTTTGAGGTACGGAACCTTAAAAACTCATATTTTGAATTTCTAATTACGCATCTACTTTGTATCTCATTATCACGGTATACGCAAATGTTTTCGCACCTGACATTACAACCATAATCATTAATTAATTAATTTTAGTCTATGTATTATCACAGATCAAAACTATGCTATTACTACCGTCGTCGATATTGGCCTTTTCCTCAATTTTCTACTTCGACACCGGATGCAAAACATGGCAACATTAAGCCAATTAAATGGTTTTACTGCCCACGGCCACCGAATGGACATCGCCCCTAGGCGCCACAGATCAGGCAAACGATACGACGTTATCAGCTGCCGTCCGCCCACGTATATGGACAATATTACCTTCTATATACAGAACCATTATATAGGCGACACAACTATACAGACACCGCGACTATATAGACGAGAGAGCGGGCGGAAGAGCGTGAGATAGGCACCGCCCATTGTGACATGCAAAATGTTATTGGGTGCATAAAAAGCAATGTGCGAACATTTAGCAGGCTGTGTAAGGTCTCAAGTAATGTATATCGCTGTGTTTATATTCGTAAGCTTTTGAAATGAGCTTTGAGAATGACCGTGAAAACGATGGTTTTTAATTTCGGGCGTTTCGAGCTTTTTTTCGATTATAACCTTTTCATGAATAAAGTAAATTTATCTGAAGTTACAGAACTTATGGAGGATTATGGTTTATACAGATGAAGTAAATATTAACTTTGTTTTGCGGGTTATTTATCTATGTAGACGTATAAAAAAATACGCAATATTTCTCGACTAATAAGTTCCGCATCTGATCAAAATATAACCTGAATTAAATATGAAAGGCATCAATTTTTTGTTAAACACCAATTTCACGTGAGATCAGCTCCAGTGATAAGTAAGTTTTAGATTTTTGCAAGAAACAAAAATCTCAAACTTGCACCGTACTTATATGTAAATCAAAACGTCAATTGTTGTCTTTTATAAGATGTAAAACATAAATAGAATATTTCGATGGACATCAAAAATAACCTTTATTTATGAAAACTGAAATTGATTGGCGCATAATAGTTTTTCAAGGATCGTGTTTTTTTACCTCCAATTTTTACTTTTTTTGTTATTATTATGCCATACAGGATAATAAAATAAAATTAATTAAAAACTCTCTCAGTTATTTGTAAATTTCAGATTTAGACAAATTTATTACTAAAAATTTTAAAAAGTCTGAAAGCTGTTATCTGGAATATTGAATTTGCAATTGAGAAACAAGAGAAGACAAGTAAACATTTGTGGAATAGAAGGAGGAAAGCTTATAAAAGAAAACAAACTGACGCAGTTCTAATTATGGATATACTATACCTAATTATGAATAACTTATATTAAGAATTTCATCAGAATACATTAGACAAATTATTATCGTACCGAAACGAGACGTAGCACAATATAAATAATAAGTTCTTTATTGCATTAAATCTCCATCTCAATTACAAATATGTCTACCTAAGAACACAATTAGAAAATAGGAAAACATCGCACTAAAATAATTAATACTCAGCTTAATTAGATCTGCCGAGTGGCTAGTATCTACAAAGAGCGTATTATATAGAAAATTACACGAAAACTTCGCCTCGAAAACTTTTAGCTAATAAAGAATTTCTTACAACGAAAATGTTCATAAAATACCTAATCAAATTAATTGCAAAGCCATATTTCATTTCTGCAGAATTTTTTAAGACCACTGTTTAATCTTTTTGAAATACTGTACTTTCACTTATACATTTTTTAGACATTTCTTGTTAATTCTTTTTTATCGCAGTTGTGTCGGTTAAACAAAAGGAGACATAGCAAAGCGTATTTAAATTGCCAAAGCTCGGATAAAAGCTTTTTATTATCTTTTAAGCCAGCTTACTCTTTCGAGGACTATGACGTTTGATTTTATTCTTTACATTTTAGATTTCCGTGAAATAAATTTCAATTTCATCACGTTGTAATGAAATTAATGCGACGAAAACTGTCTTAAGTATTGACTTTAATATACTATGTGTTGCTTACAAGATTCCTGTACTAGTCGTATTAATATTTTAAAGAAAAATGTAAAAACTTAATCTTGATTGTTATATAAATAGGGAAATACATTTATTTGCTGCTCAATCGCGTAATAATAGTAAAATTAATCGATATGAAAATTTTGTAAATGAAAAATTCTTACGTCTCTTCAGGACATATGTAAATTTGCAAGGGACTTTAATTAGAATTTTTTTTTATTTTACAGACAGCATAATAAGACTGTATGCGAAATGTTTTTACAATGATAATCACATCTCTTGTATATCACGAGATGTGAAAATTATACTTGACTTGCTTTTACCAGCAACTTTACTCGAGTAGGTACTTAATTAACGAGATGAAATTTTCTAGAGTAATATGGATTTTAAAAGTAATTTATTTCTTAACTGGAACTTTACAGTTTGATTACTGTACAAATTCGAAAATTTTTTTCTTCGGTTATTAGACCCGTGCATTCGAATCCTAATACTCAAGCAAAAATAGTTTAATTTAATATAATTTAGGAAATATCCTATCAAAAAAAAAATAGCATACACTTTAATCGGGAATCCATTCTTCATCCCAATAAAAATCTGATTTAAATATGCTAATGGTATTTTCGTGAAGCTCTAACGAAAATCTAACAAAGAAAAAAAAAACCAGACAGGCATACAAAAAGTCTTTTAAGGAAGTTTTAAGCACTATCTCAGCGAAGGTGTTATTCAAACCGGTTCGGTAGTTATTTATTGTGTTCTGTTCTAACAAGTATGCAGACAAATAGATAGACAGAAGGACAAAATTCTAAAACAGATGATTTGGCTTCCGAATAGCATAACCAGACACGCCACTGAGATAAACATTCAATTTAAAAAGTTAAATCCTAATAAGAAATCTGTATAATAATATTTATTGTTAACCGGTATGCGAATGATATACAACTATTAAATTTTACGTACGTCCATCGTTAACTTGTTTGCCATGTAGCAAACGTGAAAAAGATGTTAAAATAAAGAGAGAACAAACCAAAATAAAGAAGTTATCAGACCTTAAGGTAGAAAATCCTGAAAAGAAGACACTTGAAACATAACTACAGAAATATATTCATAATTATATAAAAAAATAGGAAATTTATCTATTATGCTTTCCAATACTTAATACTTAATGTTTATTCACAAACTTTTATTATATCTGCATATAGCATTTAAATCAACTTAATTATATGTTATTTAACCCGCTTTTACGAAATAGTTAAATTGTATTTATTTATTCATACCCGAACCGAGGAGCCATTAAAGTACTAACAGGACTGCGCGACGACAAAAGTTAGTTAGAATGTGTTGTTATACTGCAATTATAATAAGTAATGATATCACAACTTTTCTAGTTATATGGTTTTACACTTTATATCTAAAATTTCAAAAAGCACCACATAAACTTGAGTATTGTAATCAAGTATTTTAAATAATCGTGCACAGGTTCGAAAAAGGAAAGGCAAATTTAACTGCTGCCAAGACGGTATTTCTATTTATTTACAAGTTCAGATAATCAAAATATTACTTGAATAATGTGATTTTTCCTTTTGAATACTATTTAAGACAAAATTTAAAAAAAAACTGAAATACTAATGCCATCGTATTCAAGATATAAACATTATTAGATATAGACGATATTAAGAGAATACTAAATAATAACCCGTTATGCAAAAGAAATGTAACGTAAGAACAAACTAGTATTTTTATTTTTTTGAATAAAAGATGTATTTTTCAATTGTGTGTTAATATTCATATCCATAAACAATCGCATATTTTGTCTTAAAAATAGCGTCTACAAAAATAATTAAGATAAATTAAACCTTAAAACGATACAATAGTAACTCTATTGTATAATGAGACAAATCCAAACTTTTATTCTATTTTTTAAAATCTACGTACACAAAACAAACATATAGGGTAATAGAAGGTAAAAGCTGATTCGAGTACATGATGGGAAACTGGCTTTTCAAATATATGATGCTCATAACGGAAATAGATAAACTTATGTCTGGTTTCGACTAGAACATTGCTAAATTTAGTTAATAATAAAGGTACGTATAAAATAGGGGTCCTAAAAATAATCTAATTATGACATGTATTAAATTATTTATGACGTCTCTGAAGAAATTTAAACCCTTAAATTCAAATAAAATAAACGAACGTTATTGAATTTAATGTCAAAATCATTCCTGTTAACTTAAACTATTTCTAAAGTATGAAAACTAAAAACGCTAACGAGACATTAGTACAGCTCGTTTGCTTTCCTATGCGTCATCGCCTGTCAGTATATTTAATTTTACTAAAATATTAAAAATTATTATTCATTTAGTACCAGTATTAATACAAAACATTGCGTTATTAACCTATGTAACAACAAATGTTTTTCAGCTGAAACTATGACGATACGAACAGAAATGGAGTTGAATTTACAGAAAAAAGAAAGTTAAAGTCGAAATATTTAAGAGACATTTCTTATGTCGAATCCGCCAAAATCGATCAAAACATTATCGGCTTTTATTTTTGCTCAAATTCTCTCTCGTCTTACTGGAAATTCAATTTTATTGACTCCTTCTCGTCCAACTAGTTCATTGCACAAAAAACATCACCATCCAAACTCATATTTTAACATGGCCCACTCAGGGTTATGTCTACCCAGCCGCGGAAGCACTTCTGAGCCTCTCAGCCAGAAAGTGGGTGTAGACTTAATAATCAATCCTCAGTTAACAATACCTCCAAACTGTTTATGATTCAAATATGTTTGACCACTTTAGTCAATATTCTAACATCTTCCAATAAAATACCGTCCAACTTTGCCTCATCATTAATTACATCCCTCAACCTGATAAATTTCAATCCCTTCGCAAACGATGGCGAAGATTCTGCAGTGGAATGGTCACAGCGCTATTTCTTATAAGGCAGATCTTCACCACCTTCTTGTCAATTATGCTCCATCCGTAGCTGACATTTCGGAGACTTGACTAAAATCTGAATAACACTTTAGTACCCAAGAGTAGTACCTACGTACGGGATGATAGAACGCATAACCGTGATATATCCGCCCTACTGCTTGACAAATAATTTTATTTTTCCCAGATGCTACTCAGTTTTCGATTTAATGTTGTCGATGTGAGAATCAAGAATATTACCCTCCTCTCTTAATACATCCCCCATCCGCCCCATCCCATTACTTATGAGCTTCTATCGTTCATCTCTGATCCATATTAACCTTCTGGGAGAGTTCAACGCCCACCATCAGTTATGGGGTTCTATTCAAAGTCTTGGGGACGCCTTGCTGGATCTCTAGGATGACCCGTAGTCTCTGAACGAGGGCTCCCCTGAAAGAGTTCCGGTCCCATGACAATGTCTTAATGCAGTCGATTTTTGTTTTTCTTCCTCAATCTCTAGCATAGCGGATCAATTGATACATCCTATCTAAATCTTTTGAAAGCAATAACTGCCTTATCACTTTCCCTCATTTAAATTTAAATCCAACAAAATCCCCCTCCTTGACAAAAATAAAATCTACATAGGTCAGATTGGGAGGATTTTCGCTCACGCCATAAGTCGAAAGTGGATTTCATTCCGTCAATAAATCTGGTTACATCAATAGCTTACTAGGATCACATTACCAAATGTATTGACTTGGCTACTGATAATATCATTCCATTAATTTATCACCGCTATGTCCTCCTTGTTGGAATCGAGAATAGTCAATAGCATTTAAAATCCGTAAAAAGGTTGAAACGGGATAGAGACCCAATATGTCCGTAAATCACTTTCTTTTGTTCGTAGTACTTCCAGATTCAATCTATTATTCCTTCAAAATTGTGATTTCCAAAATAATTTTTTCATCGGAAGGAAACCTCGGTGATATTTCGTATACGTTTGGTTCAAGATGTCAAAATTATATTTCTACTCAATTGGCTAGGTTGTATGTCAGAGTGTCTCCAATCCGCGGGGTTGAGGAGGGCGATCCATATCATTTTATTTTTGTATGTCCATTATCTAATAAATTTCCTTACATTATTTATAAATTATTAACATGTAAAATTCACATATCTATTAACATTAGATCCCTTTTATTAGTTGCTAATAAACTCACCTAATAAACAAACCTTGTAAATTTTTACATCTGTTTTGTGTTAGTTTGTGTATATGTATATACTTATTTTTTGCAGATCTGTATATTGTTTTTACATTTTATTGCCTATAAGTTTATTTTTTAATAATATTTTCGCTTTATTTATTCTATTCTAGTATGTTTCCCTTAGATCTATGTGTTGTATAGTTTATTCTTTTTTACCAAACAATAATGACAAGTGTTTGGAATATTATCTAGTCAGTGTTGCCTAGCCACCCCTTCCAAAATTTATATCAATAAGGGTTATCTATGAAAAGAATGAACGCCAAAGGAAAAAAGAATGAAAGTAATCTATGGTTTTGTGTGCAGTATTGTCTCCTTATTATATTTTTATTAGCTCATATTTGGAAAGTTTGATTTTTGTAAACTTGTGATTATTTAATTATAATTTTCTTTTCAATTTATATTTTTGTAAATTTTATGCAGGTTAGATACTGACCTGTTGTCCACAACTTTTATTTATTTCTTTCATTCCTGCTTCTCATATGATAATTTGATCATCATTTATTGTGATCTTTTTAAATGTTCCATACACGATATTCTTAATTTTTCGGCAATGTTTATTTCCTTCCTCATTTCATATTAATCCGTAATGATCACCATTGTAGGCCCGATGGTGGAGTCGCTATCTATCTTTGAGATAATAAATTTTAAAATTACAGCAAAATCCGTTTGTCAATAATAGAATATTTATTTATTGAAATAGATTAATCTGGAACCATATTATTCTTAGAAGTTGTACTAACTCCCGGTATCTTGTATATTAGTAATGTTGAGAATATTATTGGCAGTTATATATCATTATATACCCACACGGTTATAATAAGTGACTTCAACACCTGTCCGTATAAACGTGATATGAGAACTGAAAAACGTTTGGACATTGTGTACACTAGAAACCTCACCATTCTTCCCATACAGGACTTTTCAGAAACGATGGTTGTACCACCTTTTATGAAAAGTCGGGAGGACTTTCAGGAGGGAGAGTTTCAAGCTATACAACTCTGGAATTGACTGTCGTCTGAAAAAAATCTTCCTATCATAATTATTCAGTCCTACCCCATCTTAATTCCATTCTGTTCCTATTTCCTTCTTTTCTAACCATGGAAGATTTGTAATTGATAACTTTTTTGCATTCAATTTAGCTTTCACTTATTTATTTCTTATGATATTTTATTTTTTTTATTTGTTGTTAATATTTTAATTACTTTTCTTTTTTAATCATATCTTTTACAGTCTTACACATTACAAAACTTTCATATCTGACCACTGTAGATAACTGGAAAAGTTTGCTCGTGTAGAGAAAACTCCGCCAAATATAGATATTTAATGTTTTCATTAAGATTTGTAATGATAAACGTAAAATTGTTTCTCTTCGCTTTTTATATAACTGCTTGTTGATGAATAAACCAATCTTCATTAAATTTTGAAATTTGATATAACATATTATTGATAAATATATACATATGTACAATAATGGTTTCATTTAAGAAAAAGAAACAGTTCTTTAAAAAGTAAGAGAAAAACTTTTCTTCCCTTTCTTTGCTTTTAGATTGCGCTACATACGATTTTCTCAAGTAAATAAAATTTTAATTCAGTCATCAATTACTTTCCCAACACCATTATGACTCAATTATTAAGTTAATGGAATCGTAAGTAAAAGCAACTTATCAATATTCCTACCGATATTCTTTCAATACTTTGCAGGTTCGAATTATTCTTCTCGCCCGAAACTTATTTTTGGGTTATAACCTTAAAGAGATACAAATGTAAAACCAATTCAGAACTCTCGTTATTCAAACGACATACATCAGCAGAGCCGATACAGAAAGCGACGTATCACCACTTAATGTAATTATACCACATGATTAGAGTTTTACATAAAATAATCTTTGCCTAATATTTGATTCAGAAAACGAAGTCATAGGTGATTCAACTGCAAGTTCGTTAGACCTACTTCTATTATGGATTATAAGCATTATTTATGTAGGCAATATTTTATATTTTCTTATACAAAATCTAATTTGGCCCAAATATTTATTGAGTCACATCTCGCTAAGAAAATCAGTTTGGGCGTAATTAAATAAGCTACTTTACGTGTATTTTAAATGATTCACTTTAAATGCTTACACATTGGGCCCTGGCCTAGAGAGCAATGAAAGTACTCACTGGTTAGTGATTGGGCAAGGTTAGAATGGCACAACGTAAAAATTTTATATGTAAATAATAATGACTCACTATCAATCTTCAAAACGGCATCGATGTAACTTTCGAAACTGAAAAAGTATTGAACGAATGTAGCAAAAGAAATTAAATATGTAATTTTTTTTCGCGCGAAACTATGTTAATATGGCATAAAAAGTTAAACAAATCTTTAAAAAAATTATTATAATATAAGATTTCTTTAACGTTTTATTTTTACATGAAAAATGGTCAAAAAGATGAAAAATATCATCTCATACCTCTGACAATTTCAATACTCGACCAGCAAATACAAGAGTAAAAAAATGTCTCGCCCACTCTTTCAATTATGTATATAAATACCAAATCGATTTAAACAATTTTTGTGATCTTTTTGTGAATTTAAGTTTTAATCAAATAAAATTTAATTGAAAAGATAATGTAAAAGTCGTCGTGTAATATTACAATTTAATCCCATAAATGTTAAATGAACAGACTATTAATCGGTGCTTATCTTAAAACATGCTTGAAATAGAAATTTGACTAAGAACTATCACACACTTGTTACTAGTTTTTTTCTAATATCATTTAGGTTTAGACAAATATCTCTATTTTTACCCAAACGAGCAAGTATCTTCTATCTTCATATAATATTTGCAATCAAGAGCTTACATATAATATTGAATGCCCATTCTGTCCCTGAAAAAAAGTTTAATTTAAAGTATTTACCTTAAAATATTTGCGTATTTTAGTATGCCTTAAAATTAAATACTATTTACCACTACGTTTGATACTGTAAATTGTTGTAAATTATCGTTTTAAAAATTCACAATGATGAAACAACGCTATCAGTTTAATTCGAATCGTATCCAAAACACTTTTATTAACCCTTTTTAATTTATAAAAAATTGAATAACATTATTCATCTAAATATGTTTTATTATTGTTTAAGTTATCTAACCGGAAATCAAGGCCTCTTTAAATTTCTTAATGTTTATTAGATGAGTATTAAAGAAGATAAATAATTTTATTGTAATAAATTTATCGAAGTGTTAGTATATTTTTCTATGCCGATTTGCCATTCATGGATTTAAAAAAAAATAATACCAATACGTGCTTGATTTAGATTATGGTAAAGCTTAGATTAAAGCACAATAAATCCCTGTTATTTATCTAATTTACTTTTGTTCATTATATATTTAAACTTACTCATCTCAGACCGGTGACCACAGAGATAAATTATATTATACTTACAGGTTAAATTAGCTTGGCCTAGGCGAAATGGTAGAGCAAATCTCATGTATATCCTTGTATGTTTGTAAAATACACATTGCAATTGAACTAGCAATTACTATCATGGTTTTTTGATCTTTAACGGAGTGGGGTTTTAAATTTTTTTTTAAAACTAAGTTTACCACACAGTTTCGTCTGAAACTGTATTTTGATTCAAGAAAATAACTTAAACATAGCGCCACAACACCATAATAGAATATACACAGCCGTAGTGTAAAATATAAAACAAAAAGGAGTGAAATAAAATTGCAGTTATATTTAAAAATATTTTAAGTTTCCTGTTCAAGTAACTTTTCAACTCACATAAATAAGATATACATTAGTTGCATTGAAAAGAGAAACGAAATTATAATAATTATGTTCGTTAAAATATCAGTTAACAATTTAGTTAAACGGGCCAATATTTAGTTAAAGTTTATTATAAGTAGGTAGCAATGTTTACTCTATTAAATACATATCATATATTAATATAAATAGCAAGCTGTCAAACCAAAATTAATTTCATTATTTCGCGTAAGGCGTTCTGAACAATGAAAATAATCCCATCACACCGTGTACGCGATGGATGTGTTAATTTTAGTTCTTACTTAAATCTTCCTTTAGAGTATAAACGCAGAATACATCACAGACTAACTGAAAATATATAAGTAAAATCCTAGTAAGTAAAGTATAATCTCAGGAAATACCCACGCCTTCCACATGTGTAACGATAAAAAAGAAGATAGAATTGGTATGTACCATCTAAGCTAATACTCAATTTACTTAACAAAGACTTGTCTGTAATCCTAAACTTATAAATTATACTACTTTTCCACGCAGACATGGAAATCCACGTAAAATTCATTATGACCCATTATATGTTTTTAGTGATTTTTTTATATATTAATTACTAACCATATGTAATAATTATAATAATTACAATTGCTAATGGGATTTCCCACGATTTATTTATAGTTGATCACAGAGCTGTAAAGACCAGTCTCGCAACCTAAAAATGTCTACAACAATCTATAATTATATGATTAGCCTGATGCGTTCTGAAACAATTTTGTAAATGTTATTTTGCCGTTTCTTTCAGACGTTATTTTGATATAGCTATAATTGTTTGGTTTGATTAAAAAAATACTTCTGTTGTCTAATTTTGCTACTAAAAAATGAGTTATGACAATATATAATAATTAGCTGTGCATATACCCCGTTAAATTCATTTTAAGATTTTCATGCGGTCAACAATGTCTCTATACTTTATTTGAATGTAGCTGTAACGCATTCAGTACACTTTGACTTCCATCGCTTTAATCATTATTTTTTGCTCATTAATCACATTTTTAAAAAATGATATCATAGATTAAATCGGATTTTCCCATTATTTCGTCCGCGTAAAAGTTTTATGTCAGTAGCGAGTATTTTACAATTATTAGAATAGAGTATTGAAAACAAAAAGGTTATAAGTTATCACGAATTTCTAAATGTTTACATTAAAAATGGGAAATTTAGTGGGGCGGAAAATCTCAATAAACACAGACGTCACCACCGATGAGTCTCACGTTAGCCCTTTTGGGTAGATATAAATTACAATGTGCATCCCCCTCGCCGCTTACTAGTGCGTATGGGACTTCATAGAATGTTATTTACTTATTTGTATTGAATATATTTGGCGTTAATTTTGTAGAAATCCATTATTCACAATTAAATGAAACCACGTGATGTAGTATCAATTCTACTTTCTTTAAGTTCTTTACCACGAGCTAGGTTTCGTTGTATCACAACATCTTCAGGTGAGCTATTAGCAAACATCTTTGCTAATATCCCACCTGAAGATCTTGTAATACAACGTAACCTAGGTCGTGGTAAAGAACTTAAAGAAAGTAAAAATAATAATACATCACGTAATTTCATGTAATTGTACTTATTTGTAGTTAATTTGCATATGGTGAAGGATATACAAGAGGCTAAGGTTTATTATTAATTATTACTTTAAGTCCTAAGGTTTCATATTATCTCTATAAAATTTCATTAAAATCACCTTTATAGTTTACCCATGAAGAAGTAACAAAAAGATAGATGGACAGACAAACTTAATTTTGTATTTAAAATATTAGTATGAATGTCCACCTGGACACTATAAACTTTATGATTGTTAAATTTCTTTTTTTTTTATGATTGATAAATTTATTGATTTCAAGTCATATTCAGAAAGCCAAACCCTAAAAAACGAAAGGAACATAAAACTTTCCCATTCATAATGTTAGCATGATGTGAAAATATGTTTAATAAAAAAAATTTAAGAATGTAAAACTTATCTCGTATAAGTATAATTATTTCATCGACAAATATTGAAGTCCAGAAACAATAATCGGCATAAATTATTCAACAAATTGTATTTTACACTTAAAGAGTCGTTGGAAGTGTGGCATATTACCCCATCTTGCTGAAACCACTATCGTTGATTGAAATCATCAAAAAAAAGTTTTGCAGCATGGCAATATACCGCTCTGAATTCACTGTAACAGCATTTCCTCTTTGATTTTCATAAAAATATGGACCAATAATGCCTCTTGCTGATAAAGCTACCCATACAGTAGCTTTGGGTGATGCTTCAATTTCGGATTAGTGTCACTCCATTATCTGCAGTTTTGTCTGTTTACATGTCCATTTAGGTGAAAGTGGTCTCCGTCTGAAAGAACATATTGTTGAAGCTTGCCAACATCTCTAGCATTTTGTTAGCAAACTGCAGCCTGTGAGCATAATTTTGAGCCTTTAACTGCTGAACCGTTTGGATTTTGTACGGATGCAAATGTAAATACTTGTACAGAATGCGGTAAAAAATGTATATATATATATATATATATATATATATATATATATATATATATATATATACACACATATATATATATATACACACACAAGAATGTGACATTAAAAATTAAGCATTTCTGTTGATGATTTTCAACCAGTCCGTAAACCACGTTGGTAATTAGCATGTAAACTTTTAATAATAGTTTAATTTAGTCCCCTTATTTTTCAATTCTTTGATATTGTATTTTATTTCAGTAATTTTATTTTTAGAGTTCCGTACTAAAATAAGGAACCATTACAATTTTGTTATGTACGTCTGTCATAACCTCGTGGTTTTTGTATTTTTGCTTCTAGATACTTCAGAAAAATATCAATTAAAAGGTAGCAAAATACTTGTTTAAATTTTTTTGGGCAATTCATTGAGATAAGAAGTATCGGATTAATCTTATAGAATGAAATTGAGGGTTCTTCATTTTTTAATTCCATTCAAATTCCGCTTTAATTTCACAACTATGGATACAAAAAACCTGAAAATATTCTAGATGTTAGCATTTTATTTTATTTTATTTTATTTGCATCAATAATTTCAAGAGATAACTAAGGAACACTATATTATGGAGTTGACGTTTTTATGGTTTTTCATAAATGAAAAGTAGTTTAAAATATAATTAATATGTTTTTAAACTTATAAGAGCAGATTTATCTGTAAATGTCAATAAGCTATATATTTTGCATGCCTATGTATTGAAAATATTTGGAAAAAATAAATATGGGGATGAACGATAAATGATAGATTAAATTAAGTTTACTTTTGGATTTTTTTTCAGTTTGTGTGATTGTGCATGCGCTACTTAAAATACTACTAACCCAATTCGGATAGAGTTTTTGGAAAAACATGACACATGTGCTTTTCTATTACTTAAAATGACGTATATTTGTTTCATTAGTTTACTCAATCAGGAGATATGCAAATTTAATATTTTGAAAAATTCAGTTACATTGCTTTAGTACAAGAACAAAGAAATACTTAATTACTCGTGTACTTGCAGTGACTATAGATATGTAAAGTGTATCTATGTACATCTATAGATGGCGCTACGTGTGTTTTAAAGCGCGCAATGAATATTTCCATCACAACATACTTTGTCGAAACTGACGTGGCTAGGGAGTTGCCGGTGGTGTAGAAGTACCTACAATCCGAATGCTGGCAGACGCATGAGGCAGAGAGACAGTAGTACCCGCATATAATTTTTTCGATGTTGTACAATATAAGCTTACATTCCTCAATGTGTTTAAAATTTAAATCCGTCATTAATATTTGTAGTAATACCGATTTTTTTATGAATACATCCCTAATTGTTACACTGCTGACATTACTTACTGCAGACTGTTGTGTTAGTGCTAACCTATCTACCTGTCTGTGGAAAGAAAACTACTTTTAATTGTAGTATTTTATTACCTTTATTGTTCCACTTTATTTTGAGTGTGAACAACACCTAGAAGAATTTATACTTACTTAAAAAAACGGCATCTATGCATTTTTCACTGTACAAAGTCGTGGGAAGAGCTAATTTTTTCGATAGCCATATACCTTTACATTTTTTTGGAATTAAGCCATAATATATCACAATTATATAATTTGTATTTCTATAAACATTATTACCTCACGTATGAGGTAAGTAAATATTTGTTTTGATATCTAGCTGGTCTATTTTGTCTTATTTACAAATAGAATAAAGTTAGTTAGAATATAGCTGCGTTAAATGTTATTTCAGCATACACATTTTAAACATATTCTGGCTTAACCACAACATGATACTTAACTCAGAATAATTGATTAACTTGTTCTTATACAAAGACTTAATTAAGTGCAAAACTATGTTACATAACAGTATATTTAACCTTTAAATAACTTTAGTTTATTAAAACTGCTTTCCGAAATTGTTATAAGTACATTTACATATTCAAACGCATATAAGATGCCCAGGGGGCTAAGTTAGAACGAAACAATGCGAAGATAACGAATAATAATACTGAAACTTTACCCAGACATAAATCCACGTAAAGAAACTTCAGATTGATTCAACTACTAGAAAAGTTGTACAAGAAGTGGAATTTGGCTTAAATTATGTAAATAATGTATACGAAATATTATTATCCTACTCTAATTTCTCTACCGGCAGATTTTGGGTGAGCGACACCGCGTTGAGCTGTGTTAGATAATAATATTGCATTTAGGCCTAGAGAGAAGAATAGTATCTTAGATATTCTTGTCTATAGTAAGTTTTTTTACATGTATTATATTTATGGTTTTACTATTTTTTGAGAGTAAAATATTGCAGTTTTCTACGGTTCCTCAACATGTATTTATCCTTGAGGATAGTACTTTGACTTCGAACTAATTAATGTTTATTTTTGTGATTTATTTATTACGGAACAAATCATATTTTCACGTGGCCCGAAAATATAAATAAGGAAAGTGGAAGATCAAGCTGGCGTAAAATTAGAATTTTTAAGTACCTGAAATAATCTTTCGACATTCATTATTACAGTTAACACCGCCGTACACACAATTACACCAGAAAGACCTGTTTTTAGGACATTTGACTTTCTGCATTAAAACTACCCCTAAATGTAGACTGTTGATCTTTTGTTTTACACTTTCGCTTGAATTGCCTTTAAAATGACTTTTTAAACATTAACTGTTACCCGTATAGTCCAAGAATCTTCCAGGCAAATATAGACAGTTTCTCCTATTTTTATTATTTTAACCCCTTTTCCTTTTGCAGTCAAGTCATTGTACAAAAGTAGAAAAAACTGTATTAAAAAGTACTATAATACCTATCCCATAGTTAAAGATTTTTTTAAATTGATTTTAGTTTTGGACATCACCTTCAACCAACAAACTCAATCTTATATTGTGCAGTCTCGCGTCCATCAGTGTAGCTGTTTTATACCCTTCATAGAGCAGTGTAGCTGTTTTAAACCTGAGTTTAACCAGGCTCCAAGAATGTCTGATAATTTTTTTGTGAACTCGGAATATACTAAATATTACTTCGTAAATCTTTTGAAGCTAATGTACGCCATAAAATTGACAAAAGCCTCTTTTCAGATACTCTCAAACTATGCAGTTGTAATGTTAGACTCAGCTGCATCCATACATATCGGATCTATGTCTGATGATTAGAAATTCATAATAATACCAAACAAGCATAAACCCAAGTCTAACAAATATTTCTAATCGCTGAATTAATCAAGTATCTGAGACCCGAAGACGTACACTAAACAACCCACTGAATAGACGTCATTAGAATAGGATACTTAGCTACTTTTTATGATACATTAAAGTCACTAAAGAAGGCCAATAGTGCACTATCTTTATAAATACGCATAGTACCAAAATCATCGAAAATCTGATAATAAAAATATAGAAAACATTCATGATTCCATTGATAGTAATTTATGGTATACTAGTTTTAAAAGTTTACCTATTCACAGCCCATAACTTAGTTTCATAATTTATGAATTCGATACATTTTTTGCTTATCTATGAACATTGACACCTTTTATGTTAGCATATATTAACTAACAAGCATAATATGAGTAAGTTCGATAGTTTATTGAAACAAGATATCAACAACAATAAATTTAATACCGTCACATTGTACTAATTCGCCACGTGCATATTCTATTCCTTTATGTAATCTACAAGAACACAAAAACACATTACATTGTAGACTAACTAAAAATAAAGTCTGACGTGAGCGTACTCTGGGACACAGCCACACTGGTGACTTGTACATGCGTGAGACTCATAATGAGAAGGATAGACTCGTGTCGCGTTGCGTCTAGACTGATGTTAAGTTAATAACAAAGTCTCGTCTAGAGTAGGGGCCCTCAAGACATGACCAGCATATTAGATTGTTACCGAGCAACATAAATTTTTATGTCAAAAGACGTTGGAAAACAAAATTTTCTTTACAACGTCTATAAAACGATCAGCACTTAAATATTAAAGGAATAAGAAAAAAGCTGTACGTACTTTAAGAACAGTTAAGATTAACAAAAATAAAAGTTTTTAATCATTGCTTCCTTCTAAAATTACTCCAGATTAAGAAAATGTGTGTCTTCGAAACTTAAACTCAAGGTAGTTTGATATAACTAATAAACCCGATTGTTGGAACAAACCGGAATGATACATTTGAAAAAAAAATTCATAACCTATGTAGTTTATATTATTAAGGAAAAAATACAGGTAAAGAATATTGTGTATTTAAGTCACGCAAAAATCTTCTTTTGAACTAGGATTTTGATGTGCGAAAACCAGTCGTAAAAGGTACAAAAAATAAAATTAAAATATAAGGCTATCTAGTTCACTTTTAGCAAAAGTTAATTTTTTTTAATTAAAGTTAATTTTAGTATATAACTAATATGGACATATACTTGATAAAGGGTTAACTTTATTGTACGATATTACGTACGTATCCAATTTAGATAGCATATTCACCTACGTCACTTGAAAAAAGTTTGTATTAATTAGAAAGATTGTAGTCAATAAATGTACGAAAATATATGTCTACATATTATTTTTCAAAAGTGTTTATATTGTAGAGCGTCATCTAAAAGACGATCTAAGCGTCGATCTAGGGTGTCATCTAAAAGACGATCTCAAAGTATTGATGACTTTATGTGGCGATACCACAAGCATCACGGGCCTCCAAATTGAAAGAGTTTAGGGCGTTTTGGTGTTCGCGAACAAACGGGGAAAAACATTTTCGACTAAAGTTATAATTTTGGACGTTTGTTATATTTATATATATATATATATATATATATATATATATATATATATATATATATATACATATATATTTATATATATATATACACTCAGACTGGTACACATATATACACCAACCAAACATTGTATTTACCCGACTACATGATGGGCGCCTTGGAGGCTTTTTGGATGCCTAAAATCTTGTGAGTTCGCGTCACCCACATGCTATAATAGCAGAACATCTGTAGCTATAAGGGTGACGTGTTTTGCAACGTTAGTGTTGTGTATATCTATATATTTATAAGTAAAGATAAACTAACTACATGGAAAGTAGTAGGATCACTATGCAGTACAATAGTGTAGGATCACTATGCAGTATAATAGTGTAGGATCACTATGCAGTATAATAGTGAGTACTAATTGGCAAATTATAAAATGTTCATTTTAGATACAACAATTAATTTGTTACGTATCAATTGAGCATTAGTTTAGTTTTTTTCTCTACACATAATTTGTTGCACGTAAGTTTAAATTGCGATCCAAAAGATTATTTAGGCCGAAAGAGGCTCTTTGCAAATAAGACTTAAATGAAAATACTTTGACTATTCCGCGCAGAGCCAGAGAAAAGAATCAAGAGATAATAACATAATGCACATTTATTTATTCAGACCATTTTCGAGCATATTTACAGAGAAATCCGTTTTCAATACCAACCAGGAGTTTTAAACACAAAAAAGTGTTAGCCTCATCCACATAAGCTCACGGATAAGTGAAACTTCTTTAAAGATTCATGTTTGGTATTTTTACTAATTTATAGAAACATATTTAAAAAATGTTCACGCTAAACTTTTTAATAATTGATAATGTTATACCTACTCGTAATTGTCATAAAATTATTGATGCAAATTAAAAGATATGAATTAGCTTGAAAATTCTAGTAACATTTTATTCCTAAAATTTATTCTAATCAATTCAATATTTTTTTGTCACTATGAAGCTCAATATTTTATGAGCACGGCTTAAAAATTAAAAATGATAAATAGAAATTCGATGTTACTATAAAAGGCTTTTCCGATGGTACTCCTTCCACTCTATGGAGTTAGCGAGATAGCATTCGAAGCGAATATTATTCATGAATTTTTAATGTACCTGAAACATTAAAAAAAGTGTTTCAAGATTTTACTTTACATTAATTGAAATCTCCCTATGAAGAATCTACAACGATGTGACCGACTGGGATGAATATGGAAACTGATGTACGTGACGATACTATAAGGGTTCGGTTTTTGCAACTTCACTATGGAATCTTATAAATAAATTAAGCTATTTAAGTAAACAATAATAACAGCCACTAACTAATTAATGACAGGGGACAGATACTTCTGCAAGAACAAATATGATATATGTTCAAGTTAGGTTTTCAAAGTAACCATTCATTTTCAACTCTGACCATTATTTCTATTGTTAATCACTTCAACATAACTGGTTTAATTGAAACACACTGAGTAATTAAAATAAACAATTCAATAAACTTTACAGCTTTGCTTAATTAACCTGAATTAGGGGTACACACATAGAATGCGACACAACGTCACATCCTTTAATGCCGAGACCGTCAATCGCGGTGTGTATTCCTACTCGCTTTGAATGACAATTTTTCAGATACTAACAGAAGTTTCAGAATGTTTTACGAATATAAGATAATTTACTCATGTTTCCCACAATATATTAGTTTCATTGTTAATACATTCGGTATTACCTGATTTATTTTGTCGAAGGTTCAAATTAAATTCCAAATTTTTACGTTAGATACTTTTTAAATTTAAATATTTCAAATAGCGGCAAAGAAAATACCATTAACTATTCTCGTCTTCTCGGTTTGTAGATGTCCATAGACTGATCTTAGTATCAATTTTAATATCTCATTTTAAATTATTTGGAAACGTGTTGAAGTAGAATAGAAATTATGTTAAGGGTTCAGAGAATACATTGAGAAAGGCATTGAATTGAAAGTCTCCTTGAAAACACCCGACGAGATAGATGACGCGACTCAACACTTTACTAACCTTATACGAAAAGCTTGCTGGGTTAACACTCCTCTTAAAAAAGAAAAAGGTTACCAAGCTGTTGGGAACGTACCTCTTGAAATAAAACGTAAAATAATAGAGAAGAGAAGATTGCGCAGGATATGGCACCAAAGTAGATGTAAAAGTGACAAGACTGCACTTAATAAAGCTATTATAGAGCTGAAAAATTCAATCGACACTTTAAATAATGCCACACTACAAAATCAGTTGGAAAGATTAACTGCCACAAAAACAACAAAATACTTCCTCTGGAAGCTTACAAAGGCGTTAAATAGGCCACAGCAATATAAAACCCAAAATGGTTGGACTAAGACAAACAAAGAAAAAGCTAACATGTTTGCAAAACATCTGGCCGCCATCTTTACTCCTAATGAAGGCAACAATGCGGAGTTCGAAAATGAAGTTGAACGTACACTGCAGCAAAACCTACAACTGTCCATTCCGCCAAGACCAGTCACATTTAGAGAACTGAGGAGGGCTATAAAAGGACTGCAAGATAAAAAAGCCCCTGGATTCGATCTCATCACAAAAGAAGTTATTATGCAACTTCCCAGGAAAGCACTGGTGTTTTTAGTTACTCTCTTCAATGGAGTGCTTCGAGTACAGTGCTTTCCCAATCTATGGAAGGTATCCATAGTAACAATGATACACAAGCCAGGAAAGCCCCCGGAAGACGCATCATCATACAGGCCTATAAGTCTCTTACCTGTGCTATCAAAGTTGTTTGAGAGAATCCTCCAGAGCAGAATATTACCCATACTCAACAAAGACCTGGTGATACCTAAATATCAGTTTGGATTCAGACAATAGCATTCTACGGTGGAACAAGTGCATCGAGTCTGTGATAAGATTAGACAGTCTTTCGAAAAGAAGGAATACTGCTTCACTGTATTTTTAGATGTCCAGGCAGCTTTCGATAAGGTATGGCATAAGGGCTTACTCTATAAAGTAAAAACCTCTTTACCGCATAGTTACTACTTGTTGATGGAGTCATACCTCACGAACAGAATCTTCCAGGTGAAAGAGGACAGAGAACTGTCAATTATCCAAGATGTAATGGCGGGAGTTCCACAGGGATCTGTCCTTGGTCCTGTCTTGTATACCATCTACACCTCAGATCTCCCAGAAACAAAAGAGGTAACTACTGCTACTTTTGCTGACGACACTGCAATTCTCGCGAGCAACAAAGATCCGATTGTAGCGTCTGCCGTCTTGCAGAAAAGCCTCGATAGGTTCAACGATTGGATCCAGAAATGGAGAATCAAAGCCAGCACAACCAAATCCGTACAAGTTACTTTTACGCTGAGGAAAGGAAGCTGTGTTCCAGTAAAACTGGGAAAAAATGTTCTGCCACAGACTGACTCTGTTCGATATCTTGGTATGCATCTGGACAGAAGGTTGATCTGGAAGAAGAACATCAAATCAAAACGAGACGAGCTGAACATGCGGTTCAGAAACATCTACTGGTTGATGGCACGCAACTCTAAATTGTCAATCGACAATAAATTGCTGATATACAAAATGATCCTGAAACCAATATGGACATATGGTGCACAACTGTGGGGAAGTGCTTGCGACTCCAATTTAAACATAATGCAAAGGCTGCAAAATGGTATGCTAAGAATAATTTCCAATGCACCATGGTTCATCACCAATACAGAGATCCACGAAGCTCTGAAAATAACAACAATTAAGGAGGAGTTAAAATGAATAGGGCATAAATATAAAACACGGCTGGAAAACCACCCAAATGATTTAGCTACTGCGTTAGCAACCATTTCCTACAATAAACGACTGAAACGCCATTATATAATTGGTGACAGATGGTGAAGGATGAGGTGTCTCCTGCTGAAGAGCTCCTTAGAAATGATAAAACGACATAGAACAAATCTGCTTGTAGTTTGGAACTGATTGCAAATAAATACAAAAAAAAAAAATATATATATATATATATATATATATATATATATAAATATGTTATTATTGCATAATATGTTTTATATGTTCGTTGACCTAACCAAACTACTAATTACTTAACTAATGAAATTGAATGGACTCAGCCATACATTAAAAAATGACTATATATGTGTGTAATTATTTCTGACACGTGTATCGTGGGAATATCATCGTATCGTGAGAAAAATAAAAAATTAGTCACATTCTAGTCACATTTATGTTAGGTCGCCTGTACACTATCTTAGATAAATGTATGTCAAATTTTATTAATTAAAGAAGTATTTCAGTATAATAGGTAAACTTTTATTATATTCTATTTTTCTAGACAGTGTTTCTGTTTTAATAGAAACGAGGTTTCCTTTAGTTTTTTGACGTAAATTTTATACTAACTTATGTATACGAAATGATTCAAAGAAAGTATATTTCTTTATTTTATTTGACTCATTATATATTATTATAAGTTAAAGGTGTTCAAGATATATTTATGATAGTATAATGTGGTATTACACAAGTGGGCAGACTATTAAACAATAACTGGACTGGAATTAAAAATTATGTCATGATGCATTTAAATAATTAACTAATTAAACGTTGATATGCATTTAGTTATTATGTTTAAAGTCAATACCTGTTAAACAAACTTATATTCTGTCTATAATTCTATACGATGATAAGAATTTAATTAAAATCTAATTTGCTCAGTGACAATAGTAATCCCATCATATCGGATTGTATTCTGAAGTTTTTAACTCGATGAAGGCGGTAGTGAAAAAAAACGTCAAAATTCCGTATTTTAGAACTTGTATTGACTTTGAACTAGACGTTTGTTTAAATCTCTATGCCTTTATAATCAAACTATGATAAAAAGAACGTCAGTAGTTTTTACAGAAACGTTGGCATGAACTCTAACTGGAGTACAGGACACGTAGTTTAACTTGTGTATTGAAATTCTTAACATTAATCTCGTAGTGACAATACACAAATGTATGCTGCGTTTTATTTAAATTAATTTCTCTCTTCATATCCTATGTCCACTTAATGGGTTATGGGGATCCACAGTGTTTCGAAGTAGCGAAGGATCCTGTGCATCAGGCATTGCATCAATCCAAGTCATGCAGATGCTCTTCAGTTCCGCCTGTACAGATCGCCGCCTGGCCTGCTTCGGATGACCACGTTTCCTCTTCCCTTGAAGCTTCCAATCCAAAACCTATTTGGGGATATAGATGGACTCCCTTCCAGGCGTATGGCTTATCCATTTCCATTTGCGGCGTTTCACGGAACTCCCTTGCATCGTTCTCGAGAGTCTCCGTCAGATATTTTATTGGTCCAAATATTTGGAGAATATATCTAAAACAGTAGCCGACAAACACTATAAATCGCCTTGTGAAGTCTTTTGTTGTCATCCTTGTTTCTTATCCATATTTTTTGATATTGGAGCGGACTATTTTAGGTTTTATTGTCCGTGTCAGTTTCCGTGACTACCACACAGCAATCTAAACCAATCTAAACTTGATTATTACGAATCTACACATAAATTAAAATGATAAGGAGGCCCTGTCTGTATGTGCTTCACACAAAAATCACTGTTCATATTGGATAATGGACAAATTGGCAATTTTATCCCTTAGAGGCTAGGCTAACATCTACAATATAATTCTTCACCTTATTCCTGATGAGCATGGAGGAGAAGGAACAATAATTCACATCAGTGTTATCACACCAACATATCAGGCATTTAAATGTACCTATTATTTTGTCACATTGCATGCGGAAACAGCAAAATAAATTTTGGGAAATTTTGCAAATTGAGGGACTAAAACAATATAGTCCGCATTTTGAAACGAAAAACATCAAGTTTCATCCTATCTTGGATAAAAAGTAAACTCTAAATCAATTTAAATTATGAATGATATGTTCATAAGTTAGTTCGAAAGGGAAAAATAATTTGAATTTCTAGTACATGTTTTTAATTTAATGACGCATTTATATTAACATATTAATAACTGCTGTAATAATTCTATTTATCCGGTTATAAGGCGTACCCTTGGTATATTCCAGAGAAACTGAAAGATAATGAAATTTGTAAACTGGTGTAAGTTTTAGGGAAATTATTATTACTCGTTAGTTAGTAATTAATATTTATTGGAAGCAAGGTCATTGAAAGGTGATCGACTCGATGATCGATTTCAAAATATGATCGGATGAAATATGTATGTAAGAAAATATTCTTCAAATATTTTAATGTCAGTTGGAAAAATAATTATCTGAATTTCATCCCAAAATTTATCAAATAGAATAATAGAGAATAAGGTGCTTTTATGAATAAAATACTATTATCTTTTAATTATTTTGATAACACAATAAACAACAAACTTATTAAGTACGAGTACAACTCTCATCACGAAGCGTCTGCACACACTCATGTGCACGTAAATATTTAAATTTTTATAGTATTTCTATTAAATATTTTCCAATAAAATAATTACATAGTTTAAAACAAGAATGATTTTTACAGTTGATTTAAGTCATTTATATGGAAATTCTATGAACGTCTTATAGACCCAAATACATGTCATAACTTTGTCGGCTATTGATCGTAAACTAGCAGAGTCTGTTAGCTGTAGTATCTTCTGTTTTTAGCTGTGATAATTCTTTTAATTTTTTCGTTTCATATGCTACAATTATATATATTTTTCAGATATTTAAAAATAGCAGTTTAGCTGTTAGGGATGGGTACATAAAACTCTAACAAAAAGTTAGAGTTTAATATTCCGTAATCCCTTTATCAAAAAAAATATTTTTGACGTAAGCCCGATGTTTTTGAAAAACATGTTCAACGTTACCCTTCATAAATAAAAAAAATCGCTTTTACATAGAAGTACCCCAAAAATATTTTTAAAAAGATTTTATTCCGTAACTTTCTAGGCATGATAAATATTTCACGTAACCATAAATAAAACCAAGCCAAATTTCAGCTTTATTGCACTAATAGTCTGCAAGTAAAATAGCTGTGACTTACAGACGGACACGACGACAGTATAAAAATTTATAATTTATGTACGGGACCATAAAAACTTAACCGCAATGTACACAGGCAAAATGATGAATGTCTTAAAATTAATATTTTTTGGATTTGTTTTTTCTTTATACACGAGTTAGGTTAAGATATCTATAAATAATAAAGGATTTCGTCCCGTATCATTCGCCGACTTATGAAACTTTGTAATCTCTGTCGTTCTAGAAAAAGAAACGATAATTACTCGTAACGTCGAGAGTTACACTTGCTTAAATTTAAGTTAGTTTATAAAAACAGACGAAATACATTAAACCATGTTTATCATAAAGAGCTAAATATTAATAATTTAGACATTAGTTTTTTTTAAATATATGAACACTGTTAACTTAAATAATTTTGGTGTTGGCAAGAGTGAAATGATGTCAACATTCTTATCTTCTCGTTCCATTAGGAATCATTACTGCTCGTCCATTAGAATGTGTATGATTTTGAGTATATGAGCAGGCTGATCTGAATAAAAAAAGAATCGTTTGTTTCAAAAGTACTAATTTTTCCCGATTTTGCGCGGGAAATGTGTTATATTCCACATTTCTATATCTTCAAACTTTCTACCTCTGTAGTTCCCACGGTATGATGTCCTGGAGTCTGACAAACAGTGTGATATATGATTACCTATAATACCATAATATCAATATAAGTATGTTACCAAATTAAAAATATTTACTAAAATAAATATAAAAACCAGCATCCAGTGAAACATTATTCAACTACACTTTTATCAGTGTGATTATGGACGACCCTAACATTTCACAATAGTACCATTGAAACCTGTTAAAAAGCCTGTAGGGTGCTAGGATTTGTCATACGACATTTCTATGATTTTCATGATAGTAGAGTGCGCACGAACATTCTGCAGCACAAGTTTTTCATACACTTATGTTGATCAGCGTAGTATTGTGAGAGTTGCTCAACATTAACATTTTTTCTGCTCCATTAACCGCTTTAGGAGTCGCTCTGTAGTTCACGTTTGGTAATTAGTATTATATTTAATTTGAATTAATGTGTATTTTTCTCTATTTTATTAATTATTATTGTATTGTTATGTGTACTGTAAAATATTGTACCTTTTGTGTTTATATATGTCCAAAACTTTGGGAAACGTGTAAATTTGACTTAAGGTTTTTGATAATTAAATAAACTAATTAAACAATTTATACATTCCGCTGTTAATCAATTACGTAGTAGTAGTACTCTGTAACATACCTGATCATTTCAATTGCAATATTGTGGAAGTCTAACTGCAAATATTGTGGAAGTCTAAGTTGCAGTAAAACTGAAGTTTTATTAATATGCGTGCAGTGACTGTTGGATAAAGTGTGCGTAAACATTACTTCATACCGTGTGCACAGACAATAACTTGTTACAATTTTATTATTTATTGAAAAATATAGCTTACATCAAAACATTTCATTGAATTTAAGTAGAATATAGAATACATCCTAGATAAGTTCCAGTATCAGATTCATCCTGCTTTTTACCCACCGACATAAAAAAAACAATATCACCTGCATTATACTAGTTTTATCTTGTGATTTAATCGTAAATTTTAGCTTATGCATCTCATACAAATGTCGGTCCAGCTAAAACCCGTTATTTACTTGGAAAAATTAATTAACCCTCACGCACAGAGAACTAATTAGATACAATTGTTTGTTGTTGCTACATCGCACTGACAAAAACAGTTTACGTGCAGCATTTAAACTGACCGGAATTTACTTTATTTAACTCACTTTCCGAAATTGTTATAATTATGTTTACATATTCAGGCCCGTACTGGCGAATAATTAAAGCGCCGACCGGTTCACGCACATTCTACGTTAGAACAATACAACGCAAAGATAATAAATAATGATACCGAAACTTTATGCGGGTGTATTGTCTTATACTTTAAATATGAATTCTCATAAAGTAAATGTAGCGTCAGATTCGGTCGACTACTGAGAAACTTGTGCGAGCCCAACTTAAATTATGCACATGTTTGTGTAATATTGTTATGGAAAAGTTATTTACTCGGGCGGCAGGACTTGGGCGGGCGGCGACCGCAACTGGGTGGAAAGCATTACTACCTGAACGGTGCAAGGGATGCGTGTACTAAAATTAATTTGAAGAATGTTCCTTGTACAATTTGATGTATCCTTCGAGAATGTTATGTATGATCATATTAAATCGTTTGTTAACAATGAACCTCACTGTTACTTACTAGTGATCCGCCCAAATATCGTAGGAGCACAATTACTTATTTATTTGAAGTTTTTTGTCCTGGATTTCTTATTTAAAAATATTTCTTAATCAACAGAATTATAATAATTGACTGTAACACGCTGCGCTTATGATATTTCCATACGAAGGATACCTGTCTTTCCGCCCTTCTCCATTTCCCAAATCCGTTAACGAACATATTTCACCGAACGTCATTGAAATCATATTTTTATTTTTGTTTAACTTCAATACCGTTTAATATCTCCTAAAGCACTAATTCAAATCAGACAGCGTGAAATTAATTTTTTTTTATGAGCATTAATAAATTGAAAAACTTCAGCACTCTTATCCCACACACTTTTTTAAGTTTAAACAGATACCATGGTATCCATCAAAGGTATATAAATACCTTCGAAGATTTTTTGTTAGACTTGACTAAACCTATTTCCCAATACATTGTATTGATGTATCAGGTAATTCTGCCAGCGATCGTCACCAAAGCGCCTAGACCAGATATTATTAAGTATGTCTCAAAAATAATACAATGTGCATACTATTAGGTTGGCAACTTATGAACTATATTACACAAACTTTTTAAGTCTTTATATGTAGTCAATAAAATAAATCGTTAATTATGTAAACACCGTCGATATCTAAAACTTGTCGCTAAAAGGTAGGCTGCACTAAAGCTACAACCTTATAGAAATATTTGGGCATTTGACTAAAACACCGATGAAATTAGATTTTGATATGACTTTCGTCTTTAAATTTTCTATCGCGTAAATTATTAGACACAGCGCGAAACAGATAGTAATTAGATGGCGAACAATCTGGAGAGTACTGTGGGTGAAGTAGCATACTCCATCCAAGTGAAAGTAATTTTACACGCGAGTCAGTATAACTGTACCCGAACATAACATAACAAATTTATTACCGACAACGCCACCACGCCAGAAAAATCAAAAATTCATTTTTATGTTGTTTTTAACTAAGTCGATAACGCCACCCCACTGCATAGACGACACTTATCAACAGCAAAGAACCCATTCAATTTTAAAAGTGTCGACAACACCGCCCGCCGCAAAGAACAACAATCATCAGCTCATAAATAACAAAATTTAATACGAAACTACTACAGATAATAAAAAAAGAAAAAAGTTCCCCAAAGGACAGCAATACTTATCAGCTATAAGAAAGCTTTTAATTTTAATATGTTATTTTTAAATATATCTAAATGTTTAAATATGTATGAATGGGATAATCCGTCTTTGTACGAAAACTAATAAAAAGGCCTGCGTGCGCTGACGCTTGGTTAGTCAGCTCTAGTAATTGTAACACACCAGTACACCGTATTTTTAAATAATAAATTGATTTCAAGTCAACCATTAACTGGCACCCAAAATGTGGGACAGGCATCAAAGAAGTTACTTCGGCATAATTTGAATAGCCTATCTGAACCATATCCAAATCTATTTTTAGAAATCACGACTCCTGTATCGCACCTCTATAGTTGATTGAGCACGAATTTGATTCGAAATAAAATTGTTGAAAAGATACCAAAGTTCACTTGAAGCCACTTTTAACACATATACGGAGCAGTTTTAAAACCCTTCAGGATCAAGAGAACGTACTCCGAAGCTACGAGCCGACGCGACTCTACGTACGCAGAAGCCAACTACAATCGACGTGACTTTGAAGTTACCTGATGTGGAGTGCGATAGTACTATTCACCATCCTGACATTGTAAATACACTTGGTTGTTTTTTGTTAAATGCGCTGGCAACCACACCGACAGGAAAACTTTTAATCAAACCCGCGAAAATAAATCCAAGTCAACGCTCTTTTAACGCTCACCATATTGAAACGCGATATATACAAATACTCATTTGAAATGGAAACAGTAGTAAACGCGATCTTAATGGATTCATAAGAGCAATAGAGAGATTATTGCAGATGGATCCTGGGGATGATACTTTCAAAATAAACTTAGCTCTTAGTAAATTAATCGGCGAAGCCGCTAATATAGTTTATTGGGGTAGTCATAACTGTGAAGTTAAAACCTGATGGCCTGAAATTAAAACGCTATTTTTACAGGGCTATGGTAGATGGTCTATCAAGATAGAAGACATTATAGATAAAATACAAAACGTGCAACCTACCATAGTTAGACTAAGACCATTAATTTATGGCTTAACAAGATTGTACGAACATTTGTCCTTCAGACAAATGTTGATAAGAGAAGCTCGACTAATTCTAGAAACTTTAGCTCGTCACACGATATTAAAATATTTACCTCCGACATACAACGATTTGTGCAAGATACGAACAAAGAAGTGTGTATCAAAGCTAGGAGACTAGATAGAGAAGGATATCTTACAAATAAAATACAAAAATAAATACCATATACGCCCCAAGCTTACATACCAACAGCCATACTGGTACAAAAATCTAATTTTATTAATTTTTATAAAGGCTCTCCGCCACAAACGATCCAACCAATACAAAAGTAAATTAGCACACTTACCCCTCATCACCATTCTCGCTTAAACAAAGAATGCAATTTAATCAGCCGAAACCGAATTTTACACCACATTTAACCTCCAACCATATAGACAATAAATTTTAAACAAAAGAATGAAGACCTAGTGACACCTTATTAAATATTGATAAGAATAAAATAGACGAAAACCAGTTTGATATTAATGATGAACCTGCGTATAACCATTTGATGAAATTCTATACCCAAAAAACGAAGTAATTAACAACCAAGAGGATTTTTCAACAATCCGATCCTTCGAACTATCCGTATCTATATATCGTATATTTACATTCCAGACTTCAACGAAAAAACTACCTACCTAACTCGAGTAAATTGATACTGGTAATACTCGTTCATTGATTAAACCATTAATTGTAAAGGAATGTTTATATCAAAACTTAGTCCAATATGTAGATGAACCATTTCCTGTGCAAACCGAGCGTCAGATGACTCACCACGAGGGAAAAATATAATCCCTCATTGAAGAAAATATTCGGCAGTATTAACACTCCATTAGAACTTTACATATTTGATTTCTCCCTAAAATATGAATACCCACTAGATTAGGACGCTTTAGCTATTTTAAATATTTCCGTAAATCCGAATAAAAATACATTTACGACCCCTTAACGCGTAATTCCACTTTATTAAACAGACACCTATTTGCGAAACAGCTGCGCAAACCTGATTTAAAATTATTCGGCATAAAATAAACTTGATTAAAAATAAACCTATTTACTAACACGCTTACCGCAGAGCCGTAATTCAAGGAAAAGAAGTGACTAGACAAGTTAAAGAAATATTAGAAAGTAAAATAATATGACATTCCGACTCACCGTGGTCAAGTAAAGTTTCCAACAATTAACTAATACATTTGGTAGAAAAACACGTAGAATCTGGAAAACCTAAAAATTAACGACCCGTCTTAGACCGTAAATTAAACGAACAGACATAGGACGACAAACGTCTATTGCCCAACATAGAAAATATTTCCTCGAAATTAAGCGGTTCAAAATATTTTTCGACCTTAGATCTAACCGCAGGATACCATCAAAACCAGATGAGCACCGAGTCAATAACTTTAATAGCCTTTTGAGCACCCGATGATCCTCGCGAATATACCCGTATGCCATTTGGATTAAAAACGGCACCAGCAACCTTCCAGAGAATAATGAACCGCGTACTCAGACCACACCTAGAAGCCAATACCTGCTTAGTTTACCTTGATGATGTTATTATATTCCCTCAATTGGAATAAGAACACCATCGATGACTGACTGATGTTTTGCAGGCACTTAATCAGTACAAATTACGCACTAATAATAAAAAATGTAATTTTTTTTAAACATCCGTTAATTTTTCAGGACACACACTAACAGCCGACGAACTTAAACCGTGCCGGGAAAAAATTAAAGCCATTAGAGAATTCTCCATTCCCAAAACGCTGAAACAAATAAAATGTTTCTTAGAAGTGGTATCCTATTACAGAATGTATACCAGAATGTATACCAGATCTCTCAAAAGTAGGAAAACCGATAACGGAAATAACAAAAAAGAAAACGGAAATAAAATACGACGAACGCTCGTTGTAAGCATTTAAGAAGCAGAAAAGAACACAAGAGTTACTAACAAATCCTCCGATACTAGTTTTTGAATTTTAATGAAGTTTTTACCGTTACAACAGACGCTAGTGACGTAGCGCCAGGAGCAGTCATTTCGCAAAACCAACAGCCTGTAGCTTACGCTTCACGTACTCTAAACTTGACGGAACAAAAATAAAATACAACTGAAAGGGAGTTATTAGTCTCCCTATATGCATTAATTCAGTTCGCACCATATATTTATGGCCAGCGCTTTATATTAGAAACGGACCATCAACCCTGTTGATGAATAACAAAACAAGGAGCCAAACGCAAAAGTGACTAATTGGAAATTAAAGTTGCAAGAGTATGATTATGAGATCAAACATAAAAAGGCATTGATGATTATCGTGACCGATACTTTATCTCGTATAGAATTAAATCACAACTCTGATGCAGCAACTGTACACAGTAATTATGACGATTCATCTAACGGATTCATAATTAAAGAAGACCACCTTCCGCGACTATTTATGTCAAATTAGACTCAGAACATCATCTAGAAATAATAGGAAAATCGAATAAAAACCTTGACTATAATATAACGATTACCGACCCAAATTAAAAATATTTTCAATAGAATATTACAAAGGAAAAAGATACGCTATAATATGCGAACAGAATTTAGGTCAATAGTCAGAAGTTTACCGAAAAAAACTTCAATTCATCATTAGAAATCATCAGGTTCAGACCATGCAAAGAAGTCACAGACGTGGACAAAATTAACAAAATAATGCGGAACACCCATGAATATTTGAGCACGAATTTGGGCAACCCCACTTTAATAAACGAGACTTCAAAAGAATATTATGAGGAAAGTTTACAACAATTAACTAATACATTCCTAAATAAATGTCAAATATTTAAGAAAGTAAAATATTATCACAAGGCCAAAATAAGTATTTCATAGCAGAACTGTTATTCTGCATAATTAATTTAAAGAAAATATACAACAGCCTCGACGAAGCCTATGTGTTCGCACAAAACAGGATCCTACACCCTACAATAATAAATCAACTACACCTAACAAATAGTGTAGCTACCATCCCAATGAAAACAAATGTTATTAGAGACCCTTTAATATCAAATGCACAAATAAACCCTAAAGTAACGGTACAAGATAGTAAAATTATTTTTCAATTACCTGTTCCTATTGTTTCCAAAGATCATTATAATTCCGAATATATTCTACCCTTAATGAAGAAAATAAATGAAAATTTCAATATTTTAAATAAAGTGCCAGGTCTGTATTTGATTAAAGACAAACAGGTGTATGAAGGAGATTATTGTAAACAAAAAGTATATCAACCCTTATTAGTTAATAATTGCACCAGACAAACAATACTAAAACAACAGAACGAGTGTTCTAATGTACTAATATATTGCCCTACGGAATATTCATCCTCGGCTATTCTACGGAATAACCATCAACGGCTCATAATCAACAAAATTCAATAAAAACTATTAGAGATAACGCCGCCCAAAGGACAGCGATTATCAGCTATAAGCAAGCTATTAATTTTAATAATATTTTTAATATATTTAAATGTGTTAAACATGTATGAATGAGGTAATCCATATGGAAACTAATAAAAAGGCCTGAGTGCCCTGACTCTTGGTTAGTCAGCTCTAATAATTGTGTTGTGTGTTACAATATTATGTACCGTATTTTTAAATAATACATTTCATTTATGTCAACTATCGCCTCATATCCATTAACTTGTGTTATTTTTGCTATGTGGGGTCGAGCAATGTCATGTAAAAAATAAACTTTGGTTTGATTTGAAGGAAGTTTAGCGGTGACATTGCTCAATTGTGCACAATTGAGCAAGTCTTAGCTCTAACTTTACTAGTTTAAAAGAATCCCCAGTGAGTAACTCAATGATTAACTCCACTTATTCCCCACCGTACACTCAAAAGTATCTTTTATCCAATATTGTATTTTGGTCTAGGTATACCTTTTTCTCCAGTTCCTAGCCAGTGGCCTTGACGCTAAAAATTAACATAAGCCACCCACTTTTCATCTCCTGTAACCAAATACTTTAATATCTCGTTGGTACGATAGAAACTCAGTAGCTCCAAGTACACATTATCACTCCTCTGACTTTGAAAAGGTGTTAGCTCATGTGATATCCAAATGGAATATCTCCGCTTTTTTCCCAAAGCATGAATTTGTTTTTCTATTACAATATAAGAGCATGAAAATAGTTCTGGCGCACAACGCAGACTTAATCTGTGATCTGTTTGAATAAGGCTTATAATTGTTTCTAAATTCATAGTAGGATGTCACTTTGGATGTGGTTTATCGGACAGGCGAAAAGAGATTACTCTCGTAGTAATAAGTCCGCTATATGTATTAATTAGATACATTAAAGTACTTAAATACGAGTAAATAAATAAATAAGCTATCATATTATGAGTCGTGTGTCAATCGGCTTAATAGTTTTGCGTGAATCCCTGTAAACCAAACAAAAAAAACAAACAAAACTTTCCTGTTTACTATTTTAATATGACGAGTGTGATAATTCCAAATAAACTATAAGCCATATATAATTCGAGACGAATTTTATTCTATAATAATAAAAAAATTAAAATGTAAGACCTTAATATTGTCGATAAGTATTAAAAAGCTTCCCAAAATACAGGCAAAAAAGAGCAGTTAAGATGGAGAAAATATATGATATATTATTTAAATTGAGATTTTTAAAAAAAACCTTGATTTGAGAAATTAATAATTATTTTATAGCTTTCGATTCCTTAATATATGTAAAGATGATGTTAAAATATTATTACGTTTAATTCTCTCGATATACATCAATTAAATCATTAATTTGAAATGTATTTCCATAACTCTACAACGGATAATTTACACGACTGACCTAATATTCTTGATCCTTTCAATGTTTATTAGCTGGCTAGGCGTAATATCCTCATATGTCGAACAACCAAATATTAATGATAATTACAAATAAAACAAATAACATAATAACAATAGTTATAATTTTCATACAACATAACAATTATTTATTATGAAGGTTCTAGTTACTCCATACAATTAGCCTAGTAACCTATATAAATTTCACACACTTCTTACACGTTTATTAATATTAAAGTTTATGTACCTCATTGATGTACACTCTACAAACACGAGCAAAGTTTCGTTGCTAATTGAAACAAGATGCCCGCAACGATGAACGTAATCCCAACATATTGTAAAGCCGGGACACGTGTAAGTTTCGTTGTATTAGCAGAACACTAAAACACAATACTTTCTAGGACACGCAGCTAAACTGTTACCTTGTACAAACGTGAAGTTTATAATGGAAACAGGTTCCTTTTGCGAACTAAAACTAAATTGAAGTAAGAAAAGAAAGAAAAACTTAAGTGCAAAGATCCTCAAGAAAATTTAGTTTATAAAGTTTTCTTAGAAGATATTAAATTTTCTTGGAAGAATTAAAGTTTTCAAACGATCATGTAGTAAATTATTAAATTTTTAAATGACACATCTTAGTGATACGTTTTTTTATTATTTATTTATAAATATATTTGAATATTAAGTGATTCAAAATTTACAATATATAGGAATTTATATTTATGTGATGAACATCTGCAATTTAATTTAAATGAAATTTGATCTTCAAAATTTCAAAACATTATGAACATTATAATCATCACTCTTATCATCACAACTATTGTCTTGATTTAGTACCTAAAAGTTCGGAGATTTAAAAAAAAAATTGTACTTCTTTTTAAAGGTGTAATATTTTTTTTCGGTTTCTAATTGTCGCTTGCTGTTAATTACAAAATATTATCTCGTACTGTATAAACCTTAAAAAATTAAATTCTCGCGTTCTGTGCTAAAGGTGTTTTAACACAAAAAGAAATTGGTGTATTAAAAACAAAGAAAATAATACGTCAAAACTACAAAAAAAATTAGACCAAGGCCAAAGACTAGATAAAGCCTTGCTTCTTAACATCAAGCTTCTTAATTTCAGTTTTTCATTCTTCAACTTTTTAATGACAGGTCTCTCAGGAAGGAAATTTAAGAACAAGTAAATTTAAAAACAAGTAAAAAACGGTCTCCCGTTTTATAACGCTAAACTTCTAAAGTTAACACAAGTACTTACTGTCACATTTTACATCTTTGGGACACAGTGATTCTTTTCAGCTTAAACTATTTTATACTTAAAATTTTTCCCAGAAATGTCATTTTTATAACGTTTTACTGATCTGGATATAGATTATCCTTACAATACACTGTTAGCTGTTGTTCATAGTTTTGTTAGACTTTTCTCCAAAAATTGTAAAAATAGACATTGAAATGTTTCAATTACCATCGTTGATTTTACTCATAAATTTTATTTTAATTTTAATTTTAATTATTTCTTACCAAAAAAAAAATGTTCATAACACAATGTTTGCTTCAAAATAAATTAATTAGTAGTGTCAATCTATCATGGTTTTTTCTCTTTTAGATTCATTTTTAAAAAAATATTTAAAAGAATATAATTATGATTTTTCCAAGCTTTCTCCTACCATGGTCATATATTTGATATAATTATAATGAAAATTATATTTATTTAATGTTATATACAAATTTATTAGTCAACTTATAACACCATACCAAAACGATAACAAATAGCAAATGTTCAATATTGTCATATTAGATTTCATAAAGAAGAATGAAAGAAAATTACAGGAACTACAGAATAATAAGAAAGAATGTCGAATTATACGAATAAGCTGCGACCATATTGGTCAAAAAAGAATATAACTATGATTTTTCCAAGCTTTCTCCCACCATGGTCATATACTTGATATAATTATTATAAAAATTATATTTATTTAATGTTATATAAGAATTTATTAGTCAACTTATAACACCATATCAAAACGACAACAAATAGAAAATGTTCAATATTCTCATATTAGATTTCATAAAGAAGAATGGAAGAAAATTACAAAGGAACTACAGAATTATAAGAAGGAATGCCGAATTATACGAATAAGCTGCGATCATATTCTTCAAATTAAAAAACAAAGAAAATTATAATCACAGCTACAGTTATTCGATTTTATTCTCCACTCTAAGGGATAACTGGTGAGAAAAACAAAAAAATATTGGATTTCATAATTAATTACGTGACAAAAAGAAAAACATGGAAAATTATGTTTTTTTATTCAAACAGTAATTTATTTGTGTTACGTAATATAACTTTTATTATAACTGGTATGAATATTTTTTTCGAATAGAGTTCGTCTCACTGAAATTCGGGCAGGGAGCTAGAATACTTATAGTCATAGTCATATTTTATTCGATACTGGTACATAAAGCCAATTCAATCGTCAATTCGTACATAATAAATGCAAAAGAATATTCAAATTTAAAACAAGGATAAAATCAACAAATAAACAACAGTATTATAAATAAGTAAAATGCTCTAAATAAATAGTTATGGCACCGACGTATGAGTTAATAACAAGCCAGATTAATTAAAATAAATATTAGATACAAATAATACTTCCATTAATACTAAAAATAAACATCAATGCAGTATCAATATCATTTAGAATATCCACAAAAGTGTCGTCAAATGTAAACTATGTTACCAGTCAAACAAAAAAAAAATATTCTTAATAACAATAATAACATTTTAAAAATAAATATCAACAAATAATAGAATATGATTATGAAATAATAATAATACAAAATGTCAAAATGAATAATGTCAAGATTACCAATTCCATAATAATAATAAAAACAAGAACGACATTGTAAGTATTAAATGTCGACATGTATAAATACGTTATTATAATATAATAATAATACAAAATGTCAAATTAAAAAAAGAACATATTAAAGATAAAAATGATAATAATGGAATTAAATATAATGGTAAATATGAAATATTTATTTATCAGATAATGCTTTGTTCACTATATAATAAGCTTTATTTATAAGCATGTTCTTCACTCTACCCTGGAAATGAAAGTATTCTAAAACTTTAATCGTTCCCGACAATTTGTTATAAAATGTGGTACTATTGGATTTAAAACTTTTCGAGACCCTGGACAATCTATGCTTAATGCTTCTAATGATATCCCTGAGTCTAGTGCTATATTCATGCCCATCACGATAAAGCTAGTACGACGCTTACTCGCCGCCTTCGTTCACTCATCATAAACGGGTAACGCTATCAACTCTCTTTGTCTGCGTATGATTTTATTCGCTATTCCAAAAATGCGGAACATTTGTTGTCCGGTAAGACACTTAAAATATGATTAAAAATATAGAACGTCCCTTGAAATAAGGGATGTCTGTGTTAATTATCGCTACTTTGTTTCTCGCATAAAATATAACATACATATCGACTAAGATTAAATATACAAGGAATATATTGTATAATATTAAATAAAGTTAAATTACCAAATTAGTTAAAGTATGCAAATTTATTTGCCTAGACTGTGCGTTTTCAAGAGATGTCGATCTAGAAAAAACTCTTGAACCCCTAAAAAATCATCGTCCATAGTTCAAAATTTCTTTTTGTAGAGAGATAATTTTGTGAACTTGTGGTAATCTTGCGATAGCTTTTGTGACCTCATACATAGACGTAAATATAAAAAAAAATAATATAAAAATATCAAATAATTATATCACTATGTATTTCGGTAATAAAATTATTTTATTATGTATTCACGCAAACTCCCGTCAAAGTGAAATAAACAATGATAACAAGGTTCGCACTGATACGACAATTTAATTTACCCCAACACTCAATCTCTTAAAAAAAATAATAAAGGGTAGTTATCCTATTCACTACTACTGAGTCATATATTCAAGTCAAATGTGTCCTTTGATTCGCTTCTCTAATAATTATGTTGTGTAATATGCAGATTCGTAGTTCCAAAATTAAGTTTTATAGTTTTAAATTTTCAATTTTGATAAAATTTATAACTTTTACAACCTAACTTATTTTCGATGACAATATGTTAAAAAAAATACTTTTTTTTCTTCTCTTCGTTGTTCAGGAGAAAAATCGTCACTCGCCAGGTAGAACGAGATTTAAAACATAACCTTTCAGACATCTTTTATACTCTGAAATACATAGCAGATACTTTCGTAGGTAACAAAGTGTACGTAAATTCTGTAGATAAAAAAGTAATCATTTACTTGAATATAGTAATATTTGTTATAAAAATCAGCCATATCCATTATAAATCAGTTTAAAAGAGCGGGTGTTGAATAAATAACAAGTAAAAGTCTCGCCTAAAATATGTTATAGATATTTATATCAGGACAGAATTGATTTCATTTTGATTACGTGCGTACGTAAATCTTCTTCAATAGCATTGTATTACACATTGTGTTTATTATTTAAATAAGTAATTAGTACTTATATCAACTCATTACGCTTGCTACGGAAGATAGTACGGAATCTTCAAACAATCTTTCAATATGTACAATAGATTATTGAAAGAATTTTTCGCGAATTTCGCGGAAATTCCATGAATTTCCCAGAATATTTCAAGATTCAATGTAATTTTAGGAGATTTTTGTATTTTAAAGAGTCCTATTTCCAGTTTATTTCCATAATATTTTTAAAAGTAACAAGGAAACTTTATTATAAGTAATTCAATAATCACGTGGCTACTTTCTATTGTATAATTCACGCTAAGAATTGCCAGTCATTTGAAGTTGTATATTATAGCTCTCATCACTTTTTAAAGGCAAGAATTAAAAGAAATGTTTCTTATGAAAGACATTAAAACCTATTTATTATGCCTTTCGTCTTTATTCAATTACTTTAAAATGGAACAAACAGCCTAAACGAAAATGTAAGCGAATATAAAGTGAAAAAAATCCTTTCAAATTGTGAAAAAGAAATGGACAATGAAAGTAAAGCATTTTCCTGTCACGATAAATTTCATATTTCTATACAATTTTCAGTTAACTTCTATTTCTTATTTTCTACGCCTAGCGCTCGCTTTAGAAGAGGTACAATGGGAATTACCGAAATTTCCATATGAAATAAAATACGGCCAAAGAACACTTTGAATGAAAGCCTAGCTTCGATGCTGCCTGACGCGTAACTTAATATTGATACGCGAATAAAAAGGAATATTTATTATCGTAGGCTTACACTTTTGGTTAGGAAGAAAAAGCAATAGACCATTTCAAGAATATTAGCAGCATGCAATTGTAAAATCCATTGTCTGCTTAACATTTCCAATCTTTACACACCAAGAATATACGCTAAACACCGTTGCAAATTTGGAACCCCATATTGGCATTTGCAAATCATCAGAATTGCAACGTAGCTGAGTATCTGTTGAGTATTTTGAAACTATTTTATCCGTAGGAAAACTTAGAACAAAATAATGTGACTTATACGCTATTTATAAAAATTAAAACTCTCATTTTATTAAATCACATTTGATTTTGAAAAATTGGACGTTTACTTAGAAAATGATTATTTAACGTTACATATAAAATGGTAGTCATGTATTTTTTTAGTTCTATACTTTAGCTCAAAGATCTAATAAAATAAATGTATTACAAAATGTACAAAATAAAATAAATGTATTACAAAATGTACAAAATAAAATAAATATATTACAAAATGTACAAAATAAAATAAATGTATTACAAAATGTACAAAATAAAATAAATGTATTACAAAATGTACAAAAATAATGTGTAAGCTAACAAAAGTAAATTATGTTGTTTAACAGAACCCAATGTGAAATTTTTGTAATCAATTTGTTTATTATGAGATTGTCGGAAGGGGCGCAGACAGAGTATTGTTACTTCTTCTGCAATACTAGAGAAATTGTAAGAATTTAGTGAAAGAAGTTCTAAAAGATCTATTTTTAAAGCAATATAACAAGCTAAGTACGTTCGGAATACGAAAAAATACGGTGCCGCAATACGGTAATTGACTCATTCTACATTTTGATATTTTTTGTACAATATTGTGAAGTATAAATTAATTAAAAACCAGTCTTGAAAAAAATAAAAAAATTGATTGAAAAATAAGCCAGTTGTAGGCTTCTAAATTTGAAGATACGGATAGAGTTGGATATCCCTGTCTCTTTTCCTCTCGTAGAATATAATGTGCAATATTAAAAATGACCTCACAACACAGTATTGCCGTTCTTCTCTAACGGTTAAATATAAACTTTTATAACTCGGTCAATGTTCAAGACTATTAAAATTTTTTGTTACTCTTTATTAGCTTGTACCTTGAAATTATGATTAATGAAATACAAAAAAATTATTCAAATACCCAGTTGTCTATATCTTATGAAATGATCGATGTAATGTAACTGAAATAGTTTTAAATGATAGTTTACATCAAATTCAAAAATGTCAAGCAAATCAACATTTATGGTGGACTTATTGCTTCGAGAGCAATCTCTTACAGCTAACCAGAATACCAGTTCAGTCCTGCTCGACGAGCTGCCGGAAATCGAAATCGGCTCTACGCGGTGTGCCCCGCCTTCAAAGGCCATATGCCTTGTGATCAACTCGACACACCACGGCGACGACGAAAGTGAAGACATGTTGTACATTATTTTGATGGAGCTTAACACTAGGAAGACGGGATTTAAAAATTAAAAATGATAATATAGTCTAAATATCGTTTTCACAGACCTATCCAATGACATCCTACCCAACAAAGTATGTGAAAAAAACACCCTCTTTTTACGGTTATGGAGAAACACATGTAGAGATAATTAAATTTAGTTATATATTAATTTATATCTCCATATGAAACATCAATTTGAAGATATTTGGCGTTAATTTTGTAGAAATTCATTATTCACAATTAAATGAAACTACGTGATGTAGTATTATTTCTACTTTCTTTAAGTTCTTTACCACGACCTAGGCTTCGTTGTATTACAACATCTTCAGGTGGGATATTAGCAAAGATATCTTTAATCTTTGCTAATATCCCACCTGAAGATGTTGTAATATAACGAAACCTAGGTCGTGGTAAGGAAATTAAAGAAAGTAGAAATAATAGTGCATCACGTAGTTTCATTTAATTGTGGATCTATTTAAAGAATATTACGGACAGGCCTAAAACCTTAGAAACAGTAAGCCCTCAGTAGAAGGACGGTCCAGCGCATGAATATGAATATTTTAAGAATTCCTTTTATTGACTGGGATCCTTGATAATGCCACCACCCCTGTTTACACCCCACTGTTTTAGACCTTATTATAACACCTTATACAGTTTAAATTGAAATTCCCTTAAAATTATTCAAATATAGATTGAGGCAGCTTGTCGAAAACTTCCGATCTTAGCATTACTGCAAACAAAAGTGATAACAGATCAAGTTGTTCAGCCTGTCTAACTATTACCATTTACAAAATTAAGATGTAAGTCTGTGAGTGTTTTCACGTAATATTTATGCTCGTACTTATGTATTACTTGTCACTAATATAACTGTCATCAAAACGTGTATACGTAAAGCTTACAGTTGAAAGCCATTAGCAACTAGTGAGCATAAAGTTCTATAAACGTATTCCAAACTTCGTTCTAAACTTTGTCAGTCTACGGTCCCAAAATCAAAACTTTCAGCAGACACAATCAAATGTTAATAAAGTAGGTAAATTTTAATGTAGTCCGTAAATATTTTTATTTTAAACCCTACAATAAATATTAAAAGTCGAGTAGATCAAATATTCAAAAACAAAACTACTTAATGCTATTTTAAGTAATCTTTTTATACACTACTACTCTTGATGAAAGGAAATTCTATAATTATTTTTTAATATATTTATTTTACTGCCAACCAGTTAGTGAATTCTATATTTTTGCCAAATTTCATAAATTTTCTCGAAAATTTTAAATATGTTATAGAGGAGCAGTCAGAGAAGGGAATCATCCTGCAAGATTTCTGTTGTAGTATATTCTCAATGGAAACCTAAAAATATATGGTGTTTCAAATATAAATAGTAATCTAACATATTAAAATCACATAAATTTTTCAAAATAAATACAACATTCTAATAACTTTGATGACCTTATCAATAAACCTTCCCAGTTTTTTGTCATTTTAAAATATTTTGGGACAAATATTGAATAACCGTGCCACTTTTTTCATAAATATTCAAGAGGTTATTTTTGGATTATTTCTAATAATAACTTCATTCATTTTAATTAACTTCTCGTTGCGTTTTTTCAACTATTTTCATTTTATAAATAACTTAAAAAACAAGTCCATGCTCTCAATTGGTTATTTATTTTTCCACGTAAATGCTTTTGAGCAGCTGCATCGATTTTATTAAATGTTAAGCATTGCATTCATAAAAATAATGCAGTTACGGCACTTATTTTATTAAAAATATACCCTTCATTTTATTTTAATAATTTCTGGTTTTTATTTTATTGATACGATTGTTTTTCAATTGTGTTAATTTTCTCCAATACCCAATATAAGATTTAGATGACTAACACATAAATATATGTTTATGTATATATATATATATATATATATATATATATATATATATATATATATATACACTCATTCCCTACAGAACCAAGTCAACAACTTCATGTTTTAATTGGTTATGTTTTCATTAACTTCATCATTATTTGAGCGTTATTTTACTTATATGGTTCTTTTTCTGTTCTTAATCTTAATATTATGAATAATTGTAAAACATTAAGCTCTTATTAAAGCTTATGAGCAAAACTTACATATTAAATTAACCAATCCTGTAGATTGTTGTTGACGGTAATATCAACAACACTCTTAAATAAACACTACGCAGAATCAAATTACACACCACATTTTAAATCCACTACAAGCCCAGTTAAACATCGACCTCGGCACGCACAGTCGACCTGCAAAGTCCGTTCAAAACCTAACAATGCCAATCACGCTAAGAAACGTCACAAATATCACATAACGGACAGCGCAAAGCGAAAAACCTCGCCCAAGGACAGCTCATTCTCCGCTCGTAATTACAATGAATCAGCGAATAAGTGAAATCCAAGGGGGCGGTAGCAGAGGACAGGCCCACTCCCCCACCCTTCATCCTAAACTCTGATTACGGATTCAAATCACAATTGGGTAGGCGTTAATAGGTTACGACATTACGCATTTCAAATGTCTATGTCAAAGAGCGCCTCCGCGCCTCCCTTCGCTGTGCCGCCCCGCGTCTACCTATGATAGTAATCATTCGGATTCAACCGAGCAGAATAACAGTGTTATTTAAGCGGGCTCTAAGATAAACGACTAGTGTCTAATTATGGTTATATGTGTATGTAAATTCGTGAAATCTATCAGTATGTAAATTTTCGCGAGAATCGGTTTGATGATGGTTTTCATGTTAAGTACAAAATCGGGTATTTGATTAAACACATACACCGACAGAGAATAAAACGGGACACTAAATATTTGTTGTAAAAAAAATATAATTATAGTTCATGCATATGTAAATACGAGAAATCTGTCAACATGTAAATTTTTGCGAAAATCGGCTTAATGACGGTTTTCGGGTTAAGTAGAGAATCGAGTATGTGATTAAACACTATGCACTGGCAGATAATAAAACGAGATGCCAAATATTTGTTGTAAAATAAGGGTAAAAATATAATTATAGTCATATGGGTTATGCAAATACGAGAAAACTACGTGCTGATAGCATGTAAATTTTCATCATTATGCGAAAATTTACATGCTGATAGCATGTAAATTTTCGCGATTTGATGATGGTTTTGGTATTGAGAATTGGGTAATTGATTAGACACAATGCACTGAAAATTGTAAAATGGAACACAAAATGTCGTCGTTGAATAAGCATAAAGAAACTAAAGTGTGCTGATATATTATATATTTTGTGTGCTAAAATAAAAAAAATACAATAACATACACGTATTATATTAACAATATTCAATTATATACAATAACATACACGTATTATAACTAATCTCAAATAAAATACTAAACACTAACTGTATACCCTTGAAATATTTAACTGATTACATAAAATAACCTACGAGTATTATATTAAGTTATACTCAAATAAAATATTAAGAACAAATCAATCGTAATTCTTGAAACTATGCACTCCGTGTTAGATAGTGAACTGGGTTAGCCGATGCCGAAGGGAGCCGAGTTTATCTGAACAATGAACTTGCCGAAGAGAGTCGAGTTTACCCGATTCAGCGTCACCGACCCGAGCATAACGGCTCAGCTTCGTTCACGGCTCAGAAAAAATGCCCATGGTGTGTCTAAATAAGTTTTCACTAC